>OW203763.1:36399530-36934991 GCA_934045905.1 Leuctra nigra
GGGGGGGGGGGGGGGAGAGTTTTGAAGTTCTGTCACGATGGCAAGGGTCGAACACTTTTAAACGTCACCGCATGGCGATCATGTGTATGATGTGCACATGGGGCAAGGGGGGGGGGGGGGGTACTGTATACGCGAATTGACCGTGCTGTATGTAGACTCGAGTGGAGTTGTTGCGAGCTTGTAATACAAGTAATGCCCATTCTTTGTGTATAAATAGTACAATCGCATCTGCTAAATAATTTCAATTACAAGCAGTTAGATGTTTTAATTACAAGTATCCACATTACTACAGTAATAGTCATATTTGTTCATACGTTCTATTATGTCTTCCTTTCATATATAATTTATAGGTATTTATATATTATCTCTTTACTACGAAGAAGTAACAAAATGTGATCTGAACTAATATACATTTTAATAATATTGCGGGTACTGAAAGCTTTAAATAATTAATATATTAAATTGACAATGGAATAGTGGAAATGTTCCGACTTCAACAAAACCAGCCACAAGCCAACTCTTAAAATTAATGTGTTTCACGCAAGAATTCGGAGTCTTAAACAAATATCTGGTCTCATAACTCTTCCGTCGGTTAGAATTTAATCAGTTACGACATCTAGACATGACTTTTCGAAAACGGTAGAAAAATGTGAACAAACAATTACCAATTGATGAAAAGAACAGCTTATTAGAAAATAATAAATGCGCCGATGTGTCCTCACCCTACCGACAGTGAAGCCACCCCCGAAAACCCCCAACCCCCCTCGCGATTTGTGACAGACAAATCGCAACCCTTCCACACATCGTCGCCGCACCGGCTTCTGAAAATGACACCCAGTGACATTTCAATTTCGATTTCTCGGTGGCGGGGGGTTGTGGGCAGCGCGGGCCGATGACAGTTCGCGAACCCGCCTGTCAACCTCCGTGGTCGTCGGATAATGCGGCTGGTCGTCTGTCAAGCGCGTTGTACTCGCAAGTCGCAACGGTGTGACATCGCTACACGCCACACGGGGACATCACTACACGCCACACGGGGACATCACTACACGCCACACGGGGACATCGCTACACGCCACACGGGGACATCGCTACACGCCACACGGGGACATCACTACACGCCACACGGGGACATCACTACACGCCACACGGGGACATCACTACACGCCACACGGGGACATCACTACACGCCACACGGGGACATCACTACACGCCACACGGGGACATCACTACACGCCACACGGGGACATCGCTACACGCCACACGGGGACATCACTACACGCCACACGGGGACATCACTACACGCCACACGGGGACATCACTACAGGCCACACGGGGACATCACTACACGCCACACGGGGACATCGCTACACGCCACACGGGGACATCGCTACACGCCACACGGGGACATCACTACACGCCACACGGGGACATCACTACACGCCACACGGGGACATCACTACACGCCACACGGGGACATCACTACACGCCACACGGGGACATCGCTACACGCCACACGGGGACATCACTACACGCCACACGGGGACATCACTACACGCCACACGGGGACATCGCTACACGCCACACGGGGACATCACTACACGCCACACGGGGACATCGCTACACGCCACACGGGGACATCGCTACACGCCACACGGGGACATCGCTACACGCCACACGGGGACACGGCAAGAGACGGAAGATTGTCAACACTAGTCCGTTTTCTACGCGGCGTCCTCGAGTGTACTCGGTGAAGTGGTGGAAACGGCTATATACACATTCCTTCATCTTCCAATCGACACTTCTATGAAAATCCATGATTTATAACGAATAATTAATGCAAAAGATGAAAAAATGCTCACTTGTTTTTACAAATCAACGTATAGTTACAACCACAATATTCAGAAGGGGGGGGGGGGGGGGGGGGGGGGGGGGGGGTATGTTGTCCACAACATTGTATCCAACACAAGATAATCAAAATCTCGATTGAAGCAAAATTGTCAAAATGGGTCCTCACGTAAATTGGTTTTTCAATTGCACCAGAAATCTTGAAAAGATGTGATATATATTCAATTGGTTTATTGGTCCAGCTCACACCCAAACAGTACCGATGAAGACGTATACAACCAACAGAACGCCTTCGCCTAAATCTCAAATCCACACCAACATTTTCCTCGTCATCTTAGTTAGAAGGTAAACTGTCCATCATGGTTCGACCTCAATGATGACTCGAATGATTCCAACCTTCCTCTTGCAACAGTCAGAAGTCCCACCACACTTGGAGGCATTATTATAATGATTTCATGTAAGGGCCGTAGCGAAAGTACTGAGAAAGTAGGCATAACTTGTGTATTAATTGAAATATAAATATATCCCCTATACAACGGCATCACTCAACATTGTCTGAGTCACAAGAGAAGCGCTTGTGTGATGCAAATTTGCTCGAAATACATTAAAAATGTATTCTCTTATACTAATATAAGAAACAATCACGCAAATGAATATCCACGAAGTTATTTGGTCGCTCGTTGTAGCTTTGTCTCCGATTCTCCCGGGAGCAGGAGAACGATTCGCGGTCGCTTATGGCGAACGAGCCACGGCGATCCACGCGGGGTGTTAAAAGTGGGGCGCGCAAACCCCGCATAAATTCCATCAGGATGGTATTAGCCTGTAATCACATGCTATCTCCCCACCCTCCAACCCCTACTGATGGTAGATAACCTCTCCGCCTCCGCCTCTAAGAATGTCTCCCACCCTTCATCCTTCCCCCTAGCCTTTATTCGTTCAGGAAAACACGAAGAGGTCTGCGGTGAAATTTCATTTTCATTTTCCCGCTCGAAGGAAATAATAACGTCGGTAATAAGTCTGGTCAAGGTGATATGTCACGTGTGACCGGAAACACTGCTGGATGTGTTGGTACTGTGGAGGACCATGCTGACTTGCGTGGCAGATCGAGATCTTTCTTGTTGGAAGTGAATACTTCGCCGTGGAGCTCTTCTGAAGGATGCAGATAGATTCTTCGTCGAGAATACAGACACGGTCTTGTACATACTTGAACGGAGTACATCAAATAGGTTATAGTGCGGAACAGGAAAATAGTTAAGAAAATAGTGTTCGAAGTAGATGAGGAAGCAGAAAAACGATTTCGTCTTTTTGACGCTATTTTAAGATTTACACTTTTCGTTGGATCGATCGATTTTCTTTATGACACTATTTTTGGATTTACACTTTTCGTTTAAATATGTTTTTTATTGGAGAAAGCAAACACTTTCTTGAAATGCTTTCATGAAGTAAACACATTCTTCTTGGATACACATTTTCTTGTAGGAAGTAAAAATTTCATTGGGAGTATATTTTCTTTGAGAAAGCAAATGTATTTTCATCGGAAGATAATATTTTGCGGAAAGTAAACACAATCGCGTTGGAAAGTATCTTCTTGCATGAAGTAAACATATTCTCGACGGAGAATAACTTTCTTGCAGGAAGTAAACACAATCTGTTGGAGATAATTTTCTTGGAATGTTCTTTTCTATCTGGAAGGTTTTTCTGCAGTGATAGTCATACGGAGTACCCACGGAAGATCTTCTTGAGCGACGGAGACTTGTTCTAGTTGTGAAAGATCCTTCTTCTTGTATAGAGAGGAACAGCATTTGTTCACGATAGATAGCTCACACGTTCTTGTACTCTTGTCTTTCGTCGGCAACTGACAAACTGGAAGAAAAACATAATACAACACGCAAAAATTAGCTTTCTTGAAGAAAGAAGAGCACGATCTCAACCAAAAATTTCAAGAACCGCCGAAGTCAAGACACGTCCGCCGAAGAATGAAGAAAACGTTTCAGATGAAGTTTTTGGTAAATACGAAGTTGTAGAAAGTAGAACTCTGCTGACACAGTTGAAATATCCTACTTGTTCAAGTGAGACGCAGACTTGTTCTCGTGGTCAACTAGTAGAAATAGAAACAATTTTATAGGACGCATACACATTATCGAAATGTTGCACTTTGCTGGAAGATGCCGATGTAAGAAAAAAAAGATTGTTTGAATAAATAGGTTCTTCTCTTATCTTTTATTCTTCTTCTCCTCTTCTTTCTTCTGATTCTTCATATGTTTTTCTTATTTTCATTCTTCATATTCTTCTTATGGTTTATTCTCCTTTTTCTTATGTACGAGCTCGACACATTGTCGTTTTCCCCTAGATTTGAGCTTAGGGGATCCCGTATGGTCATCATTCCTCCAGGTCTACTTCGTGGTTTATGTAGGGCCCACCCGTCTCCTTCCCACCGTCTATCAGCTACCCTTTCTTCATCACCATCCTCCTGTCATCTTCATAATCATTCAACCGTAGGCAAATTACCCTAGTTGCTGGACAGTGCAAAGTTTCACTAAAAAAAATAGCAGTCTGAAGAATTCTACTGGTAGAAAGTAGACACATTCTTACAGTATGAAGAAATCGTCCGGAAGAAAGAGACCACACTCTCGAAGTTTGAAGAATTCTTGTAGAAAGTAGACACATTCTTGTTTGTAGTATGAAGCATTCTTCTTGTAGAAGGTAGACACATTCTTGCAGTATGAAGAATTCTACTGGTAGAAAGTAGACACATTCTTGCAATATGAAGAAATCGTCCGGAAGAAAGAGACCACACTCTCGAAGTTTGAAGCATTCTTGTATAAAGAGGACACATTTTAGTTTGTAGTAAGCAGCATTCTTCTTGTAGAAAGTAGACACATTCTTGCAGTATGAAGAATTCACCTGGTAGAAAGTAGACACATTATTGCAGTATGAAGAAATCGTCTGGAAGAAAGAGGCCACACTCTCGAAGTTTGAAGCATTCTTGTAGAAAGTAGACACATTCTTGTTTGTAGTAAGCAGCATTCTTCTTGTAGAAAGTAGACACATTCTTGCAGTATGAAGAATTCTACTGGTAGAAAGTAGACACATTATTGCAGTATGAAGAAATCGTCTGGAAGAAAGAGGCCACACTCTCGAAGTTTGAAGCATTCTTGTAGAAAGTAGGCACATTCTTGTTCGTAGTATTAAGCATTTTTCTGGTAGAAAGTAGACACATTATTGGAGTAGGTATGAAGAATCCGTCTGGAAGAAAGTGAACATACTCTCGTAGTTTAAATTATTCTTCTGATAGAAAGTAGAAACATTCTTGTAGTATAAAGAATCCGTCTGGAAGAAAGAGAGCTCATTCTCTTAGTTTAAAGCATTCTTCTTATACAAAGTAGACGCATTCTTGCAACAAAGCATTCTTCAGGTAGCGAAAGCTTCCAAATTCACGTAGAAAGGTGTATTTTCTGGCAGAAATACATTCTGTGTCCATGTAGTGGATAAATTATCGTAGTATGGAGCATTCTTCTGGTAGGAAACAGACACCTTCTTGCAGTATGAAACTATCTTCTGGTTGAAAACAGCCAAGTTCTCGTAGTTTGAAGCATTCTTCTGGTTGGAAGCAGACACCTTCTTGCAGTATGAAACATTCTTCTGGTTGAAAACAGCCAAGTTCTCGTAGTATGAAGCATTCTTCTGGTAGGAAGCAGACACCTTCTTGCAGTATGAAACATTCTTCTGGTTGAAACAGCCAAGTTCTCGTAGTATGGAGCATTCTTCTGGTAGGAAGCAGACACTTTCTTGCAGTATGAAACTATCTTCTGGTTGAAAACAGCCAAGTCCTCGTAGTATGGAGCATTCTTCTGGGGAAGCAGACACCTTCTTGCAGTATGAAACATTCTTCTGGTTGAAAACAGCCAAGTTCTCGTAGTATGGAGCATTCTTTGGTAGAAAGCAGACACTTTCTTGCAGTATGAAACATTCTTCTGGTTGAAAACAGCCAAGTTCTCGTAGTATGGAGCATTCTTCTGGTAGGAAGCAGACACCTTCTTGCAGTATGAAACATTCTTCTGGTTGAAAACAGCCAAGTTCTCGTAGTATGGAGCATTCTTCTGGTAGGAAGCAGACACCTTCTTGCAGTATGAAACTATCTTCTGGTTGAAAACAGCCAAGTCCTCGTAGTAAGGAGCATTCTTCTGGTAGGAAGCAGACACCTTCTTGCAGTATGAAACATTCTTCTGTCTCAAACCAGACTCTTATTTAAGGCACATTATAGTATGACTGCCTGTATACAGTCAAACTAATCGAGAATATATCTGTAGGAAATCCGTCTTGTGCCAAGTTATCAAATACACTTCACGTACAATCGTGTTTTGCAGATATAATCTTGGAAATATGTAATCTCTTAGGCAGTGTTGGGTAAGTTCCTTTTGAAAAGGAACTAGTTCCAGTTCCAAGTTCCTCGCCGAAAAAAGGAACTAGTTCCAGTTCCAGTTCCTTCAATAATGAAAGGAACTATTCCGTTCCTAGTTCCTTTATAAAAGGAACTTAGTTCCTTTTAGTTCCTTTTTAAAGAAAGGTGTGATTTTAATTGGAATTGGAATTTTTTAATTGGAACACTCGGAATCCACATTATTTTCTCCCGAAAAGAAAAATTTCTCAGATTTTTAAATGGTAAAACATTTTTGTTTGCTGCCATATTTCAATCACTGTATCGCAGCACATTCGAAAAGATTATAATAGAGATAAGAAGATCCGTAAAAACGAAAAATTCAGTGGCGGTGTGATGCGTCCTGTCCTACACAGTGATCGGAAAGGATATGTGAGGAAGGAAACAAAGTAAAAGCTAAAAAGACGACGATCTGAAATCTGAAACCTGTGTGCCTGCGCACTGCACTTGTTCACGAGTCATTAGTCATTACTAGGAATGGAGTTCTAAGGGTTGGCCACGGGACTACAGGTAGATAGATGTCCATTGTGTTAGGGTATAGGTGACGACTGGTTTGAGTTTTTTTAGATGCCAAATAGCTAGAGGGACATCTGACTTCTGCTGACAGAATTAAACAAATGCTTCTAGAGGAGTGCAGTTTTTCGGAATAAAAGTACAGTCAAGTTTGAACAAGGAACTTAGCAAAAATCGTTACAGTTCCTCAAAAAAAGGAACTAAACCGTTCCATAGTTCCTCCCTAGAAAAAAGGAACTAAGACGTTCCATAGTTCCTAAGAAAAGGAACTAGTTCCTAGGAACGGAACTATTTCGTTCCGTTCCTACCCAACACTGCTCTTAGGACTAGCACAAGTATTGTAATATTTTTGTATACGAGAGCATGGTGTATGCCACAACTAGATGTTGCAAATGTTCACACATTTGTGTACCTACGTACCTACTAATAATTTTTGTATTGTACTTTAGTTCCAAACTTAGAACATGTACATTGGTTAGAGTTATGTATTGCATTGAGCAAAATAGCATGATGTAGAAAGAGAATATAATAACAACTAGAATATCAGAACATAGTAAAAAGACAATTAAAAATTAAGCCACCTGACACCAGATTAATTGCGAATTTCGGTGATGTGTGATTGCTGATTGGCCACCCAATCCTTGGATCACTAAATGTTGGTTCGAGTGGGAAAATTGATTATTGTTACGGTTGCACGTGAAGAGAATTGAGATTGTAACGTAAATTCTGACTTACCTCTGTCGTGGATTTCTGCTGAAAGAAGAAGCAAATGAAATTCTTCTGTCACAACGTCCGTCACAAGTTGCGATTATTTGATCTGCATTTAGCATGTCCACGGAACAATTTCTCGCAAAGCGAGAGACAGATATACTATGGTTAGATCAGAATCTACGAGATTGTAAACTACTACTATTAGTCTACTTAGGACCGGTATTACCATCAGTTTAAGCTAAAGTTAGTTTAAGCTCCACTTGGGAAATATGGTGTATTACCATTAGGTATACTGTAGCTTAATTCCGGAACTTATCTCCTCGGTTTAAATTAACGTCTGACTATACATTGACTAAAGTTTATTTAAGCTATGCCGCAGTATCATGGAAATACACCAATTTCCCAAGTGGAGCTTAAACTAATTGAAGCTATGGTAATATGGCCCCTTAATACATAAAATCTCTACCAAAATTCTCGAACGACTTTTCGTTTGTGTCGTACATTTTATTACTAATTAGTAATTATAGTCTCCACATGAAAGTTGAATGTGTAGTCGTGAGGAAAAACAAACTTTTCCACATTATTTGGTACCAAATCAGTGGGAATGGTAAAATATCCATTCCCGACCACTACCTGACATTACCGTTGGGGGGAAAATAACACCGTTACAACAATTACGTAATTACAACAATATAATTAAATTCTCATTAAAAATAAAATCGCATAACTGTAGCGAAGAAATACTCTTAGGTGGCAAAATATCAAAACGCCGAAAATGTTTGTCCAAAACACAAGGTCCAGCTCAATTTGAACTTCCAAACATTTTCTTGGGCCAGTGCGTTGCGGCCGAGACACGAATGGTTCTGAAATTCTCCCTCAGCCTTATTGTTTCGTGCGAAAAATGTTACACAAAATTACCGTCTCGTACTGTACTACATAGAAAAAATAAATAGGTATATAAATTATGCATATTTATTGAAATACACATTTTGAGCTAGTGTTAAGACTATCTTCTTTCCAATGGTAAAACGGTGAAATGGTGCGAAAAAGGTTGAGAACAAGAAGATCATAATGTCACAGCAAATGCATGACAATAAAGGACTTGAAAACAAGCTCTAATGACTTCAAAGCATTTAATTCAAGAATCTAAGATATGAAAGTAAATTGGAACATCTAACAACCCCCCCAGGTTGTGCCAATGGCCACATAACGGACTTACTTGACGGTTCAACCGAAGAGGGGTTTAATTTGATTTCCACGAGTAATTGTCAGATCTGAGAAGGATGAATTAACCAGAGTCCTTCGGTCAACGCATATTAATTCAGTTGAGTTATCAAATGTCATGGTTACAACCAAAGACCAATGGCATGGTGTTACTTTTATTCATGATTTAAAAGCACTGAGTTCCTTGATTTTAGCGGGAAAAAGATACATTGGATCTGATTAATTATGTATACACCTGAAGTAGAATAATATCCCAGAACACCGCAATAATATTTAATGAACAAAATAAATTTTAAAAACTGACTAACCGTTGGTGTTGTATAACATAGATTTTTCGTCTTTTGGCAATAACCAATTATAATGATTTTAGATTTTAGACAATTACTCATATTTTTCGTTCGTTTCTGAGGATTTTCCACGAAGAAAATTAATTGAAATACTAACTGTATCAGCAAATGATGGCAGATTTTCTTCAAAACTATAACACATTTTAGTTTTCGTGTGATTCTCCAGGCAACATAAGCATAATTCTGCCCGGTACAAAAGTTCAATTCTTTTAACAGGTCACCTTCACATTATAGATACCTACCTTGTAAGCATGAAAAAGTTAAAAAGTGATCAAAAGGTACTATGACAGTTCTTAATATGTATCTAATACAACTGAGAGTTTAGCGCCATTTTCCAATAGTAACATGGGTACAGCGAAATACCTACTATGTAAATGTTTTGGGCAATATAAAACAAAAACAATTCCTCCTGGACAAGTAAAAATTATATTGCTTTCCAAACAACTCTATACAAGTTCACCTCTGCATCTATGCAATCTGCATCTATGGCAAGAGCCTTTAAAGTGGCACTTCCCCTAAAGTAGTTTTTCTTGCATCTTTTTATAATTTATTAATATTTAATCATAGACATTTGCCACCGTAATTATGTAATTACTATGCAAAATAAATACATTTGAATTTGAATTTGATTTAACAATTTAATTCAACTAAAGTCACTATCAGAACACAAATTTCTTCTCTTACAAGTCAAAACGCTAGCATCTAATTTAGATACATCACCTACGAAGACTTGTCGTAAAATGATCCCCTCGATATCCCTAATACAAGTGCACACCCGTCTATGGTTTGAAATTGGCTCTGTGGTTTTAAGACCACCAGACCAAAGGAATGGATTAATCCCTGGAATTTGCCACTCGCTCTAGGTACAGCGCTTGCAACGAGGAGCGGGGGATTTAAAACGGCTTAATCGAACTCGACGCCTATAGTTGTGGCTTGTATTCCTGCCTCCTAGATTAATTAGACGACGCTTTCAAACACACCAGCCAATAACTAAACGAGACGCAAGGACAAATAGGCCACGTATATACCTATACCTTCCCTGACAGAATTAACAGCTGATAACTAAAGGAGACAATACGACAATTAGTCTACGTATACCTTCACTGGGGTAAGGAATTAGCAACTGATAACTAAAGAACACAATATGACAATTAGTTTACGTATACCTTCCCTGACAGAATTAACAGCTGATAACTAAAGGAGACAATACGACAATTAGTCTACGTATACCTTCACTGGGGTAAGGAATTAGCAACTGATAACTAAAGAACACAATATGACAATTAGTTTACGTATACCTTCCCTGACAGAATTAACAGCTGATAACTAAAGGAGACAATACGACAATTAGTCTACGTATACCTTCACTGGGGTAAGGAATTAGCAACTGATAACTAAAGGAGACAATACGACAATTAGTCTACGTATACCTTCACTGGGGTAAGGAATTAGCAACTATTTGAAACCGAGACGCAAGGAAAAATAGGGAAAAACTAAATGAGGCACAAGGAGAAATCTGTAGCGTATAGCCGCAGAAGTTTCCAAGTACAATATCAATGATTCTTGAGGAGCAATTATAATATGAGTATAATTCTGTATTCGTCCTATCTTACATTTGTACCTAATGTTGACACCCGTCATTTTGAAAGAGTACTTCAATAACTGTATTTGTTGGACTTCAGTATATTTACTATTAGTAGTAATTGGTAGAGACTGATTTCGTCATTCCAAATGTGCACAACGCAAACCGAGAAAAATGAGTTCGCTGGTCGGAAATTAATTTTAGCAAGACAAATGGACCCAGCCTAAATTTTGTTAGTTAGAGGGGCAATTTCTGGATAATTCAAAGCTCTTTTTAATGGAACTAATTTTGAAATTATTATCGGTCGCCGCCTCAGTTCTGTGGTGATCCAAATAGGTGACATCACATGACATTTCGAACTACGGTGTACAATTGGGCAGATCGCAATAAACAATTAATTGCAAGGCAGTTGTTAAGACGGTTTGTTCCGTTGAGTGTGCTGGTGGCCCTGAAAAAGGGGGGCCCTTTTTAGGGCCACAAGCACACCCAACGGAACAAACCGTCTTAACAACTGCCTTGCATCATAACGGTTCCGAAAACATCCACGATCTCAAATAATTAATTAATGTACACAGTTTAGAATTGGATTTCTGAGGTTCTTTGAGATTCAAAGATTCAAGTTTTCGCCAGTATTACGCCAATATTATTGTCCGACGATGTATAACATTTTATACAATACATTACTATACATAATACATTTTTTTTCTGATAGAGCGAAAAAATTGATCGAGTTCATACTAAAGTAACTACCTTTACCAACGTGCAAAAATACAAGAGAGATGGTACCTACCTACGAGATATAATTTTGAGTTAAACCCAATAGTAGTTTTTAATTATAAATATGGGAACAATAATATAATCCGAAATAAACTTCAATCAATAATAACTATTAGGTACTTAAAAGTTAAAACAATCAATTTCATATTTATGCAGAATTTTAAATGTTTGAAATTTACTAAATTGAAAAATATTGCTCCACACAAACAAACAATAGGTATTTGTAGTATAGGTACTGTAGGCAAACTCTTCAAATATTCTGTAAGGTGCCAATATTATTAACTAGGTATGTACACAAAACATTCCTTAACTGTTTAAATAATTTTTGTAGCAAAGTTATCCAAGTTTTAGCAAGAGCTTGTAAGCTGTCAAATAAAAAATTATAACTAAAGTATGGATTATTAAAATTGAACCTTGCGCTTTAGGCCGCAAAAGTTACAATATCATTGCGAACACGACGATTCGCGTCATCTAAACCCGATCCACTTACAATGCAATAATGTGTGAGCTAATTGCAAGCGTTGGGTCAACGAGAAGTGTAATCCAGTGTGTATGACGGGGGGAACACTTATCTGCGACAAGTGAATCTTATTACACCCTATGTTTCAACGGCTAACGCACAAATAATGCGAATCCGAGATAAAGACCGCAGTAGGAGTGAACAAAGAGGAAAAATATGAGAGTAATATCGTAGAAAAAAGCTACAAACAACACGAATTAGGGGGGCCTACATTACATTTATTAGAACAATCAAAATCTACTTATCATGGCAGAAATAACACCGTTTTTCCGAAAGATGCAAAAAGTTAGAGAATAAAATAAAATTAACAAAGGATGGAAAATTGGTAGATAACATCCCCACACAATTAACGCCCCTGAATTATTACGAGTCTCTGCAGTATCTTTGAATCTAATTTTAAAAAATAAAAATATGAAGCAACTAGATAATTCATCAGTTTCCACAGCTACGAAAGGGAATTATAATCATAATTATTTCACTTTGACGAAAAAACACACATTTACACTCACTATTCCAGGTAAGTTCGTGAAAAATTGCGAGTCCGTCGGCGGTTTTCCGAAATATCATCGCAACATCACAAGTCACTCAAATTATTTACAAATTTAAAACATCACTTGAGTAATTTCTTGACACCACTCGATTTCTTGTGTGCCCTTTCTCGGCGGTTGGGTTTGAAAATAGCAACTACAATTTCACTATTTTCTCACCTAGCGTAGAACACGGAGCCCTCAAAGTTCAAGTATTTATTTACGGTTGATTCAAGAAGCAACTCCACGCTAAATAATTAACCTTGCAAATAATTTGAATTGTTTAAAAGTTATTACGATATTCGGGGAAAATCCATGGAATTAACAAATAACACTCTGAAATATGGAACGTATATTCGTTATTAAATTACGTACCTACTCGTTTTGTGGGGGCACAGAGACAGAAGAAATGTTAATTTTAAATAATTTCGACAAAATTAAGAACGCAAAATCTCAAAACTGCACTTTTCTGTATTTTTCCATCCCGTGAGGTAATTTCTAAAACTCTGAAAACCAAGGAAATAACCATTTTTTTAAATTTAATTTATTAATTCGTATAATTTAGAACGAAATGATCGACAATGACAAGTGAACGATCTAGTTAGCCGAAGCAAATGACATCGTAACGGAAAGATGAGAAGGGGTGAAGTGACGTCGACGGCAACGGAATGCCCTGAAGCGACGGCAACAGAATACTCTGAAGCGACGGCAACGGAATGCCCTGAAGCGACGGCAACGGAATGCCCTGAAGCGACGGCAACGGAATGCCCTGAAGCGACGGCAACAGAATACTCTGAAGCGACGGCAACGGAATGCCCTGAAGCGACGGCAACAGAATACTCTGAAGCGACGGCAACGGAATGCCGTGAAGCGACGGCAACGGAATATTCTGAAGCGACGGCAACGGAATACTCTGAAGCGACGGCAACGGAATACTCTGAATCGACGGCAACGGAATGCCGTGAAGCGACGGCAACGGAATGCCCTGAAGCTACGGCAACGGAATGCTCTGAAGCGACGGCAACGGAATGCTCTGAAGCGACGGCAACGGAATGCCCTGAAGCGACGGCAACGGAATGCTCTGAAGCGACGGCCGTCGCATGGGCAACCCCGAAGCGCAACGCCGTTGCTTAGCGTCCGTCACGTAATATTTGTCCGTGATATCACAAATGTTTCGTAAACTTCACACTAAGATCGTTTATGCATTTTGCAAAAGGGACACAAATCGACTTTGATGATTGCACACGCACGAAAATAAAATTGTTGAAAGATCGCACTGAAGTTTACACCCACTTAAAAAATAAGTTCACATTCCCGAAATTTTATAATATTTCTTAACTCATTACAACTATAGGATTAGCAAATGTTTAGTTTCATACTATAAAAGTGTACAAATTGTCTACGTACACTCAAACCAATAAAAATTGGTACCTACTCGAAAAGAAAAGGATTGACGGCTGGTAAGGTTCCTTGACAATCAATCCTTGTTATTATCAATGAAATAAGAGCTCACCTCCTAGAGGTAGATGATGCGTTAACACAGACTTCATGGGATCATGCCATCAAACCATAATCAGCCAATCCTTTTCTTTTCGAGTACCTACCGATTTTCATTGGTTTGAGTGTACCTACGTTTTTAATTCTAATATTGAGACGACACACAACACGAAATTCAAAGAGCTTGACGTGCAAATTCTGAAATCAAAATGTTATATTTTAGAAATATCAAAATTGATATTACCTATCAATTTATCCATCACTAATTTGTCTTTCTAGCACGTCTAGCTTATACGCTAGACCATGAAGCTAGACGCAAAAATGAAATAAATCAGCAACATTTCAGCAAAATAGCATTTCAGCACGCAATATTTAGAATGTATTTTAGTACTTTTCTGTCATCTAAGATAGGATTTAATTAAAGTTCAAATTTAGAAGATCAACCTGAGTGAACTTTTTTTGTTTTTAATACATTTTTATTTATTATATATTAAATACATTTAAACATTTAAACTCGAACAGACTAAAGAATTTGCAATCCAAATCTCTAATTTTGATATAATTTTTAAGAATAATATGTACAGATAATTTTACCCACATTTAAAAAATGGACTAAGAATCATATTCATACAATTTCAAAAACTTAAAAAAAAACATTTTTCCGTTCCGAGAATTTGACAACAAACTTATTTTTACTTATAATTGGACAAACTGGCGAGTTGGAGTAGTATCTCGATCCACAAAGATTATTTTTTGACGCGGGAAAAACGAATCACATGTAAAAATCGTAGCAAATGGAACATGTTTGAATGATTCTATCCAAATACACAGAACTTCAAATGGGTTCCTAAAATATCTGTAGTTAACTGCCGATGTGGTACTCCAGTTAAAATGTGCCACATGTTTTCATGCTTATCCTTCCATTGTTGAATTGTTTATATGATTGAGGGTAGAGCTAACTCGACTTGAGATCCGAAACAACTGGTGGAAATACTGGAAGCAAAAGACGATGGAAACTAACAGATTCTTTGCCACAAGGGCTCGAAGATAAAATAGGATCTTGAGCAGTAACAGAATGTTTTCTGATACTTTCGGGAATTGTTTCATTATTCAAAAACATGCATTAAACTTGACATTTAATGTATTTTTAAATGTGATATTGTTGTGAAAATATTTTGTATTTTTAGTACGCCATCACTTCTGTAGGATAGAAAAAAACTTTTGACATTAGGTATAGGAGTTTATGCTAGCATTCCATTCCCATTACATGTAATAATAATGGGATTTTAATTTTTAAAAATACTTAAAAGTTCAGATATTGTAATTTTATTTTACCAACCATTTAAATGTATCAAGATGTTTTGGGACCTTTTTAAAAGTGTCATGTTATTTTCTATGTAATGGACTAATAAAGGCATCATTTCTAGTAGTTAGAGAGAGATATTGCTAGTGTGATAAAATAGAATACAACCATCAACTAGTTCTAGTAGGAATAATAGTCCACTTCCAATGTCCCATTATTCAAACGCACACCTCAACTTACAACTACCTACAGGCTGGCTTCATATTAACAACTCTTGAGGACTGAGGACGAATAAGCATTCATTTTATTACTTCAGGTTTCGTATCTTTTAAGTGGTAACCATTTTTTTGTAATAGCGGGTCATATAATATTAAGTAGGTAGTAGACATTAAAAGAGCCCGCTTTTGTGTTAGAAAAGAATGCAGGGCCTCTTTCCTATCAGATATTCAGAATACAATAAAATCAAGAGAATCAAGAAACATTGTCACACATTTTGTCAATAAAATATAATTTTGAAGACAAGAGGTTTTTAAAAAATACTACTAGGTACCTACTACTAGCTACTATGTAAAAAAAAAAAACTACAAACAAAAAAACAGTCAACCGAATTTTGGCAGTAGCTTGTAATTTTACAGTATTGCACTGTACACAGATAATTTGAGCAAAATAAAACTCATTATTTGATATAAAAACAAATAATGAATTTCTTTCACTTGTACTGCCTAGACTACTTCACTAGAAACAGAAATTGACCATGGGTTAAAATAAAAATGTGTAATTTGAAAGAGCTACAAAGATAATGAAAGATTCACTCACGTCTGAATCCTCTGCCTTCTTCCGGAGTGGAGCGCTCGGAACCGGGCGTCCCGTCTTCCGAACTCTCTTCCTTGATCGGAGGAGACACAGAAGCGCTTGGCGACGAGGAATTTGCTCTCGATTGCATCGAATATCGTTGATCCTCACCAGAGTACATGATCTGTTTTGTTGATGACGGAGACACTGACGTAGTAGTTTCACACTTTGACGGTGGGGCAAATGCCGACGGAAATACTTTAATCTCGGGAGTTAACGAAGAACCTAAAGGGCGAAAAGCGCCCGAACCGAAAGGGACTCTGGGGTCGAGAGCGGGGTGAAGAAACTGCGGTTGTAAGTGATGTAGTAAATGCGCTGGCAAACCGGAATAACTTTCCATATGCCGTAAACCGAAACCAGCTGCACTGAATGGTAAATGTAAATCTTTGACTTCTTGTACCTGGAAGGAATAAAGTAGGTAGTATGTAAAATCTGACAAAGTAAACATGACGTAAAGCAAATGTAAAATATTCCATAATTATTGTAAATGAACTTACTTGTGGATTAAAGGGCCTTTGCATCCTCAGTGTATCTGGCAGCCCATTGGCCTGGGAGAAAACGACCAAACCAGGTGGTGGTAATGAGTTAGGAACATATGCAGAATTTTCCATCTGAAAAAAAACAAAAGACAGCATGTACTTAGAAATTTCAAAACATAAACAACACATGTACACAATAGTCACTGCATTAGGTTAAAACCGAACTTCTACAATAAATTAATATATAACACTATAAAATATTTTTCTTATTAACCTGAATGATGTAAGTTTACGTTAACAACTGTCAATTCCATGCAGCTTTCATAATGACAATGTTATTTGCTCAAGAGTAAAATGTTTGCAAGCAAACAATTGCCAAAGATGAAGTTGCCATAAGATGCAAGGTGAATTTTGTTTACCTTGAGAGTGTCAAATTGACAGTACCATATGCCGAAATTAATATCTAAATAAATAGTTAAGTTCTAACAATGAATGGATCACGTATATATAATTGAGTGCTAGCCGATTGTACCCCTGAAAACGCCAAGTCCCTACTGAACTCCATCGAGACTTACCCACAGTCCACACGCCGCTCATGTTGTCCGCGGTGCATTGTGGGAACACCACTACTCTTGGATCAAATTCAACTTATGGCGGGAGAAATCTTGTTGTCAACATTTGACCAAATTTGACAGTCTGAATAGATTAAATGAAAATAATGTTAATTAGATGCCGAAGACAATTAGCTAAGGCTTTCCCATCGCTAGCGTTTTCAAATACGTTTTAAACACAGGTACTTGAGCCACACCTGTAGACGTAATAGAGCAATTTTAATTCAAATTTTAGAATGAAAGATCACCCAACTAAGGGGCCATATTACCATTAGTTTAATGGTTTAATCTTCAGTTTAGTTAAGCTAAGCTCCACTTCGGGAAATGTGGTGCATTATCTTATATATTTCGGCATAGCTTAAAAAAACTGCAGACCATGTAGCACGAGGTTAATTTAAGCCGAGGATATAAGCCCTGGAATTAAATTGCAGTATAATGGTACCTAATACACTTAGTTTTCAGAAGTGGAGTTCAGAAGCTAACTGTAGCTTAAACTAATGGTAATACCGGCCTTACTCATGCACTTTTTTGGTAGCTAATTTTTGTAGGGGGCCGTCATTCATTATTTTGCTAGACCATTGCAGAATTATTTTCAGAACATCTTAAGACATCGCTGTCTTAAATAAATGAATGCATATTTTGCAAAAACGGTATGATTTCTTAGAAACCCGCAATATTTGACGCAGCCGGCACGAAGCCAAATCAACAATTGCCAGGTACAATACTATCAAACCTGGCTGATTAACTGTACCTCTATAACAGAATCCTCTAGAGTCTGATGACCCGTCATACTAAGCATGGCCATTAGTTGACTCGGACTCTACACAAAATTTAGTAAGTTATATAACAAATTGTTGGATGAAGTATACCTCAATAACAGAATCCTCTACGCAAAATTTAGTAAGTTCCATAACAAATTGTTGGGTAAAGTAGATATTGAATTATCAAGTAAAGTGACCAGCAGTCGATCTGTGGATTGGAAAAGGGTTATTTTATTTTCCCCTCCCCTACTTTATCTGCTTGCGCACCATGCCCCATTGTTATGCCGAACCTTCTCTTGGGTTGAGCTAACTAAGGGGTCGCAAAATACTGTTTTTTTTTAACGAAAATCCCAATCCGCAGATCGGTCGGTTCACTTGAGGTATCTTATACTGCTGCCAATATTGAAATTGTACATTCAGCTTCAGGTTTAAGAGATTGTTACCTACTTCTGCAATACAATTGAAACACACTTACCTCTTTGTAGTGGCATGGGATACAGCATTCTCCTTGTGTGGATCAGAATCCATTTACCTACTCGACTCCTCTTTCTTGCAGCAGTGGTTTATCAAGAAAGAAAACCTTTCCGTGTAGCAAAATAAAGTCCTTCTAAATGCTATGCTCTTATGCAAGGGTCCTGTTATTCAAATTTTTAAGTTAAATATTTAAAATGCATTAATTTTGTGATCACACTTTTAAAATCTTCAATTGGTTTCAACCTATAGTATACAGAAATTATTCCAGTTACTGTTCCGAGTTCAAAAGTAGCAATCCTTCTAACAGTTAGTGAAGTTAGCACTACGGTCGGGGACAGGCCAAGATGAACCCGCACTAGCATGGGCCGGCCTATACCTGGCAATGCTAACCTGGGTTCATCTTTGCCTGTCCCCGACCATAGGTTACGGATACTTTTATTATTTAACAACTTTGAATTAAAATACATTCCGTGGTTGTACATCATAAATATAGGTAGCACTAGCATACAATAGTTATATAGTTTAAAATATCATTAAAATATTGTGTGTCCTTTGGGAAATCTGCCATTTGGCCTTACAATTCAATTCAATTCAATTTATCTTTATTTGTTTTTGATACAAAAAGGAGACATTCAACAGAATTATGAGCACTTTACATGTTCATTGTTGATCTGAGGTAACATATTCTGTGAAACATATTCTTACCAAGACTTGCACACCGATAGTGGCTGAGGATGAAAAATGCCAATGGAGAGAAAATTAGCCAGCATATCAATCTTATTGCAGCACAGAGGATATCCAATGTACACTCAACAAATGATAAAACGTTTTTTTAAGGAAATGGATTGGCTGAAAAAAATGTGATGGCATCATCCGATGAAGTCGATGCAAACTCGTCATCTACCTCTAGTAGATGAGCTCCGATTTCATTGATATTAAAAAGGATAGATTGTCAAGGAACTTGACCAGCAGCCAATCCGATTCGTTCAAATACTGTTTTATGATTTGTTGGGTGTAATGCTGTTTGCATTCAATAAACAAGGTAGGACAGAATAATATGAAGGAGGGAATTAGAATATGAAATCCCAACATGACTTGCATTTTTTTTATTTTGATCGTAGTAGGGTTCTTCAATCAAGTTCACAATCAACTTTGAATTATATTAAAAATAACACTTACTGGCTGATGAAATTTTAAATCAAGTGTAATCTGTGTCTTTATATAATAGTGAAAACATACCACAAGCAATTATTTTGAAAGTTTTTGTATTCTTACAATATCTACTCTTTAAAGCAAATGAGTCATGAACACTGTTGCCAAATAAGCCAGTTGCTGCCAGTGGCATTGACATCCCTTAAAAATATTGGATATTATTGAATATTGCCTTCCCACATGGCATAAAAAATGACTGATACAAATAAATGAAGCACAATAGATATGCTTTGATACAAACTAGACTTGAGAATCTCACTAAATTATCAGAGTAACATTATTGGACGTACCAAATAGTTCTGCTTTATATATTAAAGTGAAAAATGCAAAACAAAGTTTGCTGTAATCATTTGAAAGCAAGCATTAGAGCAATACTATGGCCGTCGTTACAATAGATTTAGTCACACAACACAGAACAAAGTAAAGACCAATCAGGAGGTTACATCATTACAAATAAGTTAGCAGGCGCACATTCGGACAAAATTATCGTATTACGGAGGCTGCACCCAATACTATTACATAATAGCTATAAGCTCCCATCGCTTCAACAGGATAGTTAACGAACGACATTTTGGAAGTTGCAGCCGCCGCCAATCTAGCTCGGGTGGAATGATAATGATATTAGAGTAGGTTGACGATCCGTGAGAATTATGCAGAGGTTGGAATATGAAGATCCAATAATGTTACCACTTCAATTGTGATAATTATTTTAACAATACAATCATGCTAGCTAGCAGTGTGGTCTTCATGATTAGTAACCAAAAGTTGTTTATTTCAAATATTTAAGCCTTTAACAATACCTCTCTTCACCTTCTTACGCACAACTACAATCTGTCTTACCAACAACTTACAAATTCAACAAATCAATTACCACTAATCATAATCACTTTACAAAAGGAAGAGAAACAAAGTTGAGAAATTACAATGAAAAAGACTATTCCCTAAAATACTTACATGAATGTATAAATATCTTTCTTATCATCACTCCGAATCTACGAGCAAAAGTCCAAGTTTCTGTGCTATATAATGTAAAGTCAGTCTCCAATTAGAAACCTAGGTGTGCTGGTTTAGGCGAAGCCGAAGCCCTCCGAGCATTCATGGATGGCCTTCAGCAGGTAGCGGTTCAGCTTGTTGTAGGTCTCGTAGACCGGAAGATCCAGTTGGTTGAAGCTGTTGAATCAAAGGCACGGGATTAGCATCGAGACGGACGCACATTACCAGGGAAATCAGCCGAGCAAACTCTTTCCATAAGATGTCGGCCAATGAGAGGGGAGGAAATAAGGATTGTGCGAGCCTTCAATTTTGACGTTGAATCAAACGTAAACCTTTTAAACTGTAGATGGAAATGGTTTTTTGTATAAGGAGGCTAAATTAAATTAAGCACAAAGCAACGGTTTCTGTTTATTAATCACTGAAAAAATACCTTGATTGGATTGTGTTACTTTCATCTTAAATGTATGCTTTAATATTTCGTATCTAGCCAATAGCTAAGCGATGTGACAGGCAGCTTCCGCTATTGACTAGATTATGAAATGTTCAGATATACATATACATCTCAAGATAAAAGTAACACTATCGAGCAACTGGTACAGTTGCCAAAAATACATTCTTAATTTCTCTTGACTCTGTGTCATGACTCATGTGACAAATCAACAGCAGTGATCTAGTCGATTCAAGTACCTACCTACCTAGTAGTATTAAAATTAACAGCAAATTGTCTCATGATTGGTACAAAAATTGAAAATACGTTTGAAAAAGGTTCGAAAAACGAACATGCCCGAATCAAAATCCGGACCTTAAGATCCTGTTTGGTTTTTGAGACAAACCGAACAAGTAGTACACACCTACTAGAAGTACACAACTAGTAGAGGAAATTGATGAATTTTCCTTGACATGAAAGTGGATTTCTGACACTTGCCAAGCAGCAATTATTTTAGTTATTGTGGAGCCTAGCAATGTTGCTTACAAGTACCTACCTAGCTTAGTTTAGTTTAGTCAGAAGTTTTTGGCTATTGTTCTTTCACTACCTCTTCCTCCCCCCTAACAAAAGAGCAGCAAAGAAAACCCCAATTTCTGAGGGGTATACAGAGTTTTATTGGCGTTGAGTTCTGGCATTTGCCCTCAGGCGCTGAAAGGTCCGTGACGAATGAAGTATACATGATACATTTCAGGAGCCCTACAAGATATTGAAGTCCTATCTGTTGCTATCGTCACCACTGACCACCCGCTGGAATGTTTCCGAGCTGATAAGCTCTGTGTTATAGCTTAGCAGGTTGAAGTTGTGTATGTTTTGTGTATTTATTTCACTAATAATAATAATAAAACAGCTAACCATGTGTGTGCGGAAGGCAGGCGGTCGGTTGAACGGTCATCGCGGTGGATCTGGAACTTCTGTACACCGTTCATTCCCTCGAGGGCGGCGAACCCTTGCAGCGGTACCTTGGAGGTCCCGGTGACGAACTGCAGGAACTTGGCTCGGTCGGCCTGGTCGAATGCACGCAGGGCGCGCCAGAACCACTGGATCTGGGGACAGAGGGCAGTAGTCAACAGATGCACTTGCATTTATTTATATGTCAACTGTATGCACTTTCAATCAGTAACAGTAACAGAGCTGATGCTATTTACTTTACTATTTTTACACGTTGACTTGAATTCTGATCCGACAGACATAAAATGCCTACTAGTAGATTAAGTATATGAATAGGAACCACGTTGTTTGAATCTATCAAACTTAAATTAGGTATTAGGCTAGAAGATTCATCAGATTACTAGAGGTGTCTAATTGTTTGACATAAAGCGTTGCAATAGCAAAGACAAATTCAACAACAACAAATAATGCAAGAGGTTCCAATCTAGTACTAGATGAAGTTCAAAACTGCTCGAGTGAGAACTAATGAGCACATACAAATGTACATACCACAGCCAAAAGCATGTTACATATCTATAAAAAAATTATAGTTTCTTAGTTTGTACAAAGATTTAATCCTAAAAAAGCCTATACGCCACGAATGAACGAAAATAGAAACATGTCCATTCCTACTTCTTCTGTGCTCCCACACTTCACAAACTAGTGCACTTTGTAAGCAACTTGATTTTTTAGAGGACTTTCAACCTGCGCGTCGACACTCGGTTTATTAAATTCATTCCGACCATAAATTTGTCGGTAACCTCTGTGGGATATGGGTTTGAACATTCAATTTATACATTTCTAAGAAAACTAACATTGTACATAGTAATGTCTCATATAAACTGCCCACTCGTGAATAAATCCTTGGATGCATACCTGCAGAGACGTGGGCTGATACTTGTGGTACTCGGTGTTGGCACGGAGGTCCTCGATATCAACATTAGGCAGGCCCGAGATCAGCAGCTCAAGTTCCTGCTCGTTGAAGATCGCGATCAGGCGCTTGGGGATGATATCATAGAAACCCTCCAAGAAGGCATTTATCCTATAAGGAAAGGTCAATATTATAGCAATGAAAAACTTTCGACGCATCATCTACCTAACGATTCAAGCGAAACTTACTGTTTTCGGATAGCACCAGTCATTTTCATCTGGCAGACCAGACGAATGTAGTCCATTTTAGTGTTTTCACTGACGAATATATTTCGCCCGTTAGGAATCAGATCACGAACCTCAGTCACTCCGAACTCTTGCACCTGTTGATCAGAATCCATATTAATTAAAGTGTTCTAGCTCTTTCCCCATCCACGCTGCATATCTGTATGTACCAATCTCAATCTCAAGGTAGACGGCCAGAAGTCTATTTTCTTCGTTTTGCATTGCACACTTTTTGAATTATGTAATCAAGCTCTATCAATTGCCATTTGACTGATGTCAACAATACAGATATGTTGAAATATACTCTTTTACACAATCAATGGCACATGTACTATTAGAAATATGATTGAATGAAGGCAGAATTACTGTTATTTTGAGCTCACCTCAATAATCAAAATAGACTTCTGGCCTTCAACTCCTGATACAGTATTGATTTTATGATACACAACAAGAAAGTGGTGGTGTGATATGGCCTTGCGTTCAAATGGATTATCACAGAAAGGGTAGAAGATTGTAAAAACTATGAGATTGCTAGGAAGGAGCTACGAGATTATGCTCGAGGAAAGGGTACAACGTTGTTGCGCGGTGTGGCTCACCTCTGTGCTGAACGTCAGCTCGTAGCCCATCTCGCTCACTGTGTTCTCCTTCAGGAACACCATGCTCTGGTAGAAGGTGAAGTCCTCGGCCTCCATGTCCGTATACTTCACGAGGATGCCGAGGATGTGCTTGTAGAACGAGCGCGAGAAGTAGCACTCAAGCAGCTTGTTGTCGTAGATCGCCTTGGCTGCAACAACACAGACGGTGTCAGTTATGGATACACATTTAAATGGAATCACCCTTTAAAGCCGTAAGTAGTACCAGCAAGTGTGAAGAAAAGAAGTCTACATTTTTGGTATGTCATGATGTAGCCACAAAACTTGGATAAAACTTGGGCAAAACTTGCTCTAAATGAATGAAAAGTGCATTTGGATGATAAACTTGTCAGCAGCTAACAATTACAATTAGGCTAACTCACCGATGACTCTGCCAACAAACTTGAAATAGCACAAGTGGTTGGGGTTGCAGTGCGAGGTGGAGTTGATCATGTAGGTGACGCGATCTCCCGGCGAGGTCGTGAAGAGGGCATACATCGGGTTGAAGATCTCCCGAGAGATTATCACATACCATTCCCTGAGCAGACCGCCAGCATCCTGGCCCTCCTCACCTGCAACAAACAAATAGAATTTCGTTAAATATTGGCACCTTCACTGACGTTACCTTGTTCAACCTCAGCCTTTATGTTGATTCGTTTCAGTATTCATTCAATTTTTATTTACAGTCTGTGGATGTTTTGAGTTCTAGGGTGTACCTTAGGAATAGGAATAATTTAATCATAATGAATATTTCAAATAGAATGGGGACAGAAATATTTAAAAATATTTATCAATATAATCACTAGAAACAAACTCACTTATGTATTGAAGATTGAAGACTTATAGCTTCACAAACTGATCTTTGACAATGAAGAACCAAATTGATACAGCATCGAGGTGTCGTATACAAAAACAACTCTAGACCAGACTAAAATTAAAAAATTTCAATTATTGATATCAAGAAATTTCAAAGTTCTTTAGATCAATATAATCTTGAATATGAGTTTAAAACGAAACCGACCGTAGTACAAAGTTTTTCAGGTCCATATGACTACACAAGAAGTACCTGTACCATTCATATGCTGCGTTTCTCGAAAACAGGTATTCATTATGGTTCTTTAATGACACCTCCATTGTGCAATGTTAAAAGGCCAGTCCTATTATTAAGGGAACGACCGCTCACCCTCGAACACGATGTAGAACCGGTTCTTCCACTCGTCCGCCGTGCGGCGGTGCAGCTCGCGGAACGAGTCCTCAAACACGACGCTGCGCCGCACGTGGACGGCCAGCTCCTCGCGCCGCACGCCGTCGTCCAGCCGCTCCAGCTCCGAGCGGAAGTAACGACGCTTCACGTCGAAGTCCAGCACGCGGGTGTGGTCCACCAGCACGGCGAACGGCCCGTCGGCCAGGTGCGTCGTAGACTGCCGGAGGATCTGATAAAGACGAGATTACACATTAATAATACGTTACTCAAGCTATAGCTGAGGGCTGCATGTCAATATTTCTTCAGTATTACTTTTATAATATTATTAATTCCTATACTATTTTTAGGTTGCCATTCTGTTGTTTGACGATCATATCCCACCAGTTCAAGATTTCCTACATAGGTATTGTAATAAAAAATAGAGAAATAATCAAGAAATATGAAAGTTATGGCAATTTTCATAATTCCTTGGGAGTTCTTTGCTCATATTGAAAAACTAAATCCCAATATCCAGGCAATATTTATCTTAAAAAATCATACACCAATGGGTTAAATAGGTGTCTGTATAAACCACTTGAACAGTGTTAGTTGATCACTAATTAAATAATGTACTGAAAAAATAGGCCTAAATATACTGCATATGTACATAACATTAATTGTATAAAAAGGCTGGCTTTGTCTTAAATACCGTTTCTTCATTAACCAGATCACATACATATTTCATGGTCCCAGTGAACTGGTCGGATATCCTGCAATTACCTGATTGAGCACCGTGCGGTGAGTCTCTGCGAACTTGAGGAACTTCTGTTGATCGGGTGGCAAGTTGACCGGCGAGGGCGACACCTCCCAATTGATGTTGAGCGCCTGGGGCCTCTCGGGGGTGTGGGGCTGCCCGCCGGGGGGGTCGGGCTCGAGGGGCGACACGGGAGCGACGTCGGCAGTGTCGAAGTCGAACGGCTGGCGCACGTGGATCGTGTCGGCCGGCGCGGCAGGGTCACGCGGCGCCGCACGCGACTCGGAGGCGTGCACGAGGAAGAAGGCCTCGACGGCCGGCTAAAGACACAGAGGTTTTTCTTTCAGAACAGAAAAATGGCAAACCAATTGAAAACTAAGGTACGTATTAGTATGAGCGGAGTAGAGCCTCGGTTTATGTTCTCCACTATACTTACGATTTTCATACACAACTCCCATATGAGAGTATTGTATTTGATTTTTTTATCCTTTTGCCATTGTCATCCATTATGATTTCATTTTCAAAAATTTAATTTATACGATCTTTCCTTGTTAAGTCATACTTAAAAATAGTATAACTGAGGCTTTACTGTACAAACGTTTCTGCACAAATAGAATGAAAGGAATATGAGAAAGTTGACACAAATTTAATTGAATTTTCATTGAACAAGGGTTTTGAAATGCTGAATGCGAGAGATTGAACTGCCAACGCACCTGCAGCACTAGGACGGCGTGATGGTCAGGCGTGTCGGCCAGCTCCAGCAGGCACGAGCTCAGAGTGTTCCAGAGGCGGTCCAGCGAGAGCAGCTCGCTGAGAGAGATGAGCGGAGGCTCGTCGTCATCATCCTCCTCCGTGTCGTCCTGAGGCTCGGCTGCAACCACAACTCGAGTTAAAGAACATATTCAACTTCCTGCAGTGAATCTGTAGTTTCATTTCTTCAGTTCTCGCAGTGCACCAACCTATGCTCAGCGATTGGCTTATTATGTGAGACCAACCCTCACTATATTGAGGACAAAATTAATTGAATAGTCATGTTGGAGAATAGGAACTAGGGTTGTTCACTTACTCGATTAATCGATTTCACATCAAATAATACTTGGACTATTTTCTTTAAAAATGTTCGAATCACGAGCTAAAACATGTATATTGTTTTGTTCTTGAGCAATTATATCGAGAACAAAACAATGGCTTTTGTAGTAACTGTAAAATATCAGTTCAGTAATGTGCTAGCACTTCTACGAACCATAAAACGAAACGCCAATTAAGACCAGGATAATATGATAAAAGCGATTAATAATCGATTATTCGGCTAGATTCGATTCAATGATTGTTCTAAATTATTTCATCGGTGGGTATCTGCCAGGAAGAAACACTTGCATGTTCTCATACATTAATATCAACCTGGCTATTAGACAGTAAGTTCTCACCTTGCACGGTAGCGGCGCCTGGTTGGCGCGCAGCAAAGCGTGGCATGGCAGTTACCACTTCCTCGGGGGTCATCGGGGCGCCACCTGGTTGGCGCGCGACATAGCGTGGCATGGCCGTTACCACATCCTCGGGGGTCATCGGGGCTCGGTTGCCCCCGGAGCCACCGGCCGCGAGCAGGGTCCGGGATGCAGCGGTGGTGGTCGTCTCGCCAGATGCTGGAGAGGCAAACAAGAGCGTTCGTTCAGACTTCAGAGCATTCTCTCTGGTCATACGACCAGATGTAATGTGTGTACATGTTACAATGTTTTAGAGTCATATTTATAGTTACAAAATTAAGTATTGCATGGCAATTAACTGTAACAAACAATGTTCAAAAAGTTTTAATTGTGAATTGTATTGAATTGAGGGCTAAAGAGAAAGAAATTGATGTGAAGTTGATGGCCATTCGAAAAGTCATCTTGTAGTAAATTTTCGATGATTTAGGTCACTTTGAATGCAATTTGACGTCTTGCAAGGTTCATATTACCCAAACGAAGAGATTGAGAAAAAAGTTCAAAGAGCTATTTGTGTTTGTTTAAGATGGTGAATAATTCCAACAAGTTTCGTCAAAATCGGAGTTGCATGAAAGTAATGTTTATGCAAGACGGAATTAAAATAGGAATTTACTTCAAAAGTGATTTAAAAGTACTTCCGGTGCACGGATTTTGGACTATGTTTTAGAGGGCATTTTTCTTAAGAGAATGACACCAAATAACCAAATGTTACAATTAAATTTGTTCTGAGTAAAACTCTTGGACTGCACTATTACATAGTATAATAACAAAATAGAAAAGGCATTCTATTTTCTTTTGTCTGTCAACAGTTTTAGATATGCAGTACTAATATAATAGGAAATGCATCTCCCACTCAATTCACACACTGAAACCAAATGACAGAACACTAGATAGCATTGATCAATTGCATTCAATGAATTCTATGGAGACCATCTACTATATAAAAGTGACCCAGAGAATCCTGCAGTGATCAGTTGTGCAGCGAAGATGAAACAAAGAAGCTAGACCAAGGTACTAAAGGACAGAATGAAATCCCAGGTACCTATTTAAAGCCATGGCTCATGCATGCCACCAATTTCTGATTGGGCCGGATATTGTGGAAGCTAGGTGGGTATTTTCAAGCACATAGAGCTTGCAATAGTGGATGATGTCTAGAAAATTGCAATGTTTCAGCCCATGATTAAGCAGGAAATTCTAGCCGACACCCAAAGGCAAGAGATATAGAGTAGGAAAAATGACAATAACACACAATGTACAGCAATTGACAATATAAGTTGCAACATCGATATCGTACAATCTTAAGTACAAACTCAATGTAGGTACACTTAAGCCAACTAAAAACAGTATTTGAACAAAACGGATTTGCTCAGGGGGTCTATTCTATAACAAAAACGAGATCATTCCGGCCTGGAATCATTTCACCGCCATAAGGATTAACATTGATCGGAAATGATTCCAGTCCGGAATGACTTCATTTTCATTCTAGAATAGGCACCCTGGTCAGGTTCCTAGACAATCAATACTTGTTATCAATGAAATCAGAGCTCACCTACTAGAGTTAGATGATGTGTTAGCACAGATTTCATGGAATGATACCAACAAACCTTTATCAGCTTTATCTTTTGAATACTGTTTAATATTTGTTTGAGTGTACCTACCTGTATAATATTGTCAAGATGTCATTGAGCTAAATAATCACAAACAAAAACTAAAAAAATACTTTAAAAAAAATCATGAACATACAAGCTTGGGGCAGTGTTGACTTCAGCTTACGCTTTGCCTCGGTCTTCTGCTTCTTCTGCGACTGTCGGATCGCTTCTCGGATCTGCGTGATGACCTTGAGGATGCGCAGGAAGAACGCCTGGCTGGAGGTCTTGGATGTGAGCGTCGCCATTGACGGCAGCTGGAGGTCGCAGCCGCCCTTGAGCTTGGCGGGGGCGCTCACAACCACCGAAGTCTTGGTGAAGCTGAACGGAGACAGATCATTAACATTAGCAATGCAGCATGTCTATCGCGAATGTAGTTTACCTGAAAATAATTGGCTTCAATTTTAATGAAGTTTGAATGGTTAAAAATCAGCTGCACTTGAAGATAAACATTGGGAGATAATATTTCCTAAATATTGTAATAACCATTCAAATTAAGGTAAAATTGATAACTAATGAGTGTAGCCAATTTTTTAGACGACCTTAGCAAAATAAAGACAAAGTTGAGGGGCTGCGTCGATAAACCAGCTTATTAACATTTGCTCGCGCAGAGCAGTCACGGCTTTCAAAGTGGTGTATTTATTTTCTCACAGATGGAGACTTTCCTATATTTTTGGTTGATAGAAAACTATATAAGGTTATCTACGAAAAATAAAAGAAAGGCTCCATCTGTCAGAAATTCAAGTATACATATTATTGGAAGTATGGCTTGTGTTGCGCGAGCAAATGTTAATTAGATGGTTTACCAACGCGACACGGCCCCTCAATTTGTGCCCAAACTCGTGTCAAAGGTAAAGATATAGAGACAAGAGATACGTTGTCGTTCACACGTGTTCAATGGTTCGAAAGATACGACGATTATTTAATATTTCTCCAATCTTTACCTTCCAGTACAGAAACTGAAGACAACTGGTTTACCAGAACAACTAAAATATCCTTATTTGTACTTCAACCTAATGGTAAGTCTGGAGAACTAGTTTTCATTAGATTTGTATTCGAAAAGGATATTCTCCCAATAACTGAAAAACATTGTTACTCCACTTTAAATTATAGTCTTAAATCACAGTATTGACCAGTAATTGATTTCATTGAATTTTGAAATCAATTCAAAACCTAGTTTTATTTCAAATTAGACTGTAATTATTTCAATAAGTGCATAATGTTAGACATAAGACTGGAATTTTCTTTTGTCTGGCCTTCATTCGTTAATAAGCAAACATTTGTAAAATATCAAATATCGCAATTAGTTAACATCTGTAGGACACACCAAAACAAATTAACCATTTGAATGTAGGTACTAGATACGCTATTAGTTACTAATTAGTTACATGGACTGGAAAAGCACAGCGTGCCCAAATGGAAAGACTTGAGTTGGGTCATACACAACATACAAGTTTAAAGTATGTGCAATGACTCTATACAAATAATAAAAAATAAAATCCACATTATTACTAAATAGAATTGTTTTGTGAACTGAATAATCTTTAGTTAAACATTTTAACATCAAAAATATTCCATAAAAGCATTAGATAGTATGGCTATACAAAATCAAGTCAAGTTTAAGCAGAGAATGAAATGAATGAATGAGAATGAATGAATTTACCTAGTATTCAGAATCTAGTCTGCGACCAGGCACAAGAATGCGGATAATCCTGAACCAAATCACAATAAGTGCAACTAAAAGAATGTAATGAATGAGCTGCATGATTATTTTAATACTATTTCAAACCTGATGCAACTGTTTTTACATTAGAGAAAAATAAAACAAAATTGTTATTTGCCTTTCTTTGGCTGTTCCAATGGGCAGTGAGTGACTGTTTATGAAATCAAGGAGGCAGTGAATTATCAGACCAAGGTTTATTAATGTGGAAGGATCAATGGGGCTTAATAAATCTATGCTATTGCTTGATTTTTGTTCTGAAAGCACATAATCATATTAAATAATATGTTTTAGACCCTCCTAATGAAGAATATTGTAACCTAACAATTTGAAGTTGGTATTAATTATTAGCATCAACATCAGAAAAAGTCATATTTCACTTCACACATCTTCTATAAAGTAGAATGTCTGTTCTTCATATTACTCCAATCTCAACCAAATTTGGTAGACCTTCTATGAGAAATACCTCAAATCAAACCAACCCTTATTGCAAAAATGAAAACAATAAAATATAAAATTTTGGACATAATATGTTACACTATAGTAGTATATTATAGAATAGTATATTATACTCTTACACTCCTTAACCAACCTCAATAAAAATTTTCACAGGTGTACTTCAGCAACCTGCTCACAAAACCCCCCGAATCCAAAAAATTAAAAACAAAGTTTTCACGTCTGTCTAGTATACTTATACTCTTACACTCCATAACCAACCTCAATAAAAATTTTCACAGGTGTACTTCAGCAACCTGCTCCCAAACCCCCCCCCCCCCCCCCCCCGAATCCAAAAAATTAACAACAAAGTTTTCACGTCTGTCTAGATACTACACCCTTTGACCGAACAACACAAAATGTTGAAAATGTGTACTTCAGGCTTTGAATATTTAATCCTAAATGCTTCAGAAACCCTCGCCCATAGTAGGATACTCACCCCCTCCCCCAAACCACCCCTAATTTAAATTTTCTAACATAAAATGGCCTTTTCAGCCTTATATTCCTTCACTCCTGACCGAGCTCAACCATATTTGTCAGACATTCCATAAGAACCAGCAGAGGTAGGGTACTCACCTTCTCCCCTAAGCCACCCCTAATTGAAAAAATCAAAACATGTCCTTTGGCATGTTTCCAAGATTGCTGATGGCGCAGGTCCATGACGGAAATAATTACCATAATTCATAAAAAACCAAGCGAGTCAAGTATTCAGACACACACCAGCACGAGCAATGCCAGGCGGGTTAGCTAGTATATGTTTATTTTTTGTCTCAAGGAAACCTTTATAGCACTTTATTTAGTTGTTTATTATTTTAGTCAGTTTTCAATTCTCTGCTAAATTTTGACTACTTAACAATATGGATTTAACAGAGCATTGAAAAATCAGCTGGGTTTTTTAGTGAATCCTTAAGAAAATTCTGACGCAAATGAATCGAAACTGTAGACATCATCAATGGAATTAAAAATAAAACAAGACGAAAAACAACATAGGAAGTGAACACATAACTGTAATCCTAAAGTTTCCAGAGATTTTGATTGAGATTTTGTTTAAATTCTGGGTTAATTAAACAAAACCTCAATCAAAATCTCTGGGATTCTGTAGATCTCTCTTTGTGGATCCGCTTATGGTTTTAATTATACCTTCTTTAGAAGTCCCTGCATGAATTCAATTTATAAAGCATGCAATGTTCTATTAGCGCTTGTGCACATTTTGCTTTTTTTCATAATACGGCATTCTTTTTCAATTATTTGTTTTAAGACGGCTGGGTAGTGAGTTTGACCTTGAAGAGGTTTTTAATCGATTTTTATCAATATCTTTTACCAATGTAATTGTTAACAAATAAGGCTATGTACGAGTATTCAGAACAGTTCAATAATTCCATAGCTTGTCATGTTTTATTACATTTACTTTGTCCTACATATGTTTAGGGCCCGAAAATTAGTAAAATTATGGTACTAAACATCTTTTGTACAAAATAAAACTAATAACTTATTCCAAACAATGAAATTATTTTCATTATTTCAGTTCTGAATACTCGTACAAAGCCCTATTTGTTAACAATTACTTGGTAAAAAATATTGATAAAAATCGATTAAAAATCTCTTCAAGGCCACGCTCACTACTCAGCCCTCTTAACCAGTCATGAAAGCCAGTACATAGTGAATGTTCTAAAATCAATAAGGGGTGTGCGAATATTCGATCTAGGTGAAGTATTCGGTCCAAGTCGAATAGTGATTTTCTGATCAACGAATATTCAAAAGGGGCCAATTTTTGTCGATAACGTAGCTCATCAGTCATCACTGTGATTAACGAGGACGTGAATAATGCCAACCAATCACAGCCTTCAACCCACGACCAATCACAGGACACCTTCAAGATCAGCTGTTCTGTTCTGCTGTCTTAGCCTCCTGTTGTCAGCACTATTTCAGTTGCATAGCTTGTTTATTTTCTTTAATTTCTAATTGTAAATGTCAAGTTATGAATTTTCCATCATTCTCAATTAATATTATTTATTCTGGATCTAAGTGAGGAAGAAGAAGTGCAAGTTCAAGCCACTTGCAAGCTGGGCCAATCAGCTCACGATCACTTGCGTCGCACCTTGTCCATTCTGTAGTTTCACATCAGACTCGACCTAGTTTGATTCAATTTCTCAATGAAATGGAATAAAAGCAATGTGTCATAATGTGCAAAAATATTTAATTTTGCTGATCCTGAAAAGAAGGACCAAGTTGCGTGTTATCTGTAAATAACAACAAAATCTTCAAATCGCCAGTTCCACATGTGTAGAAGCATCTCGAAATGAGCAATAAATGGCAACAATGGCTTGATTATTGTCCTCATTGTTCATTATCCCTCTTGAATGACTAAATAAATACATACCCCATTATACCCAGCCTTTGGGCAATTATCGGAGAGGATTCTTTGTGAGACTGTATTTTATCAGATGAGAATGTTTGAACAACAATCCAGTGTTTGCAGGGTGAGATTACAATAAACTAATTGCCTTTTTTTAACAGATAATACAAATCAGAAATCTTCAACCCTACTTTAGCATGGCCAGGTATAGGCCGGCCCATGCTAGAGCTGGTTCATCTTTGCCTGTCGCCTACTGAACATATAAAATGTTTTTTTTTATGTAGTCCACCACAGTACCTACCTACCCAATATGACTTGAGAGTTTTTTGCAAGAAACGAGTAAAAACCCTTCTTCGGCTACTACAGTATCCATCCAACTTCCAAAACCAATTTTGTGAATGCTCTTTTCACATCTGGGGGTGCATATATATTTAGAGTAACTATTTGATGAACCCTGCTATTTGATATTCGACATTTCAAGGGCCCCCAACTATTCCACTTCCGACTCAAAAACACATATTCGCACTTGTCTAAAATCAATTGACGATCGACACAAGAGTATGTGAGTGGCTTGCTTACCGGTCGTTGAGGATGCCTCGGTTGGGGCGCTCCTTGTCGATGGCTAGCGTCTCGGGCGACGTGTCTCCCGGCTCCTGTTCGGCACTCTTCATCTTGACATTCATCTGCTTGAGCTCGCTGAGCAGCAGCTGGATGTGTTCGTTCACCATGTTAGACAGCTCCAGCGCGCCTTGCAGCAGCAGGTGGAAGATCTGGAACATGAGAGGATGGTCGCCATGTAAGAGGGGCATTCCAGATCCGTTCCTTTGGACTGTTATTTGCTCAATAGTCACAGACAAACGAGAGACAGGGCATTCCAAACTTTCTGTCATGTTGATAACAGGTATGGTTTGTTTTCTATGGCCCTGGTATTTCAAATATGTAACTCACAAGTCACAATGCATTGACTTCCAATTTATGGGATTCGTTACTGCTATAGCTGCAGCACTGAATGCTTTCGTCGATGTCGAAGGCCGCAATTTTACACCAAATTCTTGCATTATGAAGACATCTCTTTGTGATTAGATCATGTATACGAATATTGTTGTATTGTGTCAGGTTTCCCTGCAATCTGAATGATTTTGCTCAAAGTATGGGCCCAACAGTAGTGGTAGTTTGTCCTTAGGGGCTGTGCATCAAAGAAGGTCAAGCAAAAAATAGGATAATACCCCCCCCCCCCCCCACCGCTTACATATTAACTGAAAATTAAGAAAATTATTTAACATTTCTGTATCAAGCACGTCCAACTGGCTCCAGACCCCCCTCCATCCCCTTGAAGTATGACGTCCCCTAACTCTTGTCCTGCCAAGTGTGTTGGTAGTTGGTAGTTGGTAGTTGGTACTGACCATGTCCCTGGTAGGCTCTGGACAGTTGGAGAGGTTCAGCAGCAGACCGGTGGCGTCCTCGAGTCCCTCCTCCGAGCAGCTCTTGGAGGTCAACACCTCGATGGCGAGCCGCAAGTGGCGCTCGGGCACCGCCTCCTCGGCGTGGAGGTGGACGTGGCAGTCGGGCAGGCCGATGGAGATCAGGGAGAGGAGGCGGAGCAGCTTGTCGGTGAGCAGGCAGCTACGCTTCACCACCGGCGACGAGAGCATCTTCATCAGCTGGCCGAACGCGGACGTCTCGAAGTTGGTCGGGTTGCCGAGCTCGTCGATGCCCAGGGAGGCGGAGCTGTGTGCTCGGGCCACGCTCTTGCCTGGAACATGTGCAATTTCACCTGATCACAGTGTCCCGATATACTTATGATGGTCGGTAATAAGGAACTTGCAAAGTAACAGCATACGTCACCTTGTTCAAATTTACTACATACCCAAGAAATAAATTTAATCTCGAAATAATCAGACAAAATAGTGTAAACTATTGTTGATTGCTACCGAGGGATCTGCACTACAGCTCAAATTACAAGAATCAAATTACCTTTATCACACACAATTATCAAATATTTCAAATCACCAGTTCACTAGAGAGATCTTACCAGATTTGTCTGGAAAGTTCATTTAATTCTAATTGATTCTAACTTTGAAGATGTGCTAACTGAAACTAACCACAATGGGACTTTATAGCCAAAAAAATCAAACAGGCAAGTAAGAAAGTTCACTGAGGTAGGAAAAGCTGAAAATACTAATTGCTTTGCATGTTGTTACCTACCATAAATTGAGAATGCACATAACATTGAAGTTGATCTATTTACATAGTTGAATTCCACATTTTAACTAGAAAAGTTGAAACAAACTCCGTTTGTTAGATTTTGTATCTTTGTATCTTATTGTATCCTTCACCCAAAACAATTTGTCCCAAATGACTCACCCTTCTTGGAAGTAAGCGAGTCGAGTTTGACAAGCATCTCCCAGAAGTCCGTCTGCTCGGGAGTGCGCGCCACGCGCGTTGCCGCCTTCTTCTCCGCGCCGGGGGACGCGCCCGGCTCCGTGTCGCGCTTGTGTGGCAGGAAGTAGCGTGGGAAGCTCTTCGCCAGCGAGATCAGAACCTCCAGCGTGTGACGGAAGACAATCGGCGCTGCCTGATGGGCACAGATAATGCATTGATATTGTCATTAATGTAGAAACAAGTGACTTCTCGCCACCACATTAGAAGCGTTACCATTCACTGTGAACTAACTACCTATCGATAGAGGCACTGATTTATAGCATTAATTTTCACAAAAAATAGCATTTATACATTGAAAAATAGCATTTTGGAGCATTAATTTTCCTCAAAAATAGCGCTTATTTCGCCTTAATTTTCCTAAAAAAAGCACTTATTACGTATTAATTTTCCTCAAAAATAGCGCTTTGTTAGCATTAATAAAAAAAACAGAAGACAATTGCAAATCCCACAAATTAAAATCACTCTGTCACTAAACCAAAATATGTGCTCTTTGCTAAGGCCCTGTCATCCCATGTTTATATTCTTACGAGCTATCAAGGCTATGTCAAGTTGAAGACTGCAAGCTGCAACTGTATGAATGAGTCACAAGCTGCCAGCTGCTGTATAGCAAGGTCGTTTTTAGGGTGAGGGGTAGATCTGCGCAGGCGCAGGTGGAAAATGCCTGCTTGGGGTTGGTAGATTATGTTGGAAGGCAGGATGCAACTTACAAGGCCAGCCACCTGTTTTCCCCAAGAAACCCACAGTTCTGTTTCAAAAACATTGGTCGGAAATTACAATCAGTTGAATATTCGTAATTAATTATCCCAAAAGTTTATATTTTCGTGTGAAATTAATTACTATATGGAGTCCAAAATAGCAGCTATGTCGCATGAATAGCTATATATCGCTGAAAAAGCACTTTTTCGCATTAATTCGCGAAAATAAAAACCCCTGAATATGCTGGGAAACATCATGAAATGTAAACAAAGTTTAAAAGATACATGATAATAATGATTTATTTTTTTATCGCGTTTATCGCTAATGCGAAAAATCAGTGCCCCTACCTATTGATATCTTAAACAATATTTGTCCGAAAACATTGAGCTGTGACTTAGCCTCACCAGCTCTTCGATATATTTCATTTGAATTGTGGTTCCAGATTCTTAGATGACTCATAAGTAGAGATGGGTCGATACCACTTTTTCACCGATACCGATACTCACTTTATGATTAGCGATACCGATAGTATCGCCGATACTTTTGTTTCTTTATATTTCTGTAGTTCCTGTCCACCAAAGCCTCAATTCAATCAAAATTCACAAAACTAGAGATATTTTTGGAGATTATGTCGCTTGCAACCTTGGCTCCGATTGGTTGATTGAGGCATCTGCCAATGGTGATACAGCTCACTGACGTGATGCCAATGAGCACCAATGGCGGGAAAACGGCCACAATTCAAAATTTCAACTAAAAAAGTAATAAGTATCGAAGTATCGAAAATATTGCATTAAAATTGACAGATACCGATAGCACCGATACCATGGGTATCGGTGGTATCGCGAGTATTGGTATCGGCCCATCTCTACTCATAAGTCATACATAACACAAGAATTCTATTCCATAATATCAATATTTTTTAATGCATCCTAAATTCAATTGATGTTCCTTATTCAATGCAGTACCAAAATCAAGTGGAAAAACACCATTTCGGAATATGGGTATCGAGCTATAACCCCGACAGTAAGTATAACCACGTCATCGTACCTGCGGGTGAATGTTGATGGTATCTTGCGCCTTGCCGCGCTTGCCCGGGTGCCTGGACACGGAGAAAACGCTGGCTCGGCAGCCAAGCGCGGCGTCCAGACTGATGTTGAGCCACGAGGGCGGCGACTTGACGCTGTTGACACCGGCGGGGTCGGCAGACGCCGGCTGGGACCGGGTCGCCATGCGCCGCCGGCTGGGGGCCACCTCCGGCGCACGACACTCGTTGCAGCGGGACATTATCGAGATCAGGGCCTGGTGAAGGGAAAACCAATCTCTCTTGATAGGATGGATTTACGGTATGTTGTTATTCCAGCAGCTAACTTAAACATCACTTGTCTGAGCATTAGAACAAAATCTCTTGAACTGTGTTTTAAACTTTATCAGTGAGGTATTCTGGTAAGTACAACCTGTCGAACAAGATTATTTTATATCGATGGTATCCAGGCCAAAGATACCAAACCACAATGGAAGAACATTCAGGTAGGACAAAAAATATGTTCAGCTAGCAATTGCTGATTAATGTTGTTTAGTTCACAAAAACGACCCTTCAATATATTAATTACCGTCCATGGCTTTGCTTTCTTTAATGATTCTTGGATTATTTGTCTTAGATTGATCAGAATATGTAAAAACCTCAACTTTGAAAAAAATGTGGGTCAGTTCCTTTGGCCTATACGCCCACGATATCAACAAAAAATATGGTAGAATCTAATATTTTCCATCATAATAAATTGGCTTGTACACAAGATGAGGAGGGGAAGTAGATGCATTATCATGCCAGTAATGCAAGTTCTTTAGATGTAAGATAAATTGGCTCATAAATTGACTAGACTAGGCCCTTCTGGAGACAGACGATGACCTCACCTTGATGACCCAGTCCCGGGTTTGGCCGTGGTAGCAGAGGTTGCGCAGGACGCGGTGCAGTCGGCCGGTGTTCAACTTGGGCTCGTCAACAAAGAGCAGGACTAGAAGGCAGGACATCGCTTCGTGGTCCAGCAGCTGCCGTCCACGAAGTCTGCGAAAATCCCAACCGGTCATTTCTACAGCTCCACACACATTATATTGTCAACATTCACCAATTAATCAACTTTTGAGGAACAACCCAAACGATAATTAAACTACCTACTGAAAACACATTTATTTTCAGCAATGAAATGTACAAAATAACAAAAAAAAAATTACAATATGGCACCAGTAATCTTAATTTGCTAAATTACACTAGTATTTGCAAAGCAGATACGAAAGAAAGTACAAGTAAAATATATATGATAGGAATTAAAATGTACAGCATTATATAGTTCTATTTGGTTATAATCATTTTCTATTCACGCAAAACATTGTCAGCAGATAACACTTGCTATGTTGCTATGTATGTATGTCGCTAATGGTAGCTGCATGGGGGAAAAGGAGTCATTACCTGAGAGTGGCTGGAAGATTGCTGGACTCCCCGCCCATGGCCGGCATGGGGTCGGGCCGGCTGTTCCAGGCGCTGGCCCACTGCGCTCGCGGTGGCACCGTGTGGATAGCGTACCGCGTGCCCACACGACCTGCGGAGGAACAAGACACAACTTTCCTGAGCGATGACCACAAGAATCCCGACTTCTTTCCACGGCTAGCAATAACTAGGTATTTAGAATGGTTTCAAACCAGACCAATGAGACTTTTAGGTAAAATGCGTCGGATATGCTGGAAGAGAATCATGGCACGTTAATTTTGTTTTCAATTTTTTATTGATCATGATTCATGAAGCATGAATATGAACTGAACATGAATATGCATGGACTTGTGAAACTGTAGATAAGATATGAATCATTTTTCTCTCGAAAGCTCATTTATAAAGCCAGATTTAGATTAGATCTAAAGCTAGTTTTATTTTTTAAATTAATAATACCTACTCTGATGCATGGCCACAAAATTTGTGACAGGTTAAGTATACGTCTCTTTAATAAAATGTTGAGTGATCTAATTATTTTTCTTGCCTTTTATTTCCTGTTTTAACTGAAGAGTATAATGAGCTCTAAACGTTAAAATGACTTCAAAATGCACAAATTATAGAAATGTGCCAATGAGATTGGCAGGCGATCACATAGGTATTACGACAAAATTAAGTAGAAGTAAGTGTAGCAGGAATCGTGGGCTACATAATTAGCCCAATCGGCATCTGGCATTTTAATGAATGTACGGACGGGTCATGTCTAGTTCTTTGCCCCGCGTAGAGCCGTTATGTTTACCTGCTCCTGAATTGCGCAGGATGGAGGACAGGGCCGTGTTGTTGTGGCTGACATGGCTGAAGAAGCGCTCCTGCATGAGCTGGCGGTTGCGAGTCTCCCACTCGCGCCGCAAGCTCTGCGCCTCCTGCGCCAGATCTGGCGGCAGCGCGGCGATCTGGGACTCCTCCATGTCAGTGAGGATCTAGAGGAAGGCAAACAAGATGATCATTTATAACCCGTCACGCAATTTCACGCAATGATCTACAAGAAATTTCCCCATTACGTGTGCAGGACAGCATGGCTTAACGAGGCAGTGATGGGGACAGGCCTGACCCTCACATGCCCACTTATTACACTTCAAGATCGTGTGCAAGAATCTTAGGTACTCTACTTTCTACATGTTTAGAAAAAAGAAAAAAAAATCAATTCTAGAGAATTGTTGAACTAGGTGTTCACTAGATCACATTGAAATAACTTACATTATAAGTAGAGATGGGCCGATACCTATACTGATACTCGCGATACCACCGATACCATAGGTATCGGAGTATCGCGATACTTCAATTTTTTGGCCATATTTGGCGATACTTTTGAACCAATACTTTTGAATTTTCCCGCGTTTCACAGTCACTGTTTCCCCATTGGCTGTTGCTCACCCATTGGCTTATGTACAATGAGCATCGACCAATCAGAGCGCCGCTTTGATCAAGGTTTCCTGCAGTTTCAACTTCTTTCATGGCGTCTTGCATTATTTTGTTAGTTACAACTAGGGATGGCACTTTTACCGGTTCTGAAAAAATCGGTAAATTTACCGGTAAATTTACCGGTCAGCGGTAAATTTTGAGAAATGATGGCAGATACCAAATAATGACTACCTATATACGAAATACAAAAATGACGCTACTTTATTATTTGACCCATTTACAAAGATTACAAGTCAGGAATATAACAATATAATCAATATTTTGATGATGACAATACTGCATATTAATAAGGGATAATATATCTGATCGAAATAACTTAGGGCAGAATAGCTTTGATTTGACCAATCTAGTATGCTATGCCTGTGCTATTCTCCCATAAGAGGAATTGTCGACCATACCAATTTGATCAAGTTACACGCGCTATGCTGTGTCTGCTAAACAAGCAAATCTGAACAAAGATTCCGACATTGGAAGTAATCGTATAAGGAATTATCATTCAGATTTATTGAGGGCAACCAAAATCAACTTAAAATATGCCTAAAGCTAAAGTTGTCACACTAAAGTTTACTTTATAGTTTTTAATTAAATTATGATATCTCCATTCATACATTTGAAAGGATTAAAAAAAACATAATTTACAATTTTTTTTACCGGTAAATTAATAATTGGTAAATTAACCGGTAAATTTTACCGGGTGCCATCCCTAGTTACAACTTATTTTTAATGTGAAGTGTTCCAAACGGAATAAAAAAGGTGTCTGGAACCAATTTACTATAAAACATGATTTCAAATTGAATTTTGTTGTATAATGCATTTGTTTTGTTGAGTACAAAGTGAAAAAGAGTACTTACTTTGGTGTACCTAACCCTGAAATCTGCAAACTGAAGATTGAATTTAGATTTGGAGCACATAATCTACTATAAAAATTAAGGTAACAAAAGTATCGGCAATAGTATCGGTATCGTAAATCAATAAGTAGGTATCGGTACAAGTATCGGTATCGGTGAAAATGTGGTATCGACCCATCTCTAATTATAAGGATTAAAACTTGTGTAAGAAGCAATTGACCTTGAGGGTTCTCACATCGTATGGAGATGACAAAATAGACCTACCGTATTAACTCGTGTATAAGACGCAATTATATGTCAATATTTTGAGTCTGAAAACAGCCCTGTGTCTCAAGCTTTTTTACCAGTAAATCCAAGGTGGATGTATGTAAACAGAGCTGTGGTAGACTGCCACATGTTGTCTATCTCTGCCTTTCCCTCTCACTCTGTCTGGACTACTCATACTGTGTCTAGACACAACACTATTAACATATTAAATATGTGCAACAAAATGTTTTCCCTTGCATTTAGATCAGGAGACAAAATATATGTTTACATCTGAAAAACATTGCTCTGACAGACATAAAATAGACAAAACACTGTTGAATGGCGATCTTAATGGAAGGGGAGGAGAGGAGTTGGGTTTATTTTGGAATGCAGAGGAAAGGCAGGTGCATACCTCTTAAAGCAAGCAACAGCTGCTGGGAAGAGACTCCCCTTCCCCCTTTCTCAGAAGCAGGAAATTACTGTTTGTTTACAACAAGTTGGCAGTGATTTTCATTCAAATAGCTCAGTTAGCTGGAAAACCAACATTTAGATGGATATCATGTACATATACAAACCCACAATGTTTTTCATCATTTTACTGTGCCTTATACATGCATGCTAAGTGTTTTCTTAAAATAGACTTCTCAAAACAAGGGTGCGTCTTATACACGAGTGCGTCTTATACACGAGTTAATACGGTATCTTTACAATAGATAAATATAATTTTTGGTGCAAAACAGGGGGGGTTATCAGGGCAAGTCAAGTAGGTACGGTACAATTTTTATGGTAGAAGTCTTGATAGTTACAAGGGAGATAATAAAAGATTTGGCAGTTCTTCACTTTTATCCGCACACCTACAAAGTAAAAATTCTTGTACGAATGATAATATTTTTGAAAAAGGCATAGAGATGAATACGGGTGCATTCAATCTGAATCTATAATATACTTTACTTCAAACTCAGCATTAGTTACGTCAACAGACATGGTGAATAGAACAACGTATCATTCATATGAAATATATCTTATGAAGGGTCCTATTAAGAAAGCAAAATGTCTTATGTTGGAAACTCGTTTCTCAAGTTAGTGTGACTTGTTCTAGTAGGTCCGGCTCTGGGCAGTACTTACCGCCTGTCGCAGGGAAGGCTGGAGGTTCTCGAAGAATGCAGCCGTGTCGACGGGATCGTTGGGGTTGGCAGCGATGGCAGCCTGCCGCTGTTGCTCCTGGCGTTGCTGTGCCAGGACCTCCTCCTGGATGGCTGGAGGGAGGGCGGCCAGGAACTCAGGGTTCACCTCGGTCAGCGGGGCGGCCTCCACCTCCCCAGTCTGAACCTGCGACATTCCGAGCATACACAGTTACTCACTGCATTCAAATGTAGGGTTGGATATTAATTAAGCGATTGCCTTAGACTATAAGCTACATCTGCGGTGAGTAGAATCGATGATAAACGGCTAAGTTGGAGCTCGAATTAGTACTTCAATATTGTTGAACGGAGATTAATTATTGGGTATTAGGTGGTTGGTTGGTTATTATAATCAAATCCTCCAATCCAACATGCTCACCATCTGCGTTTACCTCTATGTTGTTGTCTGCAAACTTAAGTTTTGACATAGGACTTAGGACTTTTCTAGCAATTTATGTGCCTCTGCAGGTGTACCTGTATTACTAAAATGATACTAGTTAAATAAATAGCAATTTACTGAGTAAATAAAAGTAGAAGTAGTAGGCAGAAGAAGCAGTCAGTCCAAAAAGTAATAGAGTTTATCTCAGAAGCAAGGAAGTTTTATGAGCAAGTAGTGGGACGAATGGGCTAGTTTACCTGTGCACGCTGTTGGCGCTGACGCTGCAAGCGCAGCTGCTCCGCGATCACTTCCTCGCGCATCTCGTCGGGCAGCGCCGCCAGGAATGAGGGATCGACGCCTTCTGGTATCTCCGGTGCGGTCGCCGAGCTCGAGGTACCGGCCACTGCGGCAGGAGCCTCAGAAGCATCTGAAAAAACAACCAAGCAAACATTGTTGACTTACGTCTTTACCAGAGTGAAGCATACAAGCTCAGCTACCAATAAATCTCAATATTCAAATTGTGATCAGAATATTTTAAGAAAGGCACACTTATTGGAAACTTTACAAAGAATAAAAATTTAAAATATATCTAAATATCTCTACAACAACTGCTTCATAACATAACTTTAAATGTATCATTAAAATAGTTTTCCAAGAATGAACATGTATCATTTAAGACTGTCAAATGATATTAATTATTACAATGAAGATCCATATTTTTTATTTAATTCATTAGATTAATTCATGAAGAGGTACCTATGGTCGGTGACAGGCAAAGATGAACCCTGTTTAGCATTGCCAGGTATAGGGCGGCCCATGCTAGCGCGGGTTCATCTTTGCCTGTCACCGACCTTAGTTGAATTATATTCTGTGAGATTACACTGAATGTGGTGATAAAATTTTAATTAGTACCTGTAGCAGTTGCAATTATTCCATCAATAAGATATGTTACTCTGAACAGACTAGCTAATGAGCGTTCTCTCACCTGGCGATGCAATTCCCTGCCTGTACCACTCCTCCCTGGCCTCCCTTGCTTCCGGCGTCTCGTCCAGATCCGTGTCCTCGTCCTCCTCTTCATCTTCGTCATCCTCCTCCTCGGCAGGCTCCTCCTCCTGCATGTCATCCTCCTCCGGGGCGGGCTGGAGGCGGGGGTCGCGCAGGAACAGCGTCGGTCGCATCAGCTCGCTGATCGGAATCATGGGAGGGGGTGGCGGCAGGTCGCGGTGAGTCGCCGCCGTATCGTCGGGGGCATCGCCACGACCTGCAACTCGATATTAAGGCATAAGTAGCTAATTGTTGAACGGTGTCGACGCAACTTTCAACGGCAAACATTTTAATTTTGTTGACGAGAGGCCAGCAGGACTGCAAATTTCTCATAATCAAAGTAATAATACCTACAATCAGAAAAATTCAAACTACAGAAGCAATTGGATATTAATAAATTTTTACTGAATATAACAGCAAAATCAATTTACAGTTCAGTAAATGTACCACCACATTTTTGTGTGGATCAAGACAAGATTTTAAATAGTTATGTTGGTGCTGTGCTGTGCTAAATGCTGACTAGTCACATAAAATATGTGATTATAAACAAACTGTATATTTTCTAAGACAATCTAAAACTCAGTAATCTTCAGCCACCAGCTCTGTCATAGCAAAGCTAAGAAGAAATATAAAAAAAGGAAAAGTTCAATTTCAAAAATATCAGAGCTGACATCTTTATTTGAACATAAAGGTCAAAGATAATTAAAGATATCAAAGCCAAAGCTCACTGGATAGTCACTGTCCTGTAATGCATCCTTGCGCTCGCTTTTAGAGATGGGCCGGAGACTTGTATGTGGTTACTCATGCAAGAGACTTACCGCGCATATCCTGCTCGCGCCGGGCGATGATCGGAATGAGCGGAGGCATGTCCTCGTATGGATTGTGAGCGGGAGTCTGAAGCAGTTCAGCGTCAGGGTCGGGAGCTAGAACACAGTCAGCGTGAACTGTCAATACATGAGTGATGTATTACGTACTGTACCTTTGAGGTAGAAGGGTACAAATAGGTTTCAATTATTTTTCAGGAGCTAAAAATCTAGTGTCTGTAATACTCCAGTCACTTTAGACCGAAAAGGGGCGTAACCTCAAACTAATTGCAACAAAATTTTTTTTTCGCTAATTATTATTGGGACCATATATATATGTACCAAAAAAAAGTCTACCGATTTTCGAGCCGCCATTTTGTTTTTATTAGGGGTAGATTGAAAATCAATTAATTATTTTTAATTCACGTAATTGATACATTTTCCCCAGATTACAATTTTTTTATTCATTTTTTTATTTTTTATTGGCAGTGAAGCCTGGGTTTTCGCGTTGGGTGAGGGATGTCATGTGAGAAGGGAGCCTGGAATAAAAATCAGGGAAATTACTGCAAGAATTGAAGATGGATGTTATGCAAAACAGAGTGGGCTGAAGAAAGTAATTTTTCAAGTGGGAAATAGGGAAGTTTGGAATCGGTTGGATAAAGACGAGATAATGAAAGATTTTGAGGATTTGATGCAAGTCTCTACAACCTTTTTTGGTCCAAAGATAAAAATAGGTATTGTGGGTTTACTAAGTAATTACTCAGTAACTTTGAATGAAGGGTTGAAGAAGATGGCGAAAGAGAAAGAGGTGGAATATATTGAATTGGAATACACACCAGGATTCTTGATGGATAGAAGGAAGTGGGCCCGAGAAGTTGGAAGAAAATTGAAAATGAGGGTTGAGGAGAAGGTTGTTATTAACAAGAAGAATGTTTGGACTCAGTCGAAGCGGGGTTTTCGGACAAGTTGGGTTTCAAGGATAATATTATAGGAAGGAGAATGATGAAGTATGTGAAGAAAAGCAAGACTAATAGGGAAGGTGGAGGTTACAGATATAGAAGAAGAGAAGTTATAAGGATGGGAACAATAAATATTGTCACGTTAAATGGGAAAATAGAAGAAGTGATTGATGAAATGAAAGAGAGAAAGATGCATGTGTTGGGTTTGAGTGAAACAAAATGGAGAGGAGAAGGGTATAAAGAATTGAGAGATGGTTATTGTATATATTGGTGTGGTGATAAAGAATGTAAATTTGGAGTTGCAATTATACTGTGTCAAGAAATGAAAAGCAAGGTTGTGCAAGTAGAGTACATCAATGAGAGGTTAATTAAATTGAAATTGTTTTTCGAAGAAATGTTAGTAGAAATTTTACAAGTTTATGCACCTCAAGTTGGAAGGAAAATGGCTGAAAAAGAAACTTTTCTTGAGCTTGTAGAAGAAAATATATCTCTTGAAAGTACATTTGTAATGGGTGACATAAATGCAAAGGTTGGAAGAGAAAGAAGAGGATTTGAAAAGGTTTTGGGAAAAAATGGATATGGATCCAGGAATAAGGAAGGAGAAAATTTGTTAGAAGTTTGTGCAAGAAATGGATTGGTGATTGGAAATAGTATGTTTGAGAAGAATGAAAAGAATATGATCACGAGGTATGGTTGGGATGGGAGATCGAAATCGGTAATTGATTATATAATATACAGTGACGCACTTAGAAAAATGGTATTGGATGTCAAGGTTGTACCGCATGTGGCGTTTGATGGTGATCATCGACTATTAATAGCGGATATACGAATGCCAAGAAAATGTGTTGAAAGAAGAAAAGCGAAGAGAAGAAGAAAAGCGAAGAGAAGAAGAAAATTGAAGGTATGGAGATTGCAGAATGATGAAATAAGAAAAGAATTTAAAATGGCAATAGAAGAAAATATGCCAGTTGGGGATCTTAATTTGGTAGAAGAGGAATGGATGAGTTTTAAAAATGCTATATTGACTATTACAGAAAATATATGCGGGAGGACAAAGGGATTGAGAAGAAGAAAGGAAACACCGTGGTGGACAAATGCAATTAAGTGTGCAGTAAGAAAGAAAAGAAAAGCATGGGTTAAAAAAGAAGAGTGCAGAACAATATTGAATATAAATAAATATCAAAGGATGAAGAGATATGTTCACTTTTTGGTTTCAGAAGAAAAATCGAAGACAATGAACGAATTTGTTGAATGTCTAGAGAGGGACTTTGAGGCAAACAAAAAGATGTTATATTCTGTAGTAAAATGTAAGAGGCAAGATAATAGAACAACTAATTATATGGTAAATGAAAGGGGATGCCTTACAAATGATGTGGAGGAAATACAAGATATGTGGAAGCACTACTTTTCAAAGTTATTGAATGATGACAAAGGTGGTACTGAAGACAAGGAAATAAGTGAAGAGTGCGATAAATTGAATTGTCAAGATGATATGGTAATGTTTGGGGAAGTTGAGGTGGCAGTAAAAGGGATGAAAAATGGAAGATCGCCGGGAGTGGATGAGATAAGTGTGGAAATGATAAAGGCAGGTGGTAAAGCTGGATTGGAGTGGTTTTACAGAGTTGTGGCATCGGCATGGATTCAAAAAACTGTACCAAGGGATTGGAGGAGAGGTGTTATTGTACCATTGTTTAAGAAAGGGGATCGCAAGAAATGTAGCAACTATAGAGGGATAACACTCATGAGCCAAGGAGCGAAGATATACGAACGAATTATAGAGAAGAGGATACGAAGTGTAGTTGAAGAGGATTTGAAAGATGAACAATATGGATTTAGAAGAAACAGATCTACGATAGACCTTATATTCGCTATAAGGACCATTATGGAGAGAAATTGGGAGATGGGAAAGGAAATATGGTTAGTGTTTCTGGATATTGAAAAAGCGTATGATCATTTGCCAAGGGATAGGGTGTGGGAGAGTTTAGAAAAGAGGGAAATAGACAAGAAGTTGATTGAAAGAGTACAGAGTTTGTATGTTGGATGTGAGAGTTGTGTGGAAACAGTGGGAGGAAGAACGGGCTGGTTTAGTGTGAGATCAGGAGTAAGGCAAGGCAGTGTGTTGTCACCTTTGCTGTTCATTATGGTAATGGATGATATAATTCGGGAGGTGGAAAGGAATGAAGATCTAGATTCGCAAACTGGGGTATATGCGGATGATGTTGTAATTTGGGGAGAGACTGAAGAGTTGGTACAGAAGAAAGTGGATGTGTGGAACGAAGTGATAAAAAGATATGGAATGAAGATTAGTAGTGAGAAGAGTGAATATTTGGTTTTGGAGAAGAAGAAAAATGGGCTTGTAAGAAATGGTTTGAAATTGGATGGAAAAGATATTAAACAAGTAGAAGATTTTAGTTATCTAGGAAGTTTGGTTACAAAAGACGGAAAGTGTTCGAAAGAAGTTAAAAGAAGAATACAGAAAGCAGACGGGTTTTATCAAAAAGTTAGAAAATTAGTATGGAATAGGGATTTACCACTTAAATTTAAATTAGTATTATACAAGCAATATTTTTTACCGATATTATGTTATGGGGCGGTGACGTGGAATTTGGGATGGAAGGAGGAGAGTATGGTACAAGCAGAAGAGATGAAGTTCGTGAGAGGAATGGCAAATATATCGATGAAGGAACATGTAAGAAGTATGGTGATAAGGAAGAAGATGGGTGTGGAGAGTGTTGGGTTCAAAATTGGGCGAGAAAGACTGAGGTGGTTTGGTAAACTTAAGAGAATGAAAGACAGTAGAAGAGCCAAAAGTGAATTTGGAAAGTATGTGGAAGGTAAAAGAAAAGTTGGGAGGCCAAGAGATAGATGGATTGAACAGGTGAAAAGAGATGTTGAGGAACGAGGTGAAAGATGGGAAGAAGTTGAAAGGAAACATTTGTGGGAAAATCAAGAATTATGGGAACAAATAGTTACTAAAGTGGAGGTAGTAGAGGAGGATGAGGATGAAGAAGAAAAAGACGGAGGAGAAGAAGAAGAATAAGAAGAAGGAGAAGAAGAACAAGAAGAAAAAAGGAAGGAGGGGAGGAGGATGAGAAGGAAGACAAATGTGACAGGCCTGGCTAGCCGGCATTACTAAATGTATTTAGCCTATAAGAAATTTTTACTCTACCTAGTGTGGAATTAAGTGTTTATAAATGTAAATAAATATGTGATAATAAAAAAAAAAAAATAAAAAAATAAACAATGTGTTTTACAGATGGGAATCTGTATATTGATGTTTGAGAATTTTGATTAATTAACACATTTGTTATCCAATTAAACAACAACTACCCATCATCAGACTTTTAATAACAAGTTTGAGTGATTTGAAGACTTAATTGACTTTAAAAATACCTTGTTGACTTGCTCTTTGAAAGATATGCAATAAAAAATTTATTCGATTTTTTATTAATTAATTATATTAATTATGATCGTCCTAATTAATTAATTTGAGTAGACTTTTAATATGTTGTAGCATACAGTCAAACGATCATTTCAGTAAAAAACGAAGTCTGTAAGTCAATTAGTTTCGCCCCTGTGGCCATTTTAGTATTTTTTGGGGTAAATTACCCCAAATTTTGTTATACATAGAAGGGTTACCTTGATCGTCTTGATTATTTTTTATATGATGTAAAACACATTGTTTATGAATAAAAAAATTGTAATCTGGGGAAAATGTATCAATTACGTGAATTAAAAATAATTAATTGATATTCAATCAACCCCTAATAAAAACAAAATGGCGGCTCGAAAATCGGTAGACTTTTTTTTGGTACATATATATATGGTCCCGATAATAATTAGCGAAAAAAATTTTTTGTTGCAATTAGTTTGAGGTCAAAAGCTAAAGTGACTGGAGTATAATGTGTATGCATTCATTAAATCTATATGCAAGCAATGGTGACAGGATTCATTCATTTTGAAAGGTACCATAACTGTACTTGTGGACTTAATTCTATTTGCAATCGACAGGACTTGATTTATTGATTCCGAAAGTATGAACTCAAAATTAAGTAAGTGGACTCACTACAGCTTCTCATTTCAGAAATCATATTATGATTTTGAAACTTGTAACGTTTCCATGATTACAACTCCCTGACAAAACCAAAGTGAATCTATCCTGTTTCTACAGGGTATGTTTCCATTTCATGCTTTCAACCAAGGATGTCCATCGTTCAGAAGGCTGCATATGAACAACGTGCAAGGTGGCTTACATTGTACATTCGTGAGGTAGTCCCTTCGTCGCTGCCTGCTGGGGATTGGAATAGCCGCCGGCAAGTTTTCAAACAGTCCTCGGGTCGTGGATTCAGTCGGAGCCGGGTCTGACTCTGCACAAACACAAGTCATATTGCAATGCTTCCTTGAAAAACACTGTACCTACCTACTAAGAAAACATTACATTGGATTTGGATTTGACTATTCCTATTTCTGCTATTCATCCTTCTATAAAACTAATTGATCCCATGTAAGAATTTGGTGACAGGGTTATGCTGAATTGATGTTGGGCATCCAAAAATTACGTCTACAATTAGATTGGGGGGGAGGGGGGGATCCAGAATTGATTCTGGAAAACTCTGAAGAATGATGTCGCCATTTCACTTACCGGGTAGTTCTTCGGCTGTTGAGAGAGCGGAAAGAAGGTCTGGACGCAGGCAGTAAGTGTTTGCAGCCGGTTGCTCGGCGGTTGGGTCGGCCGGTGGAGTCTCTTCCTCATATGATGAGTCGGGAATGGGTTCGAAGCCCGGAGCAGCAGTTTCATCGCCGAACGGCTTTGTCGGGGAGATCTGTAAACAAAAGCAATAGTAAACGTCACATCTATAGTCAGCGTAGCCTTGGGAAACGCAAGCCATGAATGGAAAGTGTACAATGGCGACTTAATTTGTTCAACAATAATATTGTGACAACACTTCTTTTGTAAATTTCGCTTCCATCGTATTGACTGGTGGTTTAAACCCTGTCACTTTGGCTAAGGGGGGAGCACTCAAGCAAGAATAATCCGTTATTGATACATTTGTAAGTACTTTATCTTATTCGATTTTTATATTTTTGACTGTGATTAGGAAATCTTTGTTGAACATAAATACAAATCATTTTTTGATTCATGAATTTAAGTGCATAATTGAATTAAAATCCAATAAAATGCTGAGATGAAAACAATCAATGTGACAGTTGAACTCATTCAATTACTGTCCGATTTCCACAAATTAAAAAACGATTTCTATCTATGTTCAACAAGGAATTGTAATATCAAATAATAAATATGAAAATCGTGATTTATAAATAAGTTGCAAAATAATAAGATTCGGATCATTCGCTTCTCTGCACACAAACCCCCCCTTTGGTAGCCCAGATTGGCAGTAGTTTCCTGCCTAAAAGCGTGCTGGCCGGACAGGAAATTACTGCCAATCTGGGCTACCAAAGGGGGGGTTTGTGTGCAGAGAAGCGAATGATCCGAATCTTATTATTTTGCAACTTATTTATAAAGCACGATTTTCATATTTATTATTTGATATTACAATTCCTTGTTGAACATAGATAGAAATCGTTTTTTAATTTGTGGAAATCGGACAGTAATTGAATGAGTTCAACTGTCACAATGATTGTTTTCATCTCAGCATTTTATTGGATTTTAATTCAATTATGCACTTAAATTCATGAATCAAAAAATGATTTGTATTTATGTTCAACAAAGATTCGATAAAGTACTTACAAATGTATCAATAACGGATTATTCTTGCTTGAGTGCTCCCCCCTTAGCCAAAGTGACAGGGTTTAAACCACCAGTCAATACGATGGAAGCGAAATTTACAAAAGAAGTGTTGTCACAATATTATTGTTGAACAAATTAAGTCGCCATTGTACACTTTCCATTCATGGCTTGCGTTTCTCAAGGCTACGCTGACTATAGTAGCGGTTAGAAAAATTAGGTAATACTTTCATATTATTAATAAATATTACGTAGATGGCAACATATTAACAGAGTTATTTATTCACTGCTGATGGAAATCTAATGCTTTTATAGGACAATACCAGCTACAGTAAACCCTCATTATTTCGAACTTCAATAATTCGAATTTAGGGGTAAATTCAAACTAGGTGGATGGGCCCAGTGTTCAGTATAGGCTTTACAATGTTAAATCATTTTGATAAATCGAATTTTAGGTCATTTCGAAATTCGAACTCAATTTTGGTCCCAGCCTATGTTATTACTTGCATACAGTTGTTTTAATTCGAACTTTGCAAAAGGATTGGTACAATAATTGCGAACAAACTTCGAAAAAACAAACACAAACTATAATGTTTCCAATAGCGTCACGTCACAAAGAGAGTAGTCAAACTGCTTTCTGTAGTGGTGGGGTGGGGGAAATGTAGGTCTAAAGTGACCCGCAGTTGATCTGTGGATTGGGATTTTCTTGAAAAACAGGTATTTTACGAACCCCTTAGCGAGCTCAACCCAAGAGAAGGCTCGGCATGAACAATGGGGCATGGTGCGCACGCAGGTAAAGTAGGGGACGGGAAAGTAAAAAGACCCTTTTCCAATCCACAGATTGACTGCGGAAGACTTTAGTCTCTTTAGTATACAGGTCTGCCAGCCCTGGAACACTTTAGGCGGGAATATTCAAACTTCATTAAAGTTTTTGAAAGCTTTTGGCCGCGTGTAGGAGTTAGCTTTTGAAGATAAAAAATAATGAAACAATTTCGCGTTATATTCGGATAAAAAAAGTATGTCCTATTAAAAAAATACAAAATAAAAAAATTAAGCATATTTTGAACTTTTTTAATTCGAACTGGGATTTTTTGGGTCCCCTTGAATTCAAATTAACGAGGGTTTACTGTATAAATTTGTAGTACACACGTGAAAAGAATTTAATCAGCACCACTAACTCACTACTTACCTCGTTAACATTTATCTCCTCGACTCCACTGTTAGTTTCTTCCTTCTTGCGCTTGGCATCCTCCTCCTCCTGGATGCGTTTGCGTTTCTCCTTCCGCTCGTTGAGTTCCAAGTCGCGGTACTTCTCCAAGTCTGAGACTAGGTCGCTAGCGATAACTGGACACACAGACGTGGAACAATCATACACTGCTGCAAGTCATAGCCATTTCACTTCATCTTTTAGCATTCTATCTTTACATCCTTATGCAAGCTATACAAATAGAATAGCTTGATCTATACAAAACGACAACTGCAGGAATCTAGTTATGGGCGTGGCCAGTTATAACAGTTATTACTTCTGCCCAGTGGTTAATTTGTAACCACTTATTGCCCCACTTATTTTTCTTTGAAGTAAAATTGGCTTAAAATTCTGTACATCTAGCATGCATAGAAAGGCACCAAATTTTTTCCTGAAAATCCACAATTTTCCAGGGCTTTGTGCCCCAAACCTGCATTGTATTGGCCCCATTGTATACCCCCATTGATTTCGTAATCAAATGTTTCCTCTGACAATTGTCGAGCGTCCGCCCACTTATTATTTTACAAATTAACCACTGCTTATGCCCACCACAAATTGGCACTTAAACTTAACAAATTTGAAACATATGGGCAAAATAACTCTTTTTGTTATATGTACCTATTACAGACCAATTTAAGAGCAAGTGGTAATTTCACAACACTATATTAAACTCTCATAATATGATCAACAATTTTCAGTTGCTTTGCCGAGTGAAGAGCTGGTTTTACCTGTGACGCAAGCTGGTTGAGACTCGCCATCGAGAATCTTAGCCTCCTCCGTCCACCAGTGCAGGGCTGTAGGCACGTTGCTGAGAGTGGCGGCCAGACTGGGGCCGAACAGGTAGCCGGACTGATCCTGATTCAAACAAGAAATTCAAGTCAATCCTTCCAAACTAGAGCGTTATAGGACATATATTCAAATCATCTGGCATGAAGTCATGACAGACCCAATACCCAGAAGAGAGCAACACTGCAGTAAACACAACAGGCTGAATGCTTACCACAAAGTCGATCTGCTCCTCCTCGTTGTGTGTGAGAATGCCGAGGCCGTTGTCCATGAGAACGACTCGCGAGTCGCCGAATGACGACGCGAGAGCTTGACTAGCGCCAGCCGTGATGTTGTGCACATCACGCGCCGGTCCGAGGAGTCTGGGAACAAGAAAAACACTCTTTCAAATTCAAAATTCATACAATCAAAATGCCAGCGCCGAACGATAATGAAGACATCGGATGGTGTCATTAGAAGATGTAGAAAATTATGAGGAGGTAGTTGTCACCTAAGAGGGGAACAATTCCTGCATTTTCATTTGATTTAAGAAATAACAGAAAACGTTTTCAGTACAAATAAAACATGATGAGGAGCATGACTGGATCTCATGAATAACTGGTCACTGTGCTGCCACAATTTTACTCTCTTGATCATAGGACAATAATCGTACATCGTTTCAAATAGTGCTAGTCCTTTACCTCTGCAGAATGACCGGTGGGTTCGGATTGCGCGGGTTCAGCTGCAGGTACTGATAGCGCCGCTGCCGGTTGGCGCGCTGCGCACGCGTGGTCGTCAAACTGGCCATCTCCAACTGGTGACGCGCCATCAGAAGTGGATGGCTAGCGGTGATGTTACCCGTTGCACCGTCTGTAAAAGAATGGTTGGAGAAATTAAGATCAGCAGTTATAATAGAAAATGTTTCTATTGTCTAGAACAATTCTCTGTGACTTGTTTCACTATCAAGTTATTCTTATTGCAGTAAGCAGTGGGTAGTATTTAAGCAACATGGCAAGTGAAATCAGTTACAGAAAAGGATATAGAAAATTATACTATTTATCTCATTTTGTGCGTTAGATTTTTGGGTTTCAACCCAAACTCTTCTCTAGTCTCTACTATTTATCTTAAAAAGTTTGTTCCGTTCAAGGCTCCTTCCAGACTCAATAAATGTACTTCTGATAACTCAACTATTAGAATTGAATCATCGAATAACTAGGGCCTCGCTTCAACAAGACACTCACCAGCATTCTCGTTTGCGTTGTAAGGATCCTCAAAGAGCCCGAAAGGCAGGGGGAACGAGCCCGTGTTCCAGGGAACCAGAGATCCGGCGTCGGCACCGTCTGCGTACTGTATCATCAGGATGTCCTCGCTCTCCCCGCGGTCCAGGCCCGGGATGCGGAACAGACCCTCGTCGGACTCAAAGAACTCCAGCTCTTCTTCGTCGTAGCCCGAGCCGTTCTCCTCGTCCTCATTCTCTTCTCCTGCACATGGAAAATTATTTTGTACCAATAACTAGGATTGTCCAATGATTAATTAATTCACCCTTCAAAAAAGCTTCGCTATATTCTGCCTAGTGTAACAAACAACTTGAACGCAAAACTGCCGAATGGTGGACTAAACTAACCTTCATCCTCATCATCGTCCTCTTCATCGTTATGGTCATGAACTTCACCGCCGTCATCGGAGGCGTTCGAAGAATCTTCCGAGTCACTCTCCTGGTCAATATCCTCCTGGAACCAAGCAACCAGAGCTTGAGACTATTTCTTGAATCATGAATGTACAGGCAAAATTTATTTATACTATTTCAGAGAGTTGTGGAAAGACGTCATCCAAATTTGAGAAACCTTGACCATATTACCAAATCTGCTTTATTCTAATACACATGTAGGACAACAAATAAATTAATAATCCACTCACCCCAGTGTCCTCATCATTTTCAAACGGGGGATTAGCGGAGGTATTATGTTCATCGTCGACATCCATATCGGTCGAAGTTTGAAGTTCTTGGTTCACCGCATCAGGTTCGCTGAAAAATAACATTATTTAATACTCCTTGATTTAAAGAGTGTATAACAATAAATAGATTCATCAAATTATTAAATAGCTTGCTAACTACAGCCACTAAGTTATTGTTGGACAACTTTACAATTACGAGCAACTCACCGGCTGAGCATCTCCGCAATGAGTTCGTCGTCGCCCTCAGACGAGGGCACAGCCTCCATGGCAGGCTCCAGAGCACCGGACGATGTGTCCAACTCGGAGTTGTCCACGTCTTCCAGAGTCTCCTCGCCCTGGGCGCGTGTGGCATCCGATGTGCTCGTGCCACCTGGATCAAGAACACAATCACATCATCTATCACACACAATACAAATACAACAGTGCGGAGTAAAACCATTGTTAAAACTAGGCAAGTGTTTTGAAATGACGGTATTTTGCAGTTACACAATTTTATTGAAAATTTTATCAAAAAACTGGCCCTAAATACCAGATTGTGCTCTTGTCATCTGACAGTCAGGCAAATCATCAGCTCACTGCATTGCTCACCAATTTAAGGCGGAGCAAATTATGTAAACAAAGTAAAACAGCCAACAGGGCATGTCCACAGCATACTTGTAGCTATGCTCAAGCTTAGTACATTTGTCTGCGGAAGAATGTGCAGCTGTTAATTTCGATTAAAAACAATGTACCTGTGCAACGCTGATAAAAGTTTACTTTATGACAAAGCCTTCGAAGTTACAGATCTTTTACGGTATAATACACATAGCATTTTTAGAACAAGTTACTTTTCCTACAAAACAATGCAATACTGTTTATTGTTTAATAATGATTTGAGAGTGTTCTAATTAAAATATAAATTCTTCCAGTGATAAAAGAGGCCTCACCCGACATGTCCTGGCTGGGCGCGGTGGCAGCGCTCGCCGACTTGGCCTTGGGCTTGACAGCGGGCGCCGTCGTTGGCTGGTTGACGATCCGTGACAGCGTCTCCAGAGGTTTGAGGGCCGCGTTGAGCGTCGCCGGCGTGTGCGGCGACGACAGGTCGAGGTGGTGGGAGACGCGCGCCAGGTCGGTCAGCAGCCCCCTGCGCAGGATGATGCGTACCACGTTGTTCATGTTGCCGGTGTACTGGTTCAGCTTCATGGCCGGCGTCACGGGGACGTTCGGCGTCGGCGGGCAGTTCTCGACCATTGTCGAGACGAGGCCGGCCAGTAGCTGGATCTGAGAAGGGTCAAACAGACAACTTGAGAACATGAATGCATCGGTTCTCTTACCTTGGTTTCATACCTTATGCACAAATGGGGGTTCGTTGACAGCGCAAGTTGCATCTGCGGGCAGCAGGAACAAACTACCAATCATATTATGATGGAATGCGCTGTCCTGAAATATCCTGGTGACATCCAGGATATTGCCGACCTCAAAGGCGAAGCTATTGATTGGCTGACCTCTTTAAATTTGTAATTTATTGTTAAAATTTAGATTTTGTAGAACAATTTATTTTATTTTAAGTATATGTGATAAATATTTAATAAGACTTTGTATTCCAATAAAATCCATACGATAAATAAAATGGCGCTGTAATATATCAATAGCTTTGTGTGCCTACATAAACATCTTGGAGGCACAATAATCCAAAAACACTCTCCTAAATGTATTTAACTTAGCATTTAATACATCTAGGCTTTATGATAGTAGAAAGTAATATTATCAAAAACTCACTTGAGTGTGTTTCTCGGAGGACTCTGGTAGAGACAGAGTTCGCAGCAAGGCATTACGAACCTTAAAAAGAAACAAAGACAAATTTAAGTGTAATATTATCATAATATAACAAATAATAGCCGTTTACAAGATAAGTAGGTAGCAGTTTATTATCATGTTGTACAAAAACAAAAACTTGTATATAGACTGCCAAGCACCTTTCCCCCTAAAAGGATTGCGATCTAAAAGAAGGTCCCAGCAATAATATATTGTTGAAACATTTTCGCACTTAAAATTCGTGAAATCATTTCGCCCAGTTACTGCCGCCAAGCACGACATTATAAACCAAACATTGTGCCCAAATTTAAGATTGAGAAAATCTCTATGTGAACCATCATAGTATAAACTTTAAAACAATTATAATCATTTAAAGCGAAAAATAGAAAGTATTCAAATTTTAAAAACGTTAACAAAATCAATTTAAAAACATTTTTTTTACATAACTTAAAATACAAATAAAAAAAATATTTAAAATTAAATTAAAAAAAAATTAAAAGTAAAAAAAATAAAAATAAAGCTTGGCGCATTGTGTCAAGGAGGGGGCAACATAAAAAGAAGATGTCGACCAAGGAGACGACGATAGAAAAAAGGAAGAAGAAGATGATGAAGGAGAAGAAGGAAGAAGTCAACATGACGGTGCAAAAACAATGCGCCAAGCTTTATTTTTATTTTTTTTACTTTTAATTTTTTTTAATTTAATTTTAAATATTTTTTTTATTTGTATTTTAAGTTATGTAAAAAAAATGTTTTTAAATTGATTTTGTTAACGTTTTTAAAATTTGAATACTTTCTATTTTTCGTTTTAAATGATTATAATTGTTTTAAAGTTTATACTATGATGGTTCACATAGAGATTTTCTCAATCTTAAATTTGGGCACAATGTTTGGTTGATAATGTCGTGCTTGGCGGCAGTAACTGGGCGAAATGATTTCACGAATTTTAAGTGCGAAAATGTTTCAACAATATATTATTGCTGGGACCTTCTTTTAGATCGCAATCCTTTTAGGGGGAAAGGTGCTTGGCAGTCAATATACAAGTTTTTGTTTTTGTACAACATGTCACATGAGGTAAAAGTTTATAGCAGCTTTCATTGATGATTGAGCGTTACCTGTCATTGCATTGTTAACGCCAACAACGTCACTTCTTGTCTAAAGTTTTCTGTTTTTCTTCCAATAGTTCCAAAGATAGTATAACGAAAGGGTTAATTTCTTTTGGTTAAAGATGAGTTATCTCAACCTTTAAATTGTTAAAAGTTCAAAACTTTGAGTCATGTGAATAACGTAAATTGTAGGTGTATTGTTCCGGTGTAGACCGGAATTTGTGCGTCATCTCGTACTACGCATATTTGTTGCCAATTGGTAAACTAAAAGGTTCACGAAAGGATTGTAAATGCGTTTTCCTCAATTTTAAATTCTTCCAGGTTCACTTTTTTATGTCATATTATATAACTCAATTGGTAAAGCGTGCAAATGTTTACAACACATTTTAAATAAAATCAGAATGGTTTTTGGAAGGCAATGTAACTTAAAAGAACTTGGTTACTAAACTTTCCAGTTCCTGGAAATTTTCCAGGTAACTTTCTAGTTCTTTATTTGAACAGAACTAGGAACTGAAACTAGTTCCTTTTTGTTCAATGGAACTGGAACAAGTTCCTTGTTTGAGGAACTTACCCAACACTGCTGTTTAGTTATAGTCCCACCATGGATTATACCTCAATTTCTTCATCCAGCAGTTTGAAAACGTACCAAAAAATGGGTGTATGCAGAATATTATGTATATTTAATTTTCTATTACATAGGGGTGGTTTCTTAAAATTTGGGGATGTTTGCGTAAGGGTGTAAGTACCGTACGGTATGGGTTATTTCAAATAGAATGTGTATATCAAATTTTGTTTGAGATCGGTCAAAGGGTGTATATGGAGTATATAAGAAAGAACGTTCATACCAAGGAGCGTTTTCCTAGTTTATACATCGAGACACTTATACTTATTTTAAAGGAATTACGGCAAAGGATGTGGCCATTTGATACTGCCTTGTTGTGAAAATTGATTTTGAAGATTTCAACCTAGAATTCCTTTAAGATTAACTATCTGAGCCACCTGGTGTTTATAGTGCTGGTGGGAAGGAGTAGGACGTATATCATTAACACAAAACACACCAACACACGAACAAACCAACAAAGAACGGTCAACCTGAATATACTGACTGATTGCCATGATACCAGAGAAGCTAAAGCACTATTTTTGCCGGAGAACAGTCACACAATCCTAGATCACACGCTTATAAATTCCCTAAGGTGTCTACCGCTTCCATCGGTAGTATGTAATTAAATAAAAATCAATGAACCTACACATATTTTGTTTAAATCTCACTAAACGACAATTAACATTAAAAAATCTCTATTGATTTAAAAAAATATATATGATAACAATGAGAAAAAGTAGTAACACGAATCGTTTTTTTATCTCCTCGGTCCCATTCAGTGCGTACCTATACATTTAAAAAAAACTGTTGCTAGTCAAGACTCAAGTGAAAAAAACATTGTTTAGGTAATAAAATATCACTTTATCCATTCTTAAGGAAAACACATGTCATATACAAGCAAATGTTCAATTTCTTTTAAAATGTACCAAATATAGTTATGAATGTAATTTATGAATAAGATTTTTCTAAATTTATTTTGAATGAAATAGCTTTAAAGAAAAGTCCTTTACGAATACTAATTTTACCCTGGGGAAGTCTTCTTCGAACGGGTTGTGTGCTTACTCATTATCTTGAAGTATTCAATTTTACAATAAATAGTGTGAAAATAAGTTATTTGAAAATACAATTGTGCTAGAAGACAGCCTCCTACTGCAGCAGAATCTATTATTCTATTATGTTACATTCCAAAACAAGTGTCATCTACATACATTTGTATTTCTTTTGTGTCAAGACAACATAGGAAACCAAACCTCTGATAATCACAACACAACCCCCACCCCTTATCCACCAGCCACTGAATGTTTATCTCTAGATCTGAATGTGCTTTGTGTATTTTCCAAGCAATGGATTCACGATATTAATTGACCTTTTATTATTTGTTTATTGATTATGGTGTGTGTGGGGGGGGGGGTGTTTATGTGTTTATTACGCATAGATCATACAATCAATTAGTCTACCGGTCCTTATTCCTGATGATGATGGCATATTGTTGATACATCTAATTGATTTATTGTTTGCGTTTCGATATTTTAGACATAATGAATTATTTCGTGCATTTTGGTAGGTATTCTTATAAAAATGCCATTACATATTGTTGACCATGTTTGTAAACTCACAGACGGAAGATTCCGCGTGAGGCAATCGATTGGCGTCAGAATACAATACTATTGTTCATTGTGCGTAGTTAACACACAAAACGAAGTTTCCATACTCTCGAAACTGAAATAAATTTAGACATTATAATATTCATAGGTACGTGAAGTAGTAGAACTAAAGATTTCATTATGAAACGGAATCGATGTCTGTTATTCGTTTGTTGTCTCAATACTTGGATATCCATAATAATTAATAACTATCCAAACGAGTTTTCTCAAATGGTTGATACTACGTCATATTCTGTCGTCATATTGAGGTATATTTGAGGTTTGAATCTTTCAATGTGACAAAATTATGAAGTTCACCTAGAATTCTACGAGCGGCTAGAGACAGAAGGTGCTCCAGGCGGCGTAGGGCGCGCGCATAAGTTTTACTGGGCAGCCTAAGGAATAAAACTCTCTATGGGTAGACAAAGTCGAACTGGCGAAAATTAAAACTGGGCAACTAAACAAATAACTCTATGGTTAGGCAGAATTAAAACTTGTAAAAATTTCTAATAAAAAAGGACCACCCCGGCCGGAATCGAACCGGCGACCCCTAACACCGTAAGCCAATGCACTGTCCATTGCGCCACCAGGACGGCGATACTGAGAGCCGTTCGTAACCACTAAACTAGCAAATGGGCGAAGATTTCAACAAGACGCAATGTCGCTCGTCATACCTGCAGCATTACCTACGAACCTGATACTATCTGTGATCGCGATGGCAATCGGCGTGCCGCGATGGCGATGTTTCGGGTTATTGATGATCTACACAGCATCCCTCGACCTCTCATTTGAATATATATACTGGAAGGTATCATCGCCTACACAAATTAAAAAACGATGATGTGAAAAAAAAGTTTTTCTAGGATCGGGAATCGAACCCGTTATGCAGGAACACAAGCCAGCTGCCTCCGATAATTCAGCTATTCAGGCCGACAGGGTATGGAGTTGACAGCGAAGCTGCTGTGTTGGTAGATGAAGGGGAAGAGCGGAACGCTTAATATTGATAATTTTTCCACTTCCGGTTTGAAAATTTTGTTTTTTCTTGAAGTGGAGTGTCTAGCAATACATTGTCTTTAATGTTGCCAAATTTCAAAACTGTCGATGGACCCGTTTGACTTTTGAAAAAAATTTAAATTTAAAATTGGATTAAATTCACTTCCGGTCAAAATATTTCAGATTTTCTTTCAGAAGTAGGCGTGAGAAGGGGGACTCTATGTGTCTACCAAATTTCAACTCTCTAGACCAAACCGTGCAATCTGTAGAAAAGGGCAAGCAAATCGACGTGCCTAGCTAACTAACTAGCCATCCAGCCAGCCAGCCAGCCAGCCAGCCAGCATGAAAGTCAATCCTTGCATGTTTGAGGCCCAAAATTCACCCCGAAGGGATGAACGCAGCACTTTGATATTTGGTTAGGTGTTGTCAGGTGGCTAAATATACCCGATAACCATGATTTTCAACTTTCATTTCTCACTGCATGTATGCCTGTCGACACCTCGTTTCGACCACTTAAGCCGTTGCGGTATAAGTCTCTGGTAGTAGCTCGCACGTTGTATTAGAGCGGTGCTTGGCAGCGTCGAGCTAGCGCCCGACTAGATGTGTAAAAGGATTATACTCCAATAGCAATTTTCGTGGCATTGGAATCCAAACTAAGCTTAACAGGAAGAGCATAATTGCAATTTATTAGAGATGGGCCGATTCCGATTCTCGTGATTCCACCGATTCCAGTGGAATCGGAAGAATCGCGATTCTCCGATTCCTGTCCATATTTTAGCGATTCCGATTCTTTTTGATCGATATTTTTGGTTTGGAGTGTAGCGCGTCTAGGCCCAGGCGCTGCATCTGCAGGCAGCTGGCGCCTCGTCTCAAGAAACTCAATGACCTTGCATGCCAAGGGTGAGGGGGATGAGAGGGTTATGGGGCATAGGAGGGGTGAAATCATGTGAAGGGAGAGTAGGAAGCAAAGGGATTAGAAAAAATGCGTCTGTATATCATTTTCAATCACACTGCAAACCAAAGTGAAAGTTGAGCCGCGGGTGGAAAAGATGCATAAATTCGTGTTTTCTTATGATTGAAGTTGTCAGTTATCATAGAAAGACTGTTCTTTTAATTAGTCAAGTGGTTCTACATTATAAATCCTATCCTGTTTTCTCGAATTCTTTTCAAGGACAAGTGAACAGGTGGCCCAGAGAGAAGGTCATTCACTGCACTTGAGAAGCTGGTTACAAGTGCTGCGTGTTTATTTACGTCGATTTTTTTGTGTGGGGGGGGGGGGGGCAATTACCCGATTCCGACCCGAGTATTTATGACGGGTACCCGATTCCTGATTTTCGGACCGGCCGACATCCCTACTACTTACTTTCTAACAAAATTAAAGATCTAACACATTAAAGTACATTAAATTGTGTTTTCTTACCACTTTTCAGATTTTTAAATTACTTACCTGAGGGCAAAATTCAAAGGGTGATAAATACAGTGAGGTTTGTAGGTATTTGTGAAGAATCGGAATCGGAATCGTGAAATTTTGGAATCGGCCCATCTCTACAATTTATTGAATATTAGGTAGAAATCAAATTCAGTAAAAAAAATGTTGGATGTTAATTCTTATAAGATCAACAAAGATTTTCTTTTTAACAGAATGCTCAGAATGTAACAGAATGAAGATTGCTTTGGGTGCATGCAGTGTCCGTCGCTCACCTCTGACACCAGCGTGGTCTGAGCGTCGGGGGAGTGGTTGCAAGACGCGATGGCCGCCACCAGCATCCTTGCCATGGTAGAGCACTCCCGGTCGTCGGGGTTGCCCGCAGCCGGCAGCAGGTGGTCCAGGAGGAACGCCAGAGCTGTGCACTCCTCTGTAGCGAGCGGCGTCTGACCGGCACGGTACACATAGTCCGCGACCAGCCGCGCCACGCCGGCGTACGACCGGACTGCCTCGGCCAGCAGCTTCAGGATGGCGGACTTGGGCAGCAGCGGGCGCTTCTTCTCGTCCTCTGTGCCCTTGCCATTGAGCAGCTCCTCGCGGGCCAAGCGCAGACGCTCAAGTTCATACTCCTGCCAACCACAACATTTATGAGAATTTTCTCACGAGTTCTTTTATGAGTTCCTACTTGGTAAGTTTTTTATCCCAACTGACCGTTTTATCTATTCTGACCTTTTTGGTAACAATAAAAGAAAATCAGGTCTATCTTGTCAGTAACTGAACATTGATTTTACTTGCCCAACAAAGCTAGATATTACAATATAACTCATTTCCAAGAATACTTGCACAAAGTTTAAACTCGAACCGACACCACGACTTATAAATGTGCTTTCTTCCGCACCTAAGCTCGACCTCCAAGCATGCAATGTAAATCAACCGACTTACTCTGGCTCCCTCGTCAGGCACGCCGAGCAGATTCCCAGCGTTGGTCCTAAATGTCGAGTGTCCGGCGGGCAGAACGCCGTTGGCCAACTGGATGGGGTTGGGCGCAACGGCCAGGCTGGGGCCCGGGACCGGGGTGGGCGCAGGTTCGGTGGTTGGCTCCTCGCGGCGAGGAGGGTGGCTCTTGGCCAAAGCGTCCAGCAGCTGGTAGATGGCGTTGGTGGCCACTTCCTCTTGCATCGCTTGAGTCGACTGGCGGTACGGTAGGGTCTTCAGGAGCAGACGGATGTCTTCCTCATCGTCTGGAGAGAGATATCATGTTTAATACTTGACGATCATTACGGATACATTATCTCACTGATCAGTCAACAGAAATGTAGCAAAATAAATTGCGCCCTACGTAAAGATTAAAAGCTGCTAAGTTTTACTTAATAAATTATGAATGACAATTTGAAATTGATCCAATGATTCAACCAATGAATTATTATAGTTGATCATATTCATTAAACAAAGTAGTGCTAATTCAACAATACTCACTTCTACGGACGAGGATGTTGCAGTCCACGCGCAACACGCGGCGTGCAACCTCGAGGAAAGCTACAGGGTCGCGCGTCACCGCAGGACTCACGCTGCGCAACATGTACAGCAGCTCCTTGTAGCCAGGCGGTATGTTTGCCAGAGTCTTTGCACGAAGCACCTGGCGACAAAACAAACAAGAGGTCAGCGAGATTTCATCACTCTAGAAACATCTCACTGCAGGTTTCGGCATGCTGCTTCCAATACTAAAGAATATTGATTGAATACTGAATGCCTTCACGACATAAAATTAAATTATGTTACTTACAAGTCCTCCAGTTTGTACAAGTACAATGGGGTGAGTTTGTTTAAATGCAAATTGCTTGGAATAATAATACTTTGTCTACATTTTGTAATTAGATATTTTCAAACTAAATGGATGATAGAGTATGTGAAAGTGGTACTATCTATCTTAGAAATTAAAATTTAAAATTCAACATAAATTTAACAAACTTTGGATGGTCTTAATTCGGTGAATAATGTATTATCGTACAGTAGTTCTTTATACTCCACTATGAAAATTATATTCTCCAGTATCTCACCTTCTCCATTGAGAGTCGAAGCGTGGCCGGATCCTCAATGACGTGTCTCACAATGAGCGTGGCGAGACAGACGAACCCAGTGAACGAGGAGTAGAAGCTGAGATCGAGCAGCAGCCGCACTCCTCCCTCGCTGGCGAACACCCGGGCGTTGTCGTAGTCGCGAGTCAGCCGCAGGCACACCTGGTACACCGCACACCAACATTACATTCAACAAAGTTGCTTCAGTTGTTGAAGTGCTGTAGCATGTGCTGTAGAGGTACAGTAAACCCTCGTTAATTCGAATTCAAGGGGACCCAAAAAATCCCAGTTCGAATTAAAAAAGTTCGAAATATAAAAAAAACATACCTAGTACATACCATAGTACAGGGCTGCCGTTTTTACGGATATTATCCGTTTTTACGGATTAATGAGTACAAAAACGGACACGCGGATTTGTTGACACATTAACGGATATTGGTGATTCATGGTTGAACCACTTTTTCTCTGTTGAAGGAGATAATATTTCAAATTTATTACGAAAATGTATAGTTTGACAAGTTATTTTCGTTTCCTGTCCAACAATTTTCAGTGCATGGATTGTTTCAAAACATCCTTTTGTGTAAGTAGGCTAGCTATACTAGGGTGAATGGTTGCGAGTGATTGGAGAGGGAGGAAGGGGGGTGGGGGAAACTGGTCGACCTTGAGCAATGCCTTGAGAGACTAGGGGCGCATCTGTCTGAGGCATTCACTTGTTAGTTGTTTGCAGCTGGTCGTGGGTTAATGACCTGATTATTGCATCGCTCAGTTTTGCGTGTGCTTATAGTTTTGCAGTTTCATAATGCTCATTATGAATATTGTGTTGGAAACGGGAGAAAAATATTTATAATTAATTTAATTATGAATTCAAAATTAAAATTCCATCCACAGCTATCAGTCCAGAACCCAACCCCCTCCTCTCATGTCCCATGTTGCGTGAGGAATTCAATAGCTTATCTGTCAAGTGGCCCACTTGATGCTTGAAATATGGGAGTTTTACATCATTTTAAAGGTTTTTAATGGGCATACGGATTTTTACGGATTTTTCATGCTTTTTAAAAGGATATTAATTTGTATATGGCGGCAGCCCTGCCATAGTACATACCTATTGATTTGATATAACGCGATGTTGATTCATTATTTTTTGCCTTCAAAAGCTAACTCGCACTATATACGCGGCCAAATGCTTCCAAAATGTTGAATGAAGTTTGAATATTCCCGCCTAAAGTGTTCCAGGGTAGGCTAACCTGTATACTAAAGAGACTAGACCTACACTTCCCCCACCCCAACACAACAGAGAGCAGTTTGACTACTCTCTTTGTGACGTGACGCCATTGGAAACATTGGAAATGTGTAGTTTGAGTTTGTTTTTTCGAAGTTTGTTCGCGATTATTTTGTCAATCCTTTTGCAAAGTTCGAATTAAAACAACTGTATGCAAGTTATATCATGGGCTGGGACTAGTGATGGCACCATTGAAAATTTTCATTTGAAAATTTTCAGAAAATTGAAAATTTTCAGAAAATTTTCAGAGACCCTTGAAAATTTGAAATTTTCTTAAAAATGCTTAAATTCAATTATATTTTATTAAATACATTTATTTGTAATTATGTGCCTAGTTGGGATGCATACTGATCTCTTGTATGATGTGTGATTGATGCGTGTTGTTGTCTGAGTGGTAAATGTGCAAAATGATCATTAATACAGCATTCAAATTTCCCGCCTATGTAGAAATTACAGTCTGGCCAAAATTACAATGAAGAAAAACTGAGATTTGGGCTTATATTTGGCTTTCATTTTGATTTTGATTTTACGCTTTTTTCAGATATATTATTAACAATTGTGTGCAATAAAGCAATAAAAAAAGTAAATAAATAATAATCTTCTTCTAAAAAAAAAAAAAGTAATTTAAAAAATTTTCAAAAAATTTTTTTTTCAGAAAATTGCCATCACTAGCTGGGACCAAAATTCAGTTCGAATTTCGAAATAACCTAAAATTCGATTTATCAAAATTATTTAACATTGTAAAGCCTACACTGAACACTGGGACCATCCACCTAGTTCGAATTTACCCCTAAATTCGAATTATTGAAGTTCGAAATAATGAGGGTTTACTGTATTGTATGAAAGTTGAAACTCCTCACTTTTGCCAAAGTAGATACCACTTTAATGACCAGCCGTCATCTAAACCCACACTGTTATGGTATTATTTTACTTTCGCTATGAAAAGAAATTTCCGTTTTCCTCCAATTCCAATAGAAATTAATGTTATTTTATGTTTGCAAAACTACTGATTTCTAAGGACTGGAATATCAGAGTTAAACAGTAAAACCTAAAGAAGCTTTTTATTTAAAAAAAATAAAATAAACAGGTAAGTCAGAAAACAAAGCTAACAGAAAATGAAATTCTGTTTAAATAAATAAAGAAAAAAAATCATTTATATATGACTAAACTCAACTAGACAAGACATGCCCTAACAGACGTCTGATGGTCTGAAAGTGTAAACCAGTCGGTTTTTCAACCATTTTGCGAGTTGAAAAAAAGCCACAAAACCGCAATCCATAAATTTTAATATTTTTTGTACTCTCCCTTCCAAAATCTAGAAACCTTGTGAATTATCCGGTTCCAAACTCACCCTCATGACTGCATGCAGCGTGTCCTTGTCGACGGGCAGCGCCAACAGTCCCACGCACGATCGGACGATGGAAGCTGCGTCGTCTGTGCCCAGTCCCGCGATCTCGTCGGAGACGTCCGCGACGACGGGGGCGACGGGCGTCGTCGGCTGCTCCTCCACCTCCATCTTGTCAGACTTGTCGTCAGCCGACGCTGGCTTCTTCTCGGCCTTGCCCTCGGCTCGTTCGCGCTCCAGCAGCGACATGGTGATCGGACGGCGGTTCGTGCTCTCCTCGTTCACCTTGTGCAAAGGACAAATAGTCTGTGGACTACCTTAGACCCCGCTTCAAACACCGAACCCACACGGAACAAAACAACATGCGGGGAGGGCAATGGGAGGACTGATTACTGTGGAATCTCTTTGTATTATATAAGGAAAATAAAATAGTATAATAGATAATATTAATAGCTAAGGTAAAGAGTAGGTGCCAAAAAGTACAGAAAGGTTCCCTCAATGAATTTTAAAAACAAGATAACTTGCAATTCAAGAGAAAAGTTACAAAGTATAACTTATTGAATACAGAAATAGAGTACTAATTGCATTTACTTAAAATAATATGAAAGAAAGATAGAAGTAATAATTAAGTCAAGAATTAATAATATAAACCAATGCAATTATAATCCATATGGAATTTCCCAGCTAACAAGAAGACCCTAGGACAAAATAATTCCAAACTACGAAGTTAAAGAAACAAAGAGAATTTCACACAGCACCGCATTGCTGCCTTCAGCAATTTACCAAACAGGCCAAATTTCCGAGTGAGATACTCAACTCAACAATCAAATAAATAAACAATAGAAGTTCCTCTCGAGTTGTGATATTCTCTCTATTCAGCTCTTGAATAGGAATAATCTTGTTGATAGGTACCTGACTCATAAGGTTGAACTTGAGCGTGTAGCGGCGTCGGCCGCAGTTAATGCGGATCGCCTGCTCGCCCTTCCAGTAGGCATCGTTGATGATCTTGTTGTTGAACTGCGTGTACGTCGTCCACTTGCCGGCGGTCAGATCGAACCAGCGCCAGGTGCGGTTCGTCACCTTGTGCATCTGAAACCAGGCAAAACGTTCTCCGTAAGTGACTGTTAAGGTGGCTCAACCAATCGGAGCATGTTCACCAATCTTCATAATTTTGTGTCTACTTGTTTGATAATCATGCCATTACACAATCTCTCAAAAAATTAAACAATTCTCGGTGTCTAGTCAGTAGTCAATGAGAAAAATTTAGTTTTCTCCCCCATGTTATCCTCTAGCAGCTAAGTCAAATCAAATCACATTTTAATAATGAAGATGTAATTTTTATGTATTCCCAATACATATTTTTTTTATGTATTTTTTTTTTATGTATTCCCAATTTTGAACAAAAAAACTTTCTTTCTGGTAGATCAATGGACATTCTTATTAAGAAAAAAATTTAAAACAATACCATTTGGCATTTTAAAAGTTATAAACCAGAATCGAAATGATTTTCCTATACCTCCTGTGATTAAGTTTAGTTCATTCATTCTCAGAAGACAAAAATTGAAACCTCTTTGTAAGAAAGGAGTTGAAAGTTATTTTCTTGGACTTGGAGAAGGCATATGATAGGTTGCCAAGGGAAAGAGTGTGGGAGTGTTTGGTAAAGAGAGGAATAGGCAAGGAGTTGGTTGAGCGGATCAAAAGTATGTACCGGAACAGTGTGAGTTGTGTGCAGTCGGGAGTGGGGAGATCGGAATGGTTTAATATTAGTGAAGGGCTTCGGCAAGGGAGTGTTCTATCACCAATGCTGTTCATCATAGTAATGGACGAGTTACTGAAGAAAGTAGAGCCAGATGAGGGGATCGATACTCAAACGTTGATTTATGCGGATGATGTGGTGGTGTGGGGAGGAACTAGGGAGGAAGTGCAGTTAAAGATTGATAAGTGGAGTGAAGAGACAGAGAAGATGGGTTTGAGAATAAGCGAAGAGAAGAGTGAAGTAATGACAATGGAACGAAAAAAGATACGACAAGGACATGCCAGAATCAAGATGAGGGATGGATGGCTGAAAGAAGTAGAGGAATTTAAGTACCTGGGGAGCCTGCTCACCAACAAGGCAAAAGTAGATAGAGAAGTACAGGAAAGAAGAAGGAAAGCAGAGGGTTTCTATCAGGCAGTGAGGAAGTTGCTGTGGCATGAGAAATTTCCAAAAGTGTGTAAAATGATCATGTTTAAAATGTATTTCCTGCCAATTCTAACATACGGGGCAGTGACATGGTCAGCTGGAGGAAAGGAAGTGGATCAGCTTCAGGCAGCAGAGATGAAGTTTTTGAGGAGTGTGAATGGGGTGACAAGAATGGATAGGGTTCGAAGTATGAAGATAAGAAGAGAGCTGAGGGTTGAAAGATTGGGGTTCAAGCTGGGCAGAGAGAGGCTTCGGTGGTTTGGCCACATGAAGAGGATGGGAACCGACAGAGTGCCAAGGCGGGTGTTTGAAGCGGCTACAGTGGGAACACGGAGAGTGGGGCGACCAAGAGACAGGTGGATTGGACTGATCAAGGATGATGTGCTGGAGAGAGGAGGAAGTTGGAGTGAGTTGGAGGCTGAGAGACAGTGGGAGGACAGAACAATGTGGAGGCAGTTTGTGGAACAATTGGAAGTGGAGGAAGAAAAAGAAGATGAGGAGGAGACGCCAGGCGTGGCCAGCCGGTCTCCAGTAGTCCTGCGGCCCTAGTGTTGGTGGGAACACCCACCCCCTGACCCATTGAATTGGAACCAGCGGAAAGATGATTATTATTATTGACACATTAACAAACTCTTTGTGGTAAATTGTATTAACTAATCATTCATTCATAACCAGTATTAAAATATAATTCTATTTTTGAATCTGGTCCCGGGATTGAACAATGGCGGCCACGGCCAGTCGCGGCGGCATCCTCACCTGTTCCTTCCTCCTGGTGCACACGGAGACCTTCTCGAGCAGATCGATGAGGAGCAGCATCGGCGCCAGCCACTTGGGCGTGGGCGGCTCCTCGACGCAGCCCATGGCGAGCGTCACGTTACGCAGCAGCTCCACCAGGCGCGGCGCGATGTTCACCTCATGCAGGACGCGCGCGCAAGGGATGCGCAGCTCCGTGTACACTGGACCCTGCATTCAATATTGTCATCCATTAGCAGTGTAGTGTTTCATGTTATGATTGTATGTATACAGATGATATTTTCCAAAGAAATCATTAGAGCCTAAAAAAGCGCTCAGAGCGTCATTTTTACATTTTTCCTATGTCGTTGGCTAAATGAAGAAAGTCAGTAAATGCACATTTTGTAGATCTGAGATAATTGAGGTGTCATGTTAAGTAAAACTCTATTAGGTACCCATCGAACTGTGCACCAATGTGCTCCTTATTTATTTAATGCACACATAGTGGGCAGTGCAGAGAAGGAAAGAAATTACTACCTACCTATGCATTTTGTTTAGTTTCACTAGTTTCACATTTTGTAGTTTTTGTGGAGTTAAACTCAAAATTTAAGTTTGTTGGTTTAGAGTTAGAACTTAAAAGGGTAATCACTTGCCAGACTTGAGAATAAAATAATGCAGATTTAATGACTGCTGCTAACGCAATTTTGACAAAATGTGAGTTTGTTACGATAATGATTTAGTGTAATTCAATCTAGGTAAATCTATTGACCATCAGCTGAAGAAGTAACGCTTACCTCGAAAAGCAGGGTGAAGAGATGGATTCGGCCGGCAGCCATGGTCGCAGCCTCTGAGGTGGCCAGATGCTTCACGATGTCTTCGGCCGAGCTATTCTCACCGAGGATTGCAAACAACTGGTCCACTTGAGCGGAAATCTGAAACGGAGCAGTTCACCAATAAAATAAGCGAATAAAATCCCAGTTAGTGAGCAGCTTTTCAAGTATTTCGAGCAAGAACTGTAACCATCACAGAATATAGTTTCTCACCTCTCCCATGAGCACGTGCAGCATATTGTCCCTCCAGGCATCTCCATTTCTCTTGGCGATTGTGAACAGCAAGTCTCCAATGCGGTAGACCTATGAACAAATCATCATGTCATCACAAGCTCTTTCAAACCAGAATCTGTATCGCAAATTCGCAATTAAACTGTAAAATATTTCAAGTTGTGATCTGATAATACATTTAATTTAACACAAGTCACAACAACTGCAAACAACAGAACCTTTAAAAGGTTTTATTATTTTGCTTTTACATTTACACCATAAAATAATAAAATTAAAGCTCTTCGTAAGTTTTGTTTGTCATATTGAAGTCCAGTTTGTTCAACGCATCTTAGCACACTTCGCAATGCCCTGAATGTTTTGTACACCTTGTTTACTAAATCACTCAAAAATGCTGGAAATACATTCAAACCTGTTCCAAGCGAAGAGATACTCTATTCTCGTACTAAGTCTAGTAAACTTAGGTTCCTAAAACCGTAGTTTATTACTGACTATAACAAAAGTAATGATATTATTATGAAAGGGTAGGCTTGTTTCACGTACCGTGTCCGGTAGGGTGTCCAAGAGCGCGAGGCACGTGGTGAGGGCCGACTGCGTGAACACCTCGATGGTCGCCTGGAACTTGGTAAGCACGTCCCAGTCCTCCTTCATTTGTTCCGCCCGCGAGATGCTCACGGACTCCTTGGCCGCCTTCTCCACCTTCTCGCCAAGAGACATCGCGATCGCGCGGATCATCTGGTCCTCCTCGTCCAGTTCCATCGACACGTTCTGGGAAAAATAACATTATCGTAGGTTAGTATTCGGTACTTACCTAAAACTACAAAAATTGTGACTGGTTCGTTTTAACTTTTTAATGTGGTTGGTAAATATTGCAGTCATGGCACCTACTCCCTAAAATACATACCTTACCTACCTAATGTCAAAGAGGGTTCAGTGGATTCTTAAACCAAAATCCTTGGTCAGCAGGTAGTTGTACAGTAAAACCTCTTTAAGTCGAAATTGAAGGGACCCAAAAAAAAAGCACTTCAACTCATGAATTTTCGAGTTATAAGTATTTTCATAGAATGATGTTTTCCAGACATGTAGTAAAGATAAGCCTCGTAAACCTACCCCCTCCCCCTGCGCAAGGGTCTATATCCACTTGAAGATTGTTGTTTAGGGAAGGGTCAATGGCTCCAATGGTTTAAAGGACTCCTATTATTTACGCAATTACATTTATCTGCAGAAAAATTAAACACACACTTAATTTTTGACAATGAATCGATTTCAAAATTATTATTTATAATAAATAAAGTGTAAATAAAGTGTGGTGTTATAATAAAAAAAAGATAATTGCTGACTGTTATTTATACATCATCAAAAGATTGAGAAAAAAATTAAAAAGGTCTAGAAGATTTCTTGACAAAGTCACTGATTTCAGTTTGTTTTTCATATTACCCAGAATGAAATAATTCAATGACCAATGTTTATGCCGTTGGTCAGTTGTTGACTATTTATAGCCCTCTTCACGCAAACACAGTTTGCTCTAATTCTTAGAAACAGGGATTCAACACTCCACACCTATCTGCTGTTTTTTTGTTGCTTGGTTTCAAGAGAACCACTTGTCTTTGAGATAGAGCAGATACAGCTGGGGGTCGTGTTTTTGATAGAAATAATCAAGTATTCTCCGAAAATTGTATTATACAAAAAAATACTTCGATTTATAAACTGAAATCACATGTTATATTCCGACTTGGGGCCAAATATTACATACTAGGGCGTGATATAATATTATTCCCTTCATTAGATCAGATGGCGAGACAAAATCATTTTTACGCCCTTCCCTTCACCACATTGCTCTTTATAACAGTGGACACTTTTATTGCGGAATGTCATGGACCTCATTCCCTTCCCACCCCTCTCCAGAGACCACACGAAACGACCCTCTCTCTCACAGGGTCCTTTTGTTAAGAGCAGGTATAAGGCCAGCTGCCAGCTGGTCTGTCCCGTTAGGGGGGGAAAGTGAAAGTAGGCCGTTGAACCCTCTGCTCCAAAAGTATATACCATTTTTATAAGTAAAATCACACTTTATACTACGAAAATTGTGTTTTACAAAATAATTACTTCGACTTAAACACTGAAAATCAATGTTATTTTTCGACTTGGGGCCAAATATTACTTCGAATTACGACTTATCCAAATTTCGAGTTATAATTTATTTTAACATTGAACACCCTATACTGAGGGCGGGACTTGAGTTTACTTCGATTTATGATGAATTTCGGCTTATGGTTGTTCAATTTAAGGAGGTTTTACTGTATTTAACAAGCAATAAACTTGAAGCAATAGGCTTGTTCACTGCCATTTGCTCTCACTCGCGACGCTAGCAGTGCAGAGCCGTCTCCCACCAAGGTTTAAAAATGTTCCTTTTCCGCTCTGCATTTTGATTGGCTCTTTGCTTTACATTTGATTGGCTTTTAGGAGTTTTGGAACAGCAATGCCATCGACACAAGATTTGCTTGGAGAAGCCCATTGGGTTGAAGGTAGCAATATTTGAGTTATACCTGCTCTTCTCAGTGGATAATTTGTGCAATATTCGGAGGTGATCCGTACATAATTGCTCGACTTTTCTTCCAGCTTACCTTCATTCTTTCATTCTACAACAAGATAGGTAAGTTGCCCGGCACATTGAGTGGCCTACGCTGTACTTTACTAGTCAAAGAACTGGTCAAGTAAAAACACTATTAATTTAAAAAGCAAGTCAATAAAATAATGTCAGGAGAAGTAAATCAAAGGATGACCATGTATAACAATAATCTTCGGAGGGTTGGTGCATCATACTGTTAATTGTAAATCGAAATAGAAAACTTGAGGGAAGGTATGCAACAATGCAGATAATATAAAGTGACATCAAAATCATGACAACGTAGCAAATTTAAAAATTTTCCTATTTGTTACTTTCGTCATTGACTTCCGCTCTAGGGGATTTGCAAGAGTGTCGTCGATGTCTAGTGACAAACGATACCGACCCGTTCTTACATAAAGACTAAGGTCAAATTCTTCACGCGTCTGGCTGAGATCATCTTACATCTATGCTTAATACGAACGTATGTTATAAATATGAAAACAGGAGGTAGTATTAAACAAAATTAATATTTCTTTATATTGCCAGAATCTGGTCAAGCAGCGCGGCCTCTGACATCGGCGAAAGCATTCAGTGCTGCAGCTATAGCAGTCACGAATCCCATATAGAGCGGAAGTTAATGCTTTCGTATGTATGCTCACGATCGCACTTTGGAAGAGGACTAGTTCTAATTAAGCAACAGTCCTACCTGATGGCCTGGTCGAGCTGCGCCCGCCGGTGTGGTGAGCAGATAGTCGGTGGCCGCCTCCAGACTGGAGCAGTTGACCAGCGCGTCGCGGCAGTGTTCGCGCGTGAACCCCATATCCATCAGCTGGTGAAGATGGTCAGCGTTCACGGGTGGCGCTTCACGCGGAGGCCGGCGTGCCAGGCTGGGCCCGGCGGCGCCGGCGCCAGCTGCGGCGGTGCTCGTGCTGGCGGCGTCATCGGAAGGAAGCATTTGCTCCTTGCACAGTCGCTCCTGAGGGTTGAATACGACTTGTTCACAACTTAGTCCATTCGCAGTTCACATTACCTTATGTAAGGTCTTGGCAGGAAGGTTCCATTCTCATTTTAGCATTTTTGGGATTCACATAGGGATACAAACCTACAAAAACTTATTTTTCACATGATTGAGGTGTGAGCAAGAGTACAAATAATTGTAATGCTCATTTTCTGTGAATCACTCGTATCTATTTATAATGTTGGCGATTATTTAATTTTCTAAGGAGGGAATAATTAAACAGTGATGCCAAGGAAATAGAAATGTCGCTCACCGCGATGATCTTTTCTCCACGCAGGATGTGTCGTAGGATAGCGAGCATCGACTCGCTCATGCGCGCTCCGTACGCCTTGATTGGCTTCTTGCCCCACAGCAGCATGATCGTGCGGAAGGCATCCTGATGCGTCTGCAGCAGGTACTTGAGTGGGTCGAAGGTCGACGACTTGGGGCCGGAGGTGGTGTGCGGTGAGTCGAGGATCGCCTTGGGATTCACCATCTTCTCGAGCAGGATGAGCGAGGCGTCGAGGAACTCACCGGTGCCCTCAGGCAGGCTCGGCTCCTCGGTTGAGTCTTCCGACGTGTTGTCGCCGCTTGTCAGTGCCCACTGGATGCATCTGTACGCGGGACGCAGATGATATTTAGAACGTCGTAGGGATACATGGTACAAAATCTTTATGTATTACCTGATCAGAGATTATAATAGTTTATTCACTGAAGCAAAATTGTTTACAAAATGTTTGAAGTTGAACACAATGTATATCCTTCAGGAACAGAGCAGTGAAATTTTAAGCAGATGGGAAGGGACAATGGGTTTGGGCTGCCAATGATTTGACAGAGCATAGCTTAGACTTGGAGCAGTTTTGGTACAAAATAAGAGACATTCAACGAAGTCAAATAGCAAGATAAAAAATTACAGTTGAGATACTATCAAGTATCAGTCTCAACAAATGAGTAGAGCCCCGTGAAAATGGTTTTATTTTTTAACAAATTTCGTTTCAATAATAAGAAATTTCGCATTTTGGCGGCGTTATTCAAATAACCCTCTATTTTGTTACCACAGCCCTGAAAAATTAAAATAGTGTAGGAATTGGGTCTATAAATTTATGTCACTTTGGTCTATAAGGAAGGATAGGTTCAAGTTAATAAAAGATAAAGGTCGGGCGACTCAGGATACTAATTTTGCATTAGGAGTAGGAAATCATTTTTCTATTTTTTCACTTTTCATTAAGAAGGTTTCGTTTTTATTGTTGATTTTTCTTCTATTTCGTTTAATTTTGCGAATAAATTCTTACATATTTGAACTTCAAATTACATGACTCGTGCACATTGACCAAAAGGAGGGCTATCTGAACAACTTTGATTATTATCGCGATATCGCGCCTCGCGAAATATACGTGGCTCTACAAATGAGTCAAGAAAAAAGGTCAAGTAACAGGAAAAAATAAGACAACACATTAATGAAAAATGCTACTTGACAAGAGAAAACAGAAAATGTGCAGGCAAAGCAAACGAGTGTGCAATCAATACTGTTAGGCGATGTTAAGGTGAAACAGGCAAGTGAATTTTGTAAAGGAACGGGCAATAGTGCAATTATTGAACCAGGTATAAGAGTGAAGCAATTGGCGGACAGAATGAAGATGGGATATTATAGGGAAAGACTGAGTGAAGCCGAGATGGTGATTTTGAAAGTAGGTAATCGGGAGGTGAAGGAGGGAGTGAACAAGGAGGAGCTACTACGAGACATCCGTGAGTTAGTAGTAGTCACGAAGGATGCAGTAAAACCACAGGTTAGAATGGTGGTATGTGGCCTGCAGACGACCGAAGGAACGTTCATGAACGAGGAGCTGAAGAGGACAGCCGAAGTTAATCGTGCAGAATACCTGGATGTCCCATATATACCAGGATATAGGAGCAACAGATGGGAGTGGGAGGCAAATACTGGGAGAGAGCTGAGAGTGAGGATGGAAGCGAAAGAACGAAGCGAACAGAAGAAGGAGAAGAAGAAGGATAAAGTTGTGAACGAGGTTTTTCAGTCCAGGTGGGTCTGGAGGAACCAAAGGTAGGGGGAAGCAATGAAGAGGAAGCCAGCGGTATGAGGAGATTAAGGCAAAGGCAGGACAAGGTGGGTGTGGAAGAGAGAAAAGTAGAGTCAGTGAAGAGTCGGAAGACAACAAGAATACAAGTGGGGACACTTAATATAGTAACACTAACAGGAAAAATTGAGGAGATTGTGGACATGATGACCGAGAGGAAGTTAGACTTATTAGGATTAAGTGAGACCAAGTGGAAGGGTAAAGGGGAAAAGATACTGCGAGATGACTACAAGTTAATATGGTCTGGGGGAGAGGAAGGTAGAAATGGGGTGGGAATTGTTGTAAGCCCTCGATTGAAAGATACCATTTTGGAGGTAAAGGGGATTAACGATAGAGTAATCAAAGTCAAAATGGCAATCGGAAAGAGCACGGTTGACATGATCCAGGTATACGCCCCGCAGACTGGCAGACCTAGGGAAGAGAAAGACAAGTTTGAGGAAGAGCTGGAGAGTGAAATATTAACATCAAATCCAGTGTTGGTGATGGGTGACTTTAATGCCAGAATTGGAAAAGACAGAAATGGGTATGAAGAGGTAATGGGCGGAGATGGTTTTGGCAACCGGAACAGGGAAGGCGAGAAGTTGCTTGACTTTTGTGCTAGGAACTCTTTACAAGTAGGGAACAGCTGGTTCAAGAAACAACGAAGTCACCAAGTAACAAGATATAGCTATGGGGAAGATGTGTCGGAATCTGTAATAGACTACATTTGTGTGAGCAGAGACTTGAAGAAGTTCCTAGTAGATGTGCGAGTGTACCCGTCAGTAGCTTTAGGGAGTGATCACCGGCTGCTAGTTGGTAGTTTCCACATCAAGACACCAAAACAGCTGTGCAATGCTAAAAATAACAGGATTAAAGTATGGAGATTACAAGAACTGGATACAAGGTTAGCCTTCAAGAAGATGATTGAGATTAGAGTATCGACAGGGGAAAGGAAAGGGGTGGAAGAGGAATGGAACGAGTTTAAGACAGCATTTGTGGATGTTGCCGAACAAGTATGTGGAAGAGCTAGTGGGAAGAAGAGAAAGAAAGAAACAAGGTGGTGGAATGAGAGAGTAAGGGAGGCAGTTCGGAGGAAGCGGGATGCATGGCAGAGAAACGAATTAAATAGATCATCAGAGAATGCAGAAGAGTATCGACAGTGTAAAATAAATGTGGCCAAGATTGTTCGGGAGGAGAAGAAGAAAGCAATGGACGAACTTGCAAGTAAGCTTGAGAAGGATTTCGAAGGAAACAAGAAAATGATATACGGACTGGTGAAAAGAAAAAGAGGAGTTCGAGAAGAAGTCCGAACGATGAAAAATAGCAACGGCGAACTCGTAGTAAATCCAGATGATGTAATCAAAATGTGGAAAGAGTACTTTGAGACCCTTCTCAATGTGCAATCAGGTGCCACAGAACAAGGGAAAGAACAAGAGAGAAGAGCAGAGGGAGAAGGAGGCACAGGAGAGGAGAGAGAGGAAGCAGATGTAAGCGAAATGGAAGTTGGGAAAGCACTGGGAGAGATGAAGAATGGGCGAGCTCCAGGAATAGACGAGGTGACAATGGAAATGGTAAAAGCGGCAGGAGAAACAGGAAAAAAGTGGCTGCACCGTGTAATACTAGCAGTTTGGAAGGAAATGAAGATTCCCGACGACTGGAGAAAAGGTATAATAGTGCCACTGTTCAAGAAGGGGGACCGTAAGGCTTGTAGTAACTACAGGGGAGTGACTCTGTTGTGTCAGTGTGCAAAGTTATACGAGAAGATTGTCGAGACCCGTTTAAAAGGTTTTGTGGAGGAAGGGTTAAGAGAAGAACAATATGGCTTTAGGAGGGGACGGGCAACCACGGATGCTTTATTTGCGGTAAGGCAGTTAATGGAACGGAGATGGGAGAGTGGGCAAGTGATGTACATGGCGTTTTTGGATTTAGAAAAAGCGTACGATAGGCTCCCACGAAAGGTGGTGTGGGAGAGTTTGAGGAAGAAGGAAGTGAGCAATGGTCTTATTGAAAGGATTAAATGTACATATGAGAGAAGTGTCAGCAGTGTACAGACAGACATAGGGAGATCAGAGTGGTTTGGGGTACAGGAAGGTCTACGTCAAGGTAGCGTTTTGTCCCCATCTCTCTTTGTAATAGTGATGGATGATCTGCTGAAAATGGTTGAAGAAAAGGAGGGCAGAGATTCGAGAACTTTAGTCTATGCTGATGATGTGCTCATTTGGGGTGAAAGTGGAGAAGAACTACAAGAGAAGATAAATCGTTGGAGTGAAGTAACGGAGGAAGTGGGACTGAAGATTAGCCAAGATAAGAGCGAAATATTGAAAATGGAGAGAAGGAAAACATTGAGAAAGAGGATAAGAATTAGGTTACGTGGGAAGGAGCTGAGAGAGGTGGATGCATTCAAATACTTGGGAAGTATACTAACTAAGGAGGCGAAGGTGGATGCAGAGGTGAAGGCGAGAATTCAAAAAGCCGAGTCCTTCTACCAAGCTGTTCGCAAGCTGCTGTGGAACGAAGATTTCCCTCGCCAGTGTAAACTGCTCATGTATAAAATGTATTTCTTACCAATACTAACATACGGAGCAGTTACATGGGGGATTGGAAATAAGGAACGCAGCCAGCTGGAGGCAGCGGAGATGAAATTCCTAAGAAGTGTGAAGGGAGTAACAAAGATGGACAGGTTGAGAAGCCGTTGTATTAGGAAGGAGCTGGGAGTGGAAAGTTTGAGCTACAAGATGGGTAGAGAGAGATTGCGTTGGTTTGGACACATGAAAAGAATGGATCTCAAGAGAATACCAAGACAGGAGTTTGAAGAAACAGTGGTGGGAAGAAGAAGAGTGGGGAGACCAAGAGAGAAGTGGAGTGGTCTTATCAGAGAAGACGTGGAGGACAGGCAGCAAAGGTGGCAGAAAGTGGAAGCAGATAAGTGGTGGGAGGACAGGAGGATCTGGAGGGCGCTGGTGGAGAAGTTGGAGGAAGGTGACGAGGATGAAGAAGAGGAGGAGGAGGATGAAACGTCAGGCCTGGCCAGCCGGTTTGGAAGAGATCCGAGGCCCTAGACCCAGTGGGAGCTCCCACTGTCTGACCTGACAACATTGTCGGAACCAGAAGAAGATTATTATTTACTGGAAGAAGGTCTGCTGCCCGCCCTGCTGGACGAACTTGTGCAGCATGAGATGGTAAGGATACTTCTTCTCGTCGAAGAGCATCGGCGAGGTGAACCCGACCGAACAGATCAGGAAGGTCAACTTGAACTTGGTGATGGTCGTGTGCGGAAGTTTGTCGTGCGCCAAGCCGCGCGCCAGCAGTTCGTTGAGCGTGGCCGCCACGGCGCGGGCCGAGGGCGTGGGCACTGTCGGCTGGTTCGGGATCACCTGGCCTCGGCGAGCGCGGATGGGCGAACCAACGCAGAGCTGAAACAAGGGGTGAGTTACACTCGACGCATAGGACAGGAGAGCTATTAGGTTATGTGCAACACCGGATTATCCTGGGAAGGGAATGCAAATCATTGACTTGATATTATAGGAATTATATTACAATGGATTGCAAGGAGTACAGTCAAGGGAATATCATACTTCCCAGCTCTTAAGCCGCGTTTACAACAAAATTAACGTTCGAAAATTAAGGAAATTAACGCAATTTCAAATATCAAGCCCATGTAAACTTATGGATTCGTTCACAACGAAATTTTGTAAATTAACGTACGCCAATTTCACCTCAAAGTAGACCTACTCTCAACTTTTACGAATTGCGTTAAGTGGCGCATGCGCACAGTTACCCTCTCACTTTATCTCCACCTCGACTCCAGCTGGCGGCGCCATCTTGTTTTCAGAGTGGTGCATTTACTATTTCGTAATGAATGACTCCAAATTAATTACAGAGACTCAGTTTCGAGAGTATTTTGTAAGATAAGTGTAGATTAGTGTTCAAAGATAAGTTGTAGATTATCAGATGTGTGTGAGGAGGTTGTGATATTATTTAATGTAATGTTAAATCCGAATCGCGCTCTCAACCTGTTATGTTTCGAAAGTGGTTGTGAACGAGAATGAAATTTCGTTAATTTTGCAACGTTAATTTTCGAACGTTAAGTTGTTGTAAACGCGGCTTAAGTGTAGACTGATACACTCTTTGTAATTTAGACTAGATATCTCCTGGTATCGGACTCCGATAACATATCTCCAAGTGTACCTACTAGGGGTGTTCAACGATTATTTTATTTATATCGATTATTAATTCGATTTTCGTAATTTAAATCGATTAATAATCGAATTAAATCGTATTGATATCATCATGTTCAGGGTGGTCATATCATATCGTCTTTTACGGCAATATTAACCTCAACAATGAAATGTGTCCGGAAAGTTATTCATTTTTACTCAAATACGCTATAATGTGACGCTATTCATTTAATCATCACTAATAAATGATAAAGCAAATTAGAAATACACACTGAAACTTGGGAAAATACACACAAACATGAATGTATCACTAAAATATTACGCACACAAAGAAAAATGTGGACAGAATGAAGGCAGCCATTTTAGAAGTTGTAAAATGCAACCATTTTCAAGGCGGCAAATTCAAATTGATGTAATTCGATTATTTGTACTAACATCGATTAATCGTTTTGAATATCATAATCGATTAATCGATTCGATTAAATCGTTATCGTGAACATCCCTAGTACCTACTATGGCTAAAAAGTTTTTCTGCTGGCATACCGACTTGTATTACTAGAAACAATTATTTAGATCGTATTGCTTTGATTGCATACACTAAACAAGCTTCTCCTCAATAGTATGAACTACGAATTCTACCTCAACACGTTTAACTTCGTAAGCCCCTTCCCAGTAGCATAGACCCTCACACATTATAATGTAACTAATGGTACAAAGAGTTTATTTCGATACACCGACAATCTTCATTGGTATTGAAAGACTTGACGAGGATTATTCAGTGCTCAAGCGTGATGCTCACCTTGACGAGCAGACCGAAGAGCTCGGCCAGTGCTCGGCCGAGCCTGGAGGAGGCCCCGAGCAGGGGTTTGATCAGTCTTAGCTGAGCCATGGTCGGCACAGCTCGGTTCTCCTTGGACTTCTCGGAGTCGTCCACGTCCATGTTGACTACAGGGTCGGTGCTGAGAGCCTCCATTGCAGAGGTCATTCCTGAGGCAAGAGACTTGTTAAAGTTCTACAGTAAACCCTCGTTAATTCGAATTCAAAGGGACCCAAAAAATCCCAGTTCGAATTAAAAAAGTTTGAAATATATAATTAATGCAATTTTTTTTTTTGCATTTTCATGAAGTTTGAATATTCCTGCCTGTGGAATATTCCCGCCATTGCAAAAAAGTGGGGTTGGCAAACTTGTAACAGCAGTTTGGCCAACCTCGCAAGCCAGAATGGAAGTGAGCAGTTTGACAAGACGTCATTTTGATGCCATTGAAGGTTGTGGTTTGTTTTGAGTGTTGTTTCTTTCGTAGTTTGTTCGCGATTATTTTATCAATCCTTTTGCAAAGTTCAAATTAAAACAACTGTATGCAAGGAATAACATGGGCTGAGACCAAAATTTAGTTCGAATTTCGAATTAACCTAAAATTCGATTTATAAAAATGATTTAACATGTAAAAACCTATCCTGTCCACTGGGCCCATGCACCTAGTTCCAATTTACCCCTAAATTCGAATTATTGAAGTTCGTAATAACGAGGGTTTACTGTACTGGTCTTCTGATCAGCAAGAATTAATCTGTTGGACAAGGTCCTTTTCTAGTATTGGCAAGCTACAAAGATCCTAGTCTAATGACATAAAAGACTCACAGAAATAAAATCTAGACATAAGAAAACTTAAAAACTTAAAAAAAACTTAAAAAAATGAAATATAACAAGAGAAACTTTGTTCCTCCCGTCATATTGAAAAGCCTTTGTATAAAATATTGCGACTCCATTTGATAGCTGTAAGTCATAGCGGATTAATTCAAAGAAATGAATATTTCAAGGCTGGGGTCTGCATGACAGACTTAAAGCTTTCAGACAAGCCTAAGTTGAAAAATAACTCCAGAACTTTTCTAGAGATTCAATTTTGATAAAACAATTATATGCCCGCTTAGCAAGTGTTGTAATGCAAGTCTGTACTATTCAGTATTCAAAATCTGAACATTGCTTGGTAAGGTATGAACATTCCTGAACCCTCACTTGAAAAAAGTATTCTTGCCAAAATTTCTTGGTCTCAAAAGACAAAAATCAAATCTTTCTAAATATTTACTAGTAGTTACCTATCTAAAAATAGATGGTACCTACCTACCTACCTAGCTTTCTAAAAATAAGAAAATCTCTCTCTAGCACAGTTCAATGGAAAATGATTGTAACAGCTACAGGCTAACTACTGGCCAACTCACCGTTGCTGGCGGTGTCGGTGGCCGCCGGCTCCGTCTCGGGCTTGGTCTCCGAGGCGGCGGGCAGGAGTCGCGCCATGTCCTCGGCGCCGAACTGGCACGCCGCGGGGATTATGTCGTCGGAGCAGAGCGCCAGCAGCAGCGTGCTCTCCCACACCAACGAGACGTACAGCTCTGCCAGGGAGCGGAGCACTGATAGGCCGGCGGGGGAGCCCCAGTTCACCAGGGACAGCGTGCGGATGTCAGACTGGCCGGTGCGGCACACGTGGACGAACATCACCACGAAACCTGCGTGGAGGATCGCATGACAATGAACAAGAATTGCTGCGTGTTAATGGATTTCTACAAGTGAACACCACTGCTGACTTTTAATGCTTTCAAAATTAAGAAACTACATCCCTACACCTCTTGTTTTCCATTCAGTCAGGGTCAATTTTATAAATTGTAAATGGCTGAGAGAAAATATTCTTGTTCATCGAATGAGCACCCATGTGAATTTCATTTAGGTCATTTTCATCCTTTTTTATAAATTGTGTGATGTGTGATGAGCTTTCTTCCTAACAATAAATTTTGAGAAATTACAATTCTGAACTTCGAATTTACTCAGAGCTGGTTACTTGTGTAACAAACACACTAATCCAATTAGAACAAACAAGTTACAGTTACAGGCGTTAAATTAATCACTCTTGTCCGGATGTATAGGCTACAAAGATGTTCTAGATCTTACCGTGTACGGCCCCCATGGAATGCAGCAGAGGCGTGGCCGAGTAGGTCGAGAAGGCGGTGTCGAGGTTGGGAGCGGAAGCCAGCTCTCGCAGCAGCACTGAGCTGCCGGGCTCCTTGATGGGCTTGTGCAGCGGGCCCAAGCGCTCCAGCGTCAGGCCCAGTTGTCGCAGGCCCTCCTTCAGTACCTCGGGCTCGTGAGCCAGGTTCTGACGAGCCAAACAGATTGTTAAGTTCGTACGATCATTCAATAAATAAGCTGAAAATTTGCCGACAAAATGGGCTTCCATACACTTATATTAGCAAACAATCAATTCAGTGGTAAAAACCCATTTTGTCAATGGAACAACAATGTTTGGAATCTTTTAAATAGTATAATGTAAAGAACTATGTAGTGAAGAAGGGGACTAAGGTCGGGGACAGGCTAAGTTGAACCTTGTTTAGCATTGCCAGGTATAGGCCGGCCCATGCTAGCGCGGGTTCAACTTAGCCTGTCACCGACCATAGTGAAGGTTAGTATTGGTTGGTATATGGTGTTGCATTGAAAAATATGTACCTAGTTAATATATGAAGTACAAAAACTAGAAAACTACAACATCCTGCGTAGAGTTCTGCCAAATCAGATCAGTTGCAGATTTTTCCAGTAAAATATGGGATACCATTCAGTGGTAGGTACACTCGACAATTCATAAAACGGTATTTGAACGAAACAGATTGGCTGCTGGTCAGGTTCATTGAGAATTGGGTTTTGGTCTCGCTCTAATCGCAATGATCAGAGCCAAGTAGCTGGTAAACAGTGCACACTCACCAGAATGGACTTGCAGACAGACGCAACCCCCTGCGCGGCAGTGCTAACAGGGTAGTCTACCGGCAGGTTGGGCAGAGCGAGGATTGATATGAGTGGTCCGAGACCCTCCTGGCGAACAAACTCTTTGCAGTGGTCGTCGGTGGAGTTGTTGCTCAGGATGGCGTCAACGAACTTGGTCACGTTCAGAATGTAGTCGATCAGGGCGATCGGAGACTTCTCAGTGTTTGGGCCTCCTGAACAGAGGGAAACAATCTTGTTTAAATACTTTCCTGCCGTTGTGGAACACAGTAACTGAACAATTCAATAGAATAGGATAAATCTTGTGGCATTGAGAATGCCCATTTAGGGCATTGACAATTGAGGAATAAAATTTATTTCTTGGTGTATGTAAAACCAGAAACCCCATTTTAAGGCATTCTTAGGATTTAACCATTGTATCTATTCATAGTTTGCACGTGACATCATCTCATTGTTGTGCGGCCATCTTGGAGGTAACATGTCAGAACGGCTGTCAATCTGTTTTTTAGTATTTTTTGATCGTATTTATGGTTACCTGCAGCAATTGTAGGCTGCAGAAGAAGTTCTTATAGCTATAAAACCACTCATTTATAAACTATCTTCAACAAACCGATAATAATTAAATTAAATCGACTTGACAGCTGTATACCCAAAATGGCCGAAAATATGCTTTTTTACATTGTTGAGGTAAAACAAAAGAAGTTCGTGCAAACCATGAATAGCGTGAGACTCTCATCCACAAGTCTCACACACCAAAATACTCCGAACACACTTCAAATCGAGCATCAACACCACACTCACCGGCCGTGTCCCCTGACGAGTCGTCGCGTTGTGGATGCGAAGAGGTTGACGCCTCCTCCTCGTCTTCGTCTTCCTCGTCACTACTGCCGGGATCGTTGGGGGCAGCACTGGGCTGGCCGGGGGCCGCACTGGGGGCGGCGTCCACCCCTTTCTGTGCCCTCCAGCACACGTACTTCGGGTCGTTGCCGAGCTTCCACAGCTCCTTTAGAAGCTGAACAACACACCCAAACACATCCACGTTAAGTTACTTGCCGATGAAAGACATTTCTGGAGTCTGAGAGAGTCTGCGACCTCTGCTCGTTGGAATTCAAGTTGGCTCAAGTTAAAACGCATCTGTACCTCAGAGGTAGAAGGCCGTAAGTCCATTCATGATTTTGTGTTGCACACATTTGGAATGATGTTATTAAGCTCTATGTATTGCCATTCGACTGATGAAATCAATAACGGTTGATTAAAGTAATCTCTTACACAATGACTGTCACTATTACAATTATGATTGGATAAATGTAGAATTACTGGATTTTAATCTCACCTCCAGACCGATTGAAATGGACATCCGGCCTGTTACCTCCTAGGTACAGCTATTAATTATTGTGAGTTGTGACTATATATTATATTGGTGTTAAATATATTTCAGACCACCGAGAGCGGCACAAATAGATGGTTATCATTATGCTGTAAATTATTGCCGTTTCAAGTAAATCAATACAAATTTCAGTTCGATATCTGACCCTTTAAGCACCATAAGTGTGAAAATTAACATAAAACAAAAATATATGATATGGTCAATAAATTGTCCGATATGTTCATGTTTCACCACTCACAAGTTTCACCACAAGTATCTCAAGTATTCCTTGATTGTCGTATCTGGCGATGCCTACCTTGATGATGGCCGTAATGGCCTCCACCTTGAGTATCGGCTGGTGGCGCATGAGTTCGTCCATGGCGTTGCCCAGGTTGGAAGCCGTGTCGCCCATGGGGTCGGACGAGCGGCGCCTGCGCATGGCCGCCAGGTACGTCGGCGAGAGGAGCACTTTGAAGAGGCGCTCAAACGGGTCGCACGTCACAAACATGCTGAGGCCGCGCGCGTTCAGGCACAGTGCAGAGAACACGTTCGGCAAGGAGCCAAGTACCTCGCGTGTGGCAGGTACCTATATCAAAAAGTATTAAAGAGAATTATTAATTATTTATTTCAGGTGGGAGACATGCCAGCAATATAGGACGTCCAGGAGGCTAGGTAGTTGCCAGTTGGATAGATAGATGTCCCACAATAAATCCCCCTCTTGAAATCTTATAATGTCAAGGATACTATTACTGAAATTTAACAAATAAACTATGTCAGAAATTAAGGTTTCAATACCAATTGAAAAATTTAATTTTATTGAGCAAATTCAGATGTTTCTTCTCACCATATCGCCTTGCTCTAATAGTTTATTACCATGAATATGTACAAATCACCGATGTTCAGTTATCTCATGAATTAAAATTATCGTATGGTAATTTAACAAATATAGAAAAAACAATAACAGATCATTGAAGTGATCACAGAATAATTATAATTCAAAACCCCTCATAAAAAGTTATGAAGTGGTGACTCACGTCTTTGGCAAGCAGCGCATAAAGCACAACGTCGGTGAGGCCGTTGTCCTGGAGCGAAGAGAGCAGCGACGGCTCCTGGAAGACGTACGCCGTGACGACGTCGGTGGCTAGGAGGAACAACGAGGGGCCGTAGTACTCCGCGTTGCTGATCACGTGCTTGAGCGAGGCAGGCAGAGAGCCCTCCATCACGTGGCGGATGCTGTCTGAGAACGCCGGGTCCTGGATCGCCTTCTTCAGGAAGTTCAGCATCGACTTGAGCAGGGCGGCCCGCTGAGGCAGACACGTCTTGCCTGGGGGACAGACAGTGGCCAGTTCAAACTTAGTATTTAGAAGGGATGTCGGCGGGTACTCGGGGGGGGGGGGGGGGGGGGTCCGGGTAATCAATTACTCGTGTAATAAATAATACTCGGGGGTAAAATTGTTTTTTTGATTGATATTTTTGGTGTGGAGTATAGCGTCAAAGCCTGATGCTTCGGCTCAGTCAGGCAGCTGCGACTCAAGGACAGGGGTGTGAGATGGGAATGGGGTAGGAGGGGTGAAACCATGTGAAGGGAGAGTAGGAAGCAAGGGAAAATGCGTCTGTATTTTCATTTTAATCACGCTGCAGGCCAGAGTGAAATTGAGCCAAGGGTGGAAAAGGTGCAAAAATCCGTGTTTTCTTATGATTGAAGTTGTCAGTTATATCACAGAATGTTCTATTATAGTATAAGTGATTCTACATGACAAATCCTATCCTGCTTTCTCGAATTCTTTTCAATGATAAGTGTACAGATGGTCCTGTTTATTTACATTAATATTTTGTGTGTGGGGGGCAATTACCCGATTCCGACCCGAATATTTTTGAGGGGTACCCGGTTCCTGCTTTTCGGACCTACTGACATCCCTAGTAATTAGTAAGTAGAGCAGCATTAATTTTAAATCTATGTTGAGTAAAATTCAAATTGCTGTACCTACATACAGTCTTCATTTCTTCATTTCAATAAGAGTTGACCCATTTGTTCCCAAGCATATTTTTTTCTTTAAATTTTTATGAAATTCAAATATATCACTACTATAACCCCAAAAACAATGCCTATATTTTTTGATTTTTTTTCCTGTGACACCATTTTCGAGATAACAGCCGTTCCATTAATGGAGCAGTGGGAATGAACGGGTACAGGTTTTTCACATGTCTAAATATTGCCACTAAGTCTCCATTATGCATTTTTATTTTTTAATATGAAATATAATAATGTATAAAAGCGAAATTTTATTTCATGTATTATATTAGGACTGTAAAAAAATATTTATATGCTTGGATTTAGCTTGGTTGAGAGCCGCTAATTACAGTTTTGGCCAAAAATGGAATAATGTCATTTTCAGTGAGGTTTAGGGAAATGCATCCATTACTACGTGTTTATGTATTAGTTTTTGAAGCTACTCCAGAGTCGTCGATGACTCTGTAGCGCATTTCTCTCTTCCCACGCAACTGATAACTGGTAAGACGGTTGAAATCGTCAGAGTTGTCTACTTTATTGCTGGCCTTTTCATTTATCATGTGGTTTTCAGGAGACATTAGGACAACAGCAACATCTAAAACACCTTCATCTCCCTTCATCAAGTCCATTATGTTGAACATGAAAAGATTTTTTCATATTCGGAAAATTTGATATAAGAATTTACCTGTACCCGTTCGTTCCCACTGCTCCATTAATGGAACACTTGTGTTTACATGTGAATTCCATGGAAACGAATTAATATATTTGCATCCACACAATCCTATCATATAATAGCACTATTTTACTACACATATTCAACAAAAAATGTGTAATTATGTAATAGCAAATCAGTAAAATTAAATACTTTGTATGAGCCGCCATCTTAAAAAATTAAACATACTTTTCAAATGTATAGGTATATTAAATACCAGTTCACCGAAAAAACGGGAAACTTTTATGTACATACTACATATTATGTTTAAGTGATACCTTACCAAGTATATTAGATACTGGGATTCAGAAATATATTAATTCAAATAATAAATAAAAAATATTTAATTAACTGTTCCATTAATGGAGCAGTGGGAATAAATGGTATGGAAAAGAGTCAAAAGTTATCAAAGTGAAACTGAAAACCTATTATACTGTAAAGAAACATACAAAAGAGTTTTGTTTTCCTAAAATATTTGACAATGTAACCCTCCAGTCCCTACTCACCAGTCTTGCTGGCAGCGCTGAAGTCAGGCAAGTGCTGGGCAGGCGAAGTCGAGTTGAATGCTGGTTCAGCAGATGTAGATGCTAAAACAATCAAGAAACAGCAATGTAGGATACAAATAACTGTAATTTGTTTATAACTTGATTTAACCCTGTATTACGTAGGCCCTATTTTTTCTGCCCTTACGTAGGAGGGGTTTAAGAAACCCCAAAAGTAAAATAGCTTTTGCAACATGCTGGAATCAAACCCTGAATTTTGGTATTTACAGAGTAAAGGTTACTAGTAAAGTATTACTATATGTATTTAGTGAAAAAAAACAATTATAAAAATTATTTAATATTTTTAGTGGTGTAAAACAGATAACCGGCTTTTTCACTGTAAAAAGTAGACCAGAGATTTTTTTCCTCATGTAATTGGATAACAACAAAGTGCATATAGGTATTTAATATTTATGCACTTTGTTGTTATCCAATTACATGAGGAAAAAAATCTCTTGTCTACTTTTCAAGGAAAATCTTTTCTCATTGCAGTTGGTATTTATTTACATCTACCTATCTGAGGTTATCAGCGAAAACCATATTTCACACATATGCGCACTCATCTGCTTATGAGGAAACCAAGTCGAGTGAAGTTAGTCAGTTGTCAAACGTGGAACATATTCCACCGTCTTCTGACCCTATCTTCAAATCTCGGTAAGTTGCTAACGCAGCTTATATTGGAACACAACCGCTGCAATGTTAACTGCCTCGATAGCTCAGCTGGTAGAGCATCTGACTGGATATCGGAAGGTCGTGGGTTCGAGTCCCACTCGAGGAAAATCTTTTCTCATTGCAGTTGGTATTTATTTACATCTACCCAGACTTGGGTAGTAACTTAACGAAAGTAACGCGTTACTGTAACGAAATTACTTCTTTGGGTAACGAGCCAGTAATTTCATTACATTTTTTTCCAAGTAATAAGTAATATAATCTTACTACCTTTATCAGAGTAATTTGACGTTTGTAACGCGTTACCGTGAGCCTCGTCCACATTTTCCCGCTTGTATTTATTTTTCAAAAATATTGACAGATGGCAACACTCAGTAGACCTTTTTTTAAATTTCCACTACGCAAGTCACACAAAGTACAAAATAATGGTAATAAATTGTCAAACGGAACCGGTTAAAAACTACTTCGCTCTTATTGTGACTTCTCAAACACTCTTATTTTGTATCCCCTTCCAATAATTATCGATTTGGCTAAAAATTCGGGAAAAAGTAATTTTTTAGAGTAATTTCACTACTTTTTCTCTAAAAAAGTAAAGTAATTTCATTACATTTTAGAAGTAGTAATTTGCCAGTAATTTCATTACTTATTTTTCCAAGTAATAAGTAATATAATCTCACTACTTTTAAAAAGTAATTTACCCAAGTCTGCATCTACCTATCTGAGGTTATCAGCGAAAACCATATTTCACATATATATATATATATATATATATATATATATTATTAATAAGTTTCTTAGGCTTTATACCGTGTAAATCACTTTTATTCCTCTCCCAACAGTTTCGACCACATAACAGCGATCATTTTCAAGGGACTACAAATTCATAGAAATAATTTGACAGCTAATAGAAAAATTGAACAAAGTCATAGCATACTTGAAACAGAAAAAGTCAAAATCAGAATATATAATAGTCAAAATAGTACAAATACTATTTAACAGAATAATACAGAATAAACAGAATAGTCAAAATATATATATATATATATCAAATAATAGCATCTGCGAAAATCTAACACATCATATATATATATATATTAAAGACATGATACGGTATTATGCTACGTAAATAGTTTATTCAAACCGACGTTTCGATAGGCGTCCGCCCACCCTTATCAAGGCACAAACCAAAAAATCAAATACTAAAAATGTACAGAGAAATCTGTCAGCTGTCAAATAAGAAAAAAAAATGCCAGAAACAGAACATATTATACAATACTATGAGGCTCTGGAAAAACAGCCCTCTCGAAAACCATAAGAACCTCAAACAATCAGGGTCGATTACATCTCTTGTACATGGATCTTGTTACTCGACGAACCTCTTCTGAAGAACCTGATGAACTGTGCGATTGATCTGCATTCTCTTGTTGCGACCGAGAAGCCAGTGTAGCTAGCGGGAGACTATCTTCAGATGATGATTACAAGAGATGTAATCGACCCTGATTGTTTGAGGTTCTTATGGTTTTCGAGAGGGCTGTTTTTCCAGAGCCTCATAGTATTGTATAATATGTTCTGTTTCTGGCATTGTTTTTTCTTATTTGACAGCTGACAGATTTCTCTGTACATTTTTAGTATTTGATTTTTTGGTTTGTGCCTTGATAAGGGTGGGCGGACGCCTATCGAAACGTCGGTTTGAATAAACTATTTACGTAGCATAATACCGTATCATGTCTTTAATACCTAGTGGCTACGAGAACTTACATGAACATATATATATATGAAACAGACATATTTTTCGGTTCTGCCACGATTTATTGTTTACATACAACGTTTCGATGTGTTTTTACACACCTTCTTCAGGTAAATTGACATTTGAAAATAACAAAGTTTTGAAAGACAAAATATTTAACAATTAATAAGCAACAGGTATAAAATCACTGCTTCTTGGCAGTGATATATATATATATATATATATATATATATATATGACTAACATGGTTTTTTCTGATGACCTCAGAGAGGGTGATGATAATTAATACCAACTGCAAATTGAAAAGATTTGCCTACTGTGGGGATCGAACCCACGTCCCTGAATTGCCGGTCCAGTGCTCTAACCACTAAGCTAAGCCTGCTAGAGATTTGCCTAAAGATTTGTAGGCAAATCTTTTCAATTTGCAGTTGGTATTAATTATTAATATATATATATATATATATATATCATGTCATGTATATATTTATTTATATAAATAAAAAAAATATTGAATGCACAAATACACAACATGCACAACAGTTCATCAGTTGCCTGATGAAGAAGATTGAATAATCATCGAAATATTGTTTTAATGTGTGGCTTTTTAATTGAATACCAGGTTTCCAATAGTTGGTTGTAACAATGCACAACAATTTTGCACAAATACAAATTTTGTGATGCCATATTACAAAACTAAATGTTATGGCAGTGGCCTCTAGATAGTACAACTTGAAGGTACTAAGGAAGCAGAGTCGATAATGCAGCTGAGCGATAAATACTGGGACAAATTAAAACCTTGGGGTGTGTTACACCCCACGAATGGAACGCAGGGCTAATATCGAACAAGATACTTGACGTTGCCCATACCTATGGCTGCTGTGACATCTTCAGGCAGCCTGGGCAAGCGGATGACAGTGCTCATGGAACTGATGGATTGCGCATCCCCGCTGGCACCGCTGGGTTCGCCCTCCTGGTCAGAGTCAGGGTCCGGAGTGCTTGTTCGGTGATGTGTAGGGCTGGAACAGAGTCACAATAAAGTCAGACGATCGTTCGACAAGGCGGTGCACTCTCCGTAGCCCCGGAGAGTTTCATCTGAAATTTCAACAATCCTACGGAAAGAAAGCGGAAGCAGACTAAAAACAATTTATTTTTATTTTTTACTGGCAAGGGACAAAGCAACAAGGTACTTTGAAGTGATCAAATCTGACCAAACTAAATAAGGTGAAAATGAGAAATACTAGCTGAAGTTATAGTTGTAGTTAGAGAAATTTTAAAAGCCAATTATGGACAGAAACACTGATCAGAGGGCAGATCAAGCTCAATTTCAGTAAACTTTTTTGGACCTTTTTTACTAAACTCGGAAGGCAAAGGACTACAGTAAACCCTCGTTAATTCGAATTCAAAGGGACCCAAAAAATCCCAGTTCGAATTAAAAAAGTTCGAAATATCCTAATTAATGCATTTTTTTTTGTGCATATTCATGAAGTTTGAATATTCCCGCCTGTGGAATATTCCCGCCATTGCAAAAAAGTGGGGTTGGCAAACCTGTAACAGCAGTTTGGCCAACCTCGCAAGCCACATGACGTAATTTTGACGCCATTGAAGGTTGTGTTTTGTTTTGAGTGTTGTTTTTTCGTAGTTTGTTCGCGATTATTTTATCAATCCTGTTGCAAAGTTCGAATTAAAACAACTGTATGCAAGGAATAACATGGGCTGGGACCAAAATTCAGTTCGAATTTCGAATTAACCTAAAATTCGATTTATAAAAATGATTTAACATGTAAAAACCTATCCTGTCCACTGGGACCATGCACCAAGTTCGAATTTACCCCTAAATTCGAATTATTGAAGTTCGTAATAACGAGGGTTTACTGTATTACTACGTCTCTTTCAAGTTGGTAACAGTTGGTAGTGTCCACTACTTGAATGTAAAGAAATCTGGAAAATTATGAAAATTCTTGATTGTTGGTCAAGTTCAGGCCATCGTAACCTGAAGCTATGTTCATATCATCACCACAGTTGACATGATGATGTACATATTCAGGACACTTACCAGAAATTAAAATTAATTAGTCAATCAGTTTGGTGACAGCAATAACGTAACAATTCGCGATAATGCATTCAAACTGCAGGTATCATGTATCACCGATATAAATGGGAACAACGTAGATATAATTTGACCTTGATTGACCCTCTTAAGTGAAACATCGATGTAGACTTCTAACTACTTGCTTTCATCTCCCTGTGAAGCCAATCAACTTTAAAAAAAAAATAACAAAACCAATTAGCACAAACTACTAGCAATAGTAAAGATAACAAAATAAATTACATCCAAGAAGATCAAATTCATGATAAAAACATATCAATATCCCAACACCATCAATAATACATCATCTCCTTACAATCAATGTTCAACAAATATCTACCAACATTTTAAGTTCTGAAAATCTGGAACAAAGTCGAATGTGAATTTAACTTGTATTTCGGGCGAGTCATCGTAACTATAACAGCAACTTTCTGCCACCAAAAACAAGTGTCGGCTCTGTTTTAACGATCACTCGACCGAAATAAGCGGAACCCACAAACGACCGAACGAGTGCCGGAGCCCATCCACTACCTCGAGAAAAAATTCGGGAAACGCCCGTTGAAGATTGTGGCACGGTAAAACGGTTGTAGTTCATCTTCCAATGAGCTGGACGAACTATAGATGGACGATATTGAGTCTTCGTCTTGTGGCCTTAACACAGTTAAAAATGTAGTGCAAAGCAAACAAACAAACAAACAGATAACATCAATTCATTCAATTATTATACACATGCATTTGACATAGAAGTGGAAGGTAAGAAAGAAGGTGAGACTTGAACAGCCCCCTACCTGTAATCCTGCATTTCGATACTATCCCAATTGTCGTTATTCCACTCGTAAAACATTCTAATATCATGCCCGTGGTCAAAGCTAGAGAGAAAACAATGCACAATGTACCTGTTTTTATATCATTACATCAAATCATTATATCATTATATTATATCATTCCAGAATTTGGAAGATGCCTAGAGTTTGGTATATATTTTGAAGCGCTCTCGATATTTTTAATACTTCATGGTTTGTTCAGCTTCTAATAGTCAGCACATTCATAACTTACCCTTACAAACACCGTGGCAAGATACAGGTAGGGAACTGATCTTGATTATTACCTTTTAAGAGGAGAATTTGAATGTGGGTGGAAATGTAAGAACTCTTTTTTAAAAGTCCTTACTCATTTGCAACAGCATTCACTGCTTGAGACACAATTGTGCAGCTTTAAGGGTTGGAACGTTTGATATTTTACTTTCACAATAAAGAATTTAAATCAACAACACATTATCTGACGAGGCTCCAGATTATAAATTAAACTGTAGACTAAGACAATGCAATAGCAATTATGACAATAGAAAGGTGCAGAGGACGTATTTTATTTAGTGGTATTTAACACAGCAATGATCTGCAACTAGGCTAATAGCAATGGCCGATGGATGAATGATTATGATTAGAATGGGGAAGGATGGACAGTGGAAAGGAGGCGAGAAACATTCCAAGGATATGTCTCTCAACTGCGGGAAACTACGAAAAACCTCTCAGCCGGTAAAGACAGTTGCGGGAATCGAACCTGGGGTCAGAAAAGTGTAAGTCCAGAGTGTTTATGCTCGACAAACTTGTTCCGTTTTAACTAAAATCACAAAAGGCGTCCCACCGATAAGCAAACACAGCCTCCTTTCTACCTTCAATCTTTACCCTTTCTTTATCATCGCCACCACAATGTTACTCAGTAATTCGTCCCTATTAGCCTAGTTGAAGTACATTGCGACGTCTAACACCATCATATCAAGCTACATATTTTATTAATCCTCGCAACAAAATGATACTCTTATCAAAAGCAAGGAACACTGCTGTTAAGACAAAAATTCAAGGAGAAACTGACCACCAATTCACTCATCCAGTAAAGTGACGGCCAACTCCTTTACACTTCAACTTCACACTTGCATTCAAGGGGATAGCAAACGGAGGGAAATTGATAGGTACCTCACTTCCTGGCTGGTGGTCACCGATGTGTCAAGTTCGGTAGGGACTAAGCCCTCGGAATCATCCGTGAATATGGAGCCATTATCGAACGGGTCACTATCATTAAGGATTGTGGAGGCATCACCAATATCAGTGCTCATATCGTCTTCGTTCTCGTCCTCATGGTTGTGCATGTGCTCTTGAGGATTGTCGCGAATGAAACTGGGGAGACAGAGAGGAATAGGCAGCGATGGTCATCAAGAATAACTTCTCATTAAACATTGATCTATAGGTTATGATAGAGAATGAATCCGGAACAAGTGACTCAAAATATTTAACATTTGCTGTTAAGACGAAAATGCAAGGAGAAACTGACCACCAATTCACTCATCCAGTAAAGTGACGGCCAACTCCTTTACACTTCAACTTCACACTTGCATTCAAGGGGATAGCAAACGGAGGGAAATTGATAGGTACCTCACTTCCTGGCTGGTGGTCACCGATGTGTCAAGTTCGGTAGGGACTAAGCCCTCGGAATCATCCGTGAATATGGAGCCATTATCGAACGGGTCACTATCATTAAGGATTGTGGAGGCATCACCAATATCAGTGCTCATATCGTCTTCGTTCTCGTCCTCATGGTTGTGCATGTGCTCTTGAGGATTGTCGCGAATGAAACTGGGGAGACAGAGAGGAATAGGCAGCGATGGTCATCAAGAATAACTTCTCATTAAACATTGATCTATAGGTTATGATAGAGAATGAATCCGGAACAAGTGACTCAAAATATTTAACATTTGCTGTTAAGACGAAAATGCAAGGAGAAACTGACCACCAATTCACTTATCCAGTAAAGTGACGGCCAACTCCTTTACACTTCAACTTCACACTTGCATTCAAGGGGATAGCAAAAAAATTAGACATGAACCTATATACAGTAAACCCTCGTTAATTCGAATTCAAGGGGACCCAAAAAATCCCAGTTCGAATTTAAAAAGTTCGAAATATTAAAAAAAAAAAAAAAAAAAAATTTTTTTTTTTTTTAGTACATACCTATTGATTTGATATAACGCGATGTTGATTCATTATTTTTTGCCTTCAATAGCTAACTCGCACTATATACGCGGCCAAATGCTTTCAAAATGTTGAATGAAGTTTGAATATTCCCGCCTAAAGTGTTCCAGGGTAGGCAAACCTGTATACTAAAGAGACTAGACCTACACTTCCCCCACCCCAACACAACAGAGAGCAGTTTGACTACTCTCTTTGTGACGTGACGCTATTGGAAACATTGGAAATGTGTAGTTTGAGTTTGTTTTTTCGAAGTTTGTTCGCGATTATTTTGTCAATCCTTTTGCAAAGTTCGAATTAAAACAACTGTATGCAAGTTATAACATGGGCTGGGACCAAAATTCAGTTCGAATTTCGAAATAACCTAAAATTCGATTTATCAAAATTATTTAACATTGTAAAGCCTATACTGAACACTGGGACCATCCACCTAGTACGAATTTACCCCTAAATTCGAATTATTGAAGTTCGAAATAATGAGGGTTTACTGTAATATGAACTTGATACAACTTGATTGGTTTTCATAAAACTTTAAAAAATATTCCAATTAACGGAGAAACATTTTGGTTTTCAAACTGGTTATTAAAAGTTGTACAATTTACAATGAAAATGTACTAGGGCTGTACTGAAAGTAATGCAACTTACTAATATAAGCAAATAAGATAATTGCACAGAGGAACCAAGGACCCAAACCTTTATTAATAAATAATAAAGATTCAGGTTCTGGTTCCACAATTTTATTTTATGAAGGTTCCGGTTCTAAAAAATTATTCTGAAAGGTTCGGTTCAGGTTCCGGTTCCTGCATAAAGGTACCGGATTCCAGTTCCAGTTCTCAAATTTTAATCAAACTAGATTATACCATTTCATCATTAAGTAAAATTTAATGGAATAAATGGATTTGAATTGTGTCCTATGGATGAAAGCACTGGTGTAATGCCTGATGTAATATGCGTACAGAATTCACAGGATGGTGCGCAGATTAAATCTCAGAGGAGACCCTATATTGGTAGCTCTATCAGACGACGTAAACATTCATTTTGTCTAAGCTTATTCATTGTCAACAATGCAGTTCCCATCGCAGTAGTCAGATTCAAACATTGAAAACTCCTCTAGTAACTTTTGAAAATGAAGGATTATCAAAAATTTAAAATGTCTACCAAAAATACTAATCAGAAATTTTATCCAAAAATTAAACCTTTTACAACTTTGTGAATATAATATTAAAATATTACTTTCGGTGTCAAAAATTTAAATTGCTACTTTTGTATTAAAAGAAGGAACCATAAAGAACCTTTAAGAACGGGTTCCAGTACTTGGGAAAAAAAGTATGACGGTTCCGGTTCCAAAATTACAAGGGATGATAATTTGGGATTATAAGGGTTCCTCCCTGAGAGGAACAGGCATTCTCTATACAACGGAATAAACGTGGGAGCTGCAGTACCCACTTCTTCACAGCCAAAACTTTGTGTAATCAAATCATCTCACCAAAGACTATCCTTAGTTAAACCGAAAGGTAGAAGTCGGAGGGTGTAAGATTCTGGATGTTACATGGATGGTAATCACTTGACCGGACCAATCTGCCGAACGCCTTGTTAACATTACCTGACTTGTGCAAATACCTGATTTGTGCAAATATTATTGGAGCGCTGGGTTCTACGATCGCGCAAACACGGCTCTTGTCACTCAGACAATATAAGTTATATCGCTGTATGGAGGAAGAGTCATCATCGATTGAATGATATATTTCAATTAATAAGCAAAGTTATGATATCGTCTTCGCTTCTCCGATAATAAGTTTGGCAATTTGATATTTAAACATTAAAATCATTAGGGCAATTCACAAACTTTTATTTTATAAAAAAGGTTCCAATATTTCTCCTTCCTTTGGAAGACTTCATCCGGGAATGACAAATTTATAAATTGATAATTTGAATAGTGAAATGAAAAACAAATAAGTGAAATTCCAACTGGCTTACAAATATAATATATTATAATATAATATAAGATACCTTATTTAATTATATAATTATAAAATAAAAGTTTGTGAATTGTCCTAATGATTTTTAATGTGTAAAAAAACAAAGTTATGCCCAAAGTTGCATTACTTTCGGTACAGCCCTCGTAGTTTTGCTCAGAATCTACTGCAGAAGATGGAGAAAAATTGCACTTTCTTACATACTTGCCAGCTCTATACAAATGTGACCGTTGTGTGTTACAAAGAGTAACATGGAACAGGATTGACATACCTTGGGATCGAGTCATCCGACATTTCCATCGAATCATCAGATGCAACAGATGCAAGCGGGTCATTCAAATTCTCATACGAATTCATTGTGTACGTTAGCTCTGGCGTCCCGTCCGATTCGTACCACATCGGGGCACGATTAGGCGAGTTGGTATCCATATCAATCCAGTCACTCGCCATGGGGCTGTTCAAGTTTGCCACGAACTCGGGCTCATTTGCCATGGGGCTGTCCAAGTTTGCCATGGGATCGTGCACATTTGCCATGGGGCTGTCCAAGTTTGCCACGGGGTCGTGTGCATTAGCCAAGGGGCTGTTCAAGTTTGCCATGGGGTTGTAAACATTTGCCATGGGGCTGTCCAAGTTTGTCACAGGGTCGTGCACATTTGCCTTGGGGCTGTCCAAGTTTGTCATGGGGCCGTGCACATTTGCCTTGGGGCTGTCCAAGTTTGTCATGGGGCCGTGCACATTTGCCTTGGGGCTGTCCAAGTTTGCCATGGGATAGTACCCGGGTGCCGTGGGGCTGTCCGGGAACCTCATGGGGCTGTTCACGAGCACATCGCGGTCGTAAGGAGTAGCCGAGTGCGTGCGCCACAGCGCCCTGGGACGGAACACATTCAGCGCGGGACTACGCACAGTCGCCACACTACACCCATAAAGGCCATTTACTTCATGCTCTCACATCACAAACCATTCATAACAGCTTCCCTAAAGTAGGCAGCAGGCGATCTGTGGATTGGATTTGATTTTAAAACCGTTATTTTATGAACACCTGAGTTAGCTCAACTTGGAGTCCAGAATCATTTCCATTGTTAGAATCATCTCTATTATTAGTTCCAGACTCCAGGTTGATAGAACTAAGGAGTTCATAAATACTGGTTTTGAAAGTGAAATTAATCCACAGATTGCCTGCTGCCTACTATACAGTGGATTATGCGCCAAGCGTAGTCAGTTTGCCAAAATTCGTTAGAAATGTTAACACCCCCAATTCCTCAATTGTAATATTTACTTGGCTGAAGTCGATAATGTGCCAACAATACTTCCAATTATATTAAATCAACTCATTGAAGAAAAAGTGACTACAAAAATGAACTGTTCAAGAAATTTTACAACTGGGAGTAAAAGCCACCATATAGAAAATATTAAACATTTAAAAATATATACAACATTCTATATTGATGGTTAATTAAATTGATACTTGAATATGCAAATGGGCTCTAAATCACTTAAAGTTATATACCAAGTAATTAATTTGGTTAAATTGCATGACTTAATAATTTTCGACATAATTTCACCAATTCTCTAAGTCAAGGTTATTATTAAAAACAAAAAAGCTTTGAAGGCTGTATGTAACAATCAGTTTGTGATAAACAATGTTCGTCAGTAGCCAGTGCATACAAATTAGAATTGTATTCTTACTTTAGGAGAAGCAAAAACTGGAATAGATTACAATCTCTTCCAGATTGTTATCAACTTGCTAACAGTGTTGCACAGAAAGCTTGCGGCATTCTGAATTTCTGTCATCAATAATATGGAATCAATATTTCTGTCATCAATATGGAATGAAGTACAATAATTATTTTAAACTATACTTCAATAGACCAGATCCTACCATAAAATCAAATGATTTCTTTGTATCTCTCTACAATTTTTATTGCTCATCCTTTGACTGAGGTTGATGAAAACTTGCAATGTAATGGTGGTAGAGAATATTTCCGAGAAATGGGTCTCGGCCACTTTATGATGTAATTGACTTGTTGAGAGGGACTATAGTACCACTCTAATTAAATCAATAATGTATTTAATTTAAAAAAAACAATACATAATATGTTTTATAACATAGAAAACATAGATAAGTGGAAAAGATTTGGAGGTCTTTTCCAGACCTCCATTTTTATTGGCTATTTGGCACAGGTGATAGAGAAAATGAGTTTCCATTAGGGTTGTGCGAACCTTCAGTTGTTAAGTGAACCGAACCTAAACCAACCTCTAGATTTCCGAACCCAAACCTTGAGAAATTGTTGGTTTTTATCCAAATAATGCTTCTTGTACAACGGAATGACGGGGTTTCTGTAGCAGTGACAGTTGCGAAAAATAGGTTCTCACCGACTTCACCTTTGTTATGTAATGTGCCCAATCAAAGTCAGTGTTCGTAATTGATTCGAGCACCCAGTAGTATTAAATCAAATAGTAAATCATCTCATAATTTTGAAGCTCTCTCGAAAAAAAAGTTTAAAAAACCATCCTGGCAGTTCAAAATCTGAACCATTACGTCCAGTTCGGTTTTCGAACCAATCCGAACCAGTTCGCACAACCCCACTTTATAGTGGAGGTATTATGTTTTGAGCGGACACTTTTATTTTATTATAGAGTCTGATCTATTGTGTGTGAGAGATGATAGAAATGTGTGCCTGCCTTGTGAATCGAAAAAGTATGATGATGACATTATTCATTAGCTGGAGGATTGAAAATTAAAATAGGTACTTAACATAATTTTTAGATACCTACATATTGTGATCATGATCACAAAGTTGGTACCAGAAAGTAGTAGTACTACCTAGTAGGTATGAATTTCGTATAAATTGACATAGCATATGCTATGATATGACCTAATAAATAAAACATAAAGATTCACATTCATAACACAAAACACACACTCCCCACCACCACGAGCCTGCCGCAGAGCCTGCCGCAGTTAGTCTCCTTCCGGTATGTAAATGGACCCATTCCAAAAGAAATCAACGAAGACATATTTGGTGACCTCCTCCGATCTTGATGAAATTTGGTACACATACTAACACAATGGCATGGTGTATTTGTAATTTTTTTCAGAATTTTATTGTTCGTATTCTCCGAGATACGGGGTCACTAAATTTTGACCCTCGGAGGGGTCAAACTGGTCGCGCTAGACGTTTTCGCTAATAATTTGGCTTCTAATTAAGTTACAGAGCTGCAAGTGGTCTCATTTTACAGGTAATAAAATTATCTATCCATAGATGCCACATAAGTGAACATTAAAAGTATTTATCTTGTAGATACAGAGGGTCAAATGTTGGTGAGGTCAAAGGTCATTTGCCAAAATACCTATTTTTTTAAATTTTTGAAACTTGGTGTGAATTTTCTACATACATGTAGGTACAATGTCAGAAAAAATTGAGGTGGTATCTCCACAGGTTTCTGAAAAAATAATTATTGTATTCGCAATTACATATAAGATAGCGTATTTGCTGCATCCAGGGCCTGTAAAAGATTGGAAAATTGGAATTTTGGTCAATCTTGTGAAAATGGCATATAACTTTAAATCCTATGTATTATTGTACTTCATTATGTACCTGCTTTAAGTGTTCAAAAGTGTTTTGGTTGCTTTTGCACTGTCAGCCGCTCTCAGTTTGTATGTTCGACCACCTTGACCTCTATAATGGAACTAGTAGAGGGCCAAGTGGTTTTACGTACGATCGTCATGAATGGAAATTGCCAACTATCTCACTAAATACATAATACATAGATACAAAGCGTAAAAAAATTGGTGACACCCCCCCCTCCTCCTCCCCCTGTCAGGGGCTGGGGGCTTAAGTTATTCATTCCTGTAGCCGAACCGAAAAGACATAGAGGACTATTTTTTATTTAAAACATCAAATCTTCTTGCCTTATTGTGAAGAAAAATAATTTAACAAAATTTTGGCCGTCATCTTGAAAAAATAATTTTAAAATCTAAGAATTTATCTGTACACTTGAAAACGGTAATTTGACGAACTACAAATGTCTCAAACAAAAATTGAAGTACTCATGAAATACAATAACTTTGTAATTACTAATTCACCATTTTTTCTACTACCAATACTATATGAGTAAGAGACGATTTAGGGCAGGAGCTTTATTCTATATCTTTTTTTGATCTCGTCCCGGCCGCCTTCATTTCGGGTAATGCTATCTTAATGGCAGTGAAACGAAGGCGGCCGCGACGAAATCAAAAAAAGATAAAGAATCGGCAACCTTTTTTGGTGGAGGAGCCAATTTCCCCAAAAAATAAAATTAGGAGCCGCAGTTGAGGCAATCAAACACCGAAATACACCGAAAATAATGCATTGAATTAGGTACTAGTTTATTTTTTATATTTTGACGAAGCCCCTCAGTTGGGGGGAAGGCCCTCGGGGACAGGGCGTATTTTTAGAATTTCAATAATTTAAAAGTGATTCTGGGACTCTAAAATGAACCAACTTAATCAAATAATCGTCCAATTGTGCCCCGCCGGGCGTTTTTTCTTTGAATATTCAAATTTTTTCGATTCCAGATCTATATTTAAATTATAAAGAGCTATTCAAGAACAACCAGAGAGCCGCAGGTTGCCGACCCCTGATTTAGGGCATTTTTCTGAGTGGGATAGGGACTACGCATAATTGCTCTCGGGGGGCCTTGAACGGCGTGAATTTTACCACTTTTTTTATTAGGTACATCGTAGCGCCGAAACCGTTCATCCGATCTAAAAATCTTAAAGGCATATGAAAGGTACATTCTATGTGTTAACTTTCCTGATTTTGCAACAATGTGCATTATTTCAATTTTGGAGAAAAAAAATCTTGCATAGAAATCGAACATATTTTTAAGTCGTTATTCAGGAGGAGAATGTACAATCAGAACACTTTTGAACACTTAAAGCAGGTACATAATGAAGTACAATAATACATAGGATTTAAAGTTATATGCCATTTTCACAAGATTGACCAAAATTCCAATTTTAACCAATCTTTTACAGGCCCTGGATGCAGCAAATACGCTATCTTATATGTAATTGCAAATACAATAATTATTTTTTCAGAAACCTGTGGAGATACCACCTCAATTTTTTCTGACATTGTACCTACATGTTTGTAGAAAATTCACACCAAGTTTCAAAATTTAAAAAAAATAGGTATTATGGCAAATGACCTTTGACCTTACCAACATTTGACCCGCTGTATCTACGAGATAAATACTTTTAATGTTTACTTATGCGGTGTCTATGGATAGATAATTTTATTACCTGTAAAATGAGACCACTTGCAGCTCTGTAACTTAATTAGAAGCCAAATTATTAGCGAAAACGTCTAGCGCGACCAGTTTGACCCCTCCGAGGGTCAAAATTTAGTGACCCCGTATCTCGGAGAATACGAACAATAAAATTCTGAAAAAAATTACAAATACACCGTGCCATAGTGTTAGTATGTGTACCAAATTTCATTCAAATCGGAGTAGGTCACCAAAAATTTTATTTTATTTTTCGTTGAATTGTTTTGGAATGACCCAATGTTAGTAAAATCATGATACCTTGGACCAAAGTCAATGGGAAGCTGGGGTATATTTTCAACAATCACGCGTTCATCGTTTGTGGTGTATCGGTCGAGGAAACTGAAGGAACTCTCGACATAAGCGCATTGCAATTGCTCAGATTGTATTTCCCACGGCGTTTCAGCACTTGCATCCTCCTCACTAGACACATTTACAAAGACGTGCCAACACAACATTACAAATGGCATGCATGGTTCATTCACAATCACATCAACACTATCTACACGGGTGCAGTCCATGCAAAGGAAATGCCGCTCGAGTCTCTGCAGTCAAGCTAAAGGTTTAGAGAAGAGACATTTAATATATTGCATCGGGTAATTCCATTTCAAATCAACCAAAACCATTTGATTTTTACCAACTTTGAAGGATTGATGCACGCTCAACAAGTAACAAAAAAAACATTTTTATTGGGGTGGTTTACAATAGTCATGTTAATAGTCATGTAAATTATTCAGTTGATTTGACATGGTGGGTACCTGATCATATGTACTTAAAGGAAAGGACCACCAATGAAGACCTCTGCCCTTTTTGGGATTGTGACCAAGTATTGAAGATAGACCATAGTTTAAAGAGACACCGTTGTAGTAAAAGAATTACTTTCTGAAATCCTACACTTGGAGTTTTAACATATGTACTTTCTCTCAAATTATTCAGTTTGCAAAATTTTTTACATAATACGACTACATAATAAGTTAACTATTAAGAATCTACGATACTTGATGAAATCCATGTTTTATGAAGCACAAAAAGGCAGCCCCTACTTTTTTCTAACGCCTTTACTGATAGTCTTCAAATTTTTCAGGTTATAGATAAAGAGTAGATCTGTGTCTCAAGTGGCCCCACAGTTCCCAGAGCTAATGCATTTTCATGCATTTCTAGGATTTTTTACATCGGAATCGAAATTTTCTGTGAGTCCTGTTGACTCATAAAACTCACAATTTTGCCACTTTAAGATGGTTGCACACACACTGGTTGCAGACACTTTTTTGGATACGATTGGAGACTACATACATGAGTGGATGAAATTATTTGAAATATTTATTGTGATTAGATGGAAAAAAACTTAGGGCCGTTACTAGGTAATTTTAAATTTTTTGCTTCGTTAATTCCGAATTAGTAAAACTTCATTGTTTTTGATGAAAAATAGATATTTTCTATTCTTGCTGGGCATCTAAAAATTAATTTCAAAATGTACCAAGTAACAACCCTCAGGACATCTATGAATAACATGTTAAAAACAATGATATCAATTGGTCCACAGGTTTGGTCTCCAATCGTTACCGACTGAGCTCAGTTTTTCAAGGTTTTGTTGAAAAACTTATTTAACAACGCACAGAGCAAAAATGTACAATCAGACTGATCATCATCCTATCAGATTATGGACACAGACTTTGGCACATTTTGTCTATCTCATTTTGTTCCAACAGCCGAGCGGTAGCAATCATCTTAACATTAAGTCAATCTTGAATGAGACAATCACAATCCCATAAAAAGAGGTAGATTTTTATAAAATTATATTTTTTTCTAGCTCTCATAAGTTGCCACTCTGTTTTAAAAATGTGCAATGCCGAAATGCCACATTTCAAATGCAAAGCAACAGGCAAGTATGCTGGCAATAATGGATATCCAATTGTATTCCTGTACATATAATACATCAGCCTCATTAAAAGATTAGCCTTAGAAGAAAATTACGAGCAAACCGGATACCGAAGAGTCAAGAAAATTGTAGCCCTAGTGCCCAGAGAGTTACTACCACACACAGCATCACACGTATGATTCATCAGCTTTCACACAACCTACCTTACACGTCACAACAAACCTACAGTATCTACGCAGTAGCCAGGTCTAAGTGTGCAATGCAAAAACTAAGTATGAAACGGGGCACGTACCTTGTAAAACTTCTTACCACGGAGTAGATTGTGCCAACTATCATGTTACCATCACTTTCGTTTACCGTTTAAATATCTGCATTACGATTTATTGTAACAACAAAATATGTAGATTGGTTACGTACAAAGAAAGACATCTAGAAAAAATATCCCGTCCAGTCTTGTCTAGAAAAATAAATTCTACTCGAATAAACTACAGTAAAACCTCCTTAAATCGAACAACCATTAGCCGAAATCCATCATAAATCGAAGTAAACTCAAGTCCCATCCACAGTATAATCTGTTACATGTTAAAAAAATTATAAACCGAAATTTGCGTAAGTCGTAATTCGAAGTAATATTTGGCCCTAAGTTGAAATGTAACATGTGATTTCAGTTTATAAATCGAAGTATTTATTTTGTATAATACAATTTTCGGAGAATACAGGATTATTTCTATCAAAAATGTCCTCTATTTTTGGAGCAGAGTGTCCGCCTGACTTCCCTCCCTTTTCTGTGGCACCCCAGCTGGCACTACCTGCTCTATCTCAAAGACAAGTGGGTCTCTCAACAAAAAAACAGACAGGGGTGGAGGGTTGAATCCCTGTTTCTAAGAATTAGAGCAAAAAGTCACTCTGAAAAGGGCTGTAAATATTGAATTATTATTCTGTGTAATATTTTATCTTATGTTTACTTTTAATATGGATGTCCACATAAAATAAATATTCTGTCGACTGAAAAACAAACTGAAATCAGTGACTTTTTCAAGAAATCTTCCACCTATTTAGTTTTTTTCTCAATCTTTTGATGATTCATAAATGACAGCGAACAATTATCTTTCCGTTTCTGTTCCATTATTTATTTTTTCAATAACACCACACCTATAGGTAGTTGAATAAATAATAATTGTGAAATCGATTTATTGTCAAAAATTACCTAAGTGTGTGATTAATTTGTTTAGTATCCAGTCTGCAGATTATATATAATTGCGTAAATAATACGAGTCCTTTAAACCATTGGAGGCATTGACCCTTCACTAAACAGCTGTCTTCAAGTGGTCTCTAGACCCTTGCGCAGTGGGAGGGGGTAGGTTTACGAGGCTTATCTTTACTACATGGCTGGAAAACATCATTCTATGAAAATACTTATAAATCGAAAAATCATGAGTCGAAGTGCTTTTTTTTGGGTCCCTTCAATTTCGACTTAACGAGGTTTTACTGTATTTCCAATAAAATTTTGCCTGGGTGGAATTCCTGCTTTTAAACAATCGAGTAGAACCGTGTGTCTGCAAAGCCGATAAGTGTATAAAATAAAGAAGCTCCAGAGACGACCCACTAGTCTTAGCTAGCCACTTCTAACAAAGTATAAAATTATATTCCTAGTCACGAGACTATCTTACATAGTATCTGACCAAATTTGTAGGTACATGAATACATTCTAGAACGGTATTATCAAATCTAAGAAAATGTCCTTACATTAGTAAACGATACGTGGCTAACCTAATCCATTTATCAAAGTCATAAAAAGACATAAATCAGAATACATGTTTAGCAGTACGGCGTCACATAAGAAGAGCAGCAATCCTTCTGTAAAGTTGCAAGAAACATAGAACATCGGGACGAACATGAAGGTAGTTTCGAACTCTTACCTTCGCCTGCGGTAGCGGCTCAAGTCGTCCTCCTCCCAATCGTCAGACTCGGCTGTTTCATTGGCGCCCAGCTCCGCGTCGCCCTCCTCGGCGGTGGCGTTCTCGTCACAGAACAAGGGCGTGAGTTTGATCTCGAATGGTTGCTCCTTGCGGCAAACCTTCACCTCCATCTGCAGCAGAATCAAGTGATACGGAGTTATCATCACGCTCAAGATCTAAATGGTTAAACATATCTGCCAGAAAAGATTCACTACAATGAATGCTTTGATATCAAGTATTATTATTCATTTGAAGAAGAGGGGATCGATTAGCCCACCAAGAACAATTTTAATTAGTGATGCATTTTAGTTTAAAATACAATGTTAGTATCCTCAAATTGAGTGTGTAACCTCTAGCTCAGCATATGATAGGGATAGAGCACTGAATTTTTTCTCTCGTGTTCATCACAATCGTTACACAAACAGCTGATACAGGTGTCACATTTTGCTCGATGATACTAATATTGAATTTTAAATGAAAAAGCCTAAACACCAAGTCAATATTGTTCGTAACTGATTGTATAAGTTTAGTCACACTAAAAATGTCCCAAATAATTGTTGAAATTTAGATTCAATTCCCCTCGTAATATAAAGAAATTAAGGATGTGTGATGTGAATGTGAAAGAGACGGCTAAATCTGGAAACTCTGCAAGACGAGAGCTTACAAACCGAGCTACCAGGCCAGATAGTCGGAGAGTATAAACAATAACATTACACTTGGGGTTTGAGATCTCCGAGAAGAAAGGAAATAATCTAGTGACGCCACAACGAACTTGAAGTTACCTCCATATTCCACGAGATCTTGAGCCTTTAAAAGGGCAATGTTTAACAACCCAGGCCAGTAGTTCCTGGCAAGTGAGACATCCCACACTCAAGTCCCAGCTTGGACAGACTTTCCTCAAGCTGGAACTTCCTTCATATCCCTTCACTTTTATAATATAAATCTGCAAAACTTTTTTAAGTAATCAGCACGCAATAGCTCACCTCCAGGCGGTTGATGAAACTGGAGAGACCGCCGTGGGTCTGGAATGCTTGCATGTCGATGTTTGTGATCAGATCGATAACTCGTACCGCCCGTGTGACGAACTGAAGAAACAAACATAGAAGTAGTTGAGGAAACAGAAGTTATTTTATCAACAATGATACTTCACACTAGTGAGGTGTCAAGTTAAATTTTCTTAACTGCACATCAAATTATCCTGATAGTGGGCTACAGTAATCTCCACTGTCAGGATACTCTGCAGATCAAGTTACAATAAACAAATATACATCGTTCAATGGCAAACCACAACGTGCCCTTCATCATGTTGCACTTGTATTGTGATCGATGCCAGAGTAATTTACTAGATTATTTAGTAAGAGAGGTGGCAGTGGTTTGGTACATGAGAGAGAGCACTGGGACTTCGAAGGGACTGAGGAGAGAGAGCAAACCAAGAGGCAGAAGGTGGAGGAAGAGGGAGGCTGATAGAGGGTGGGAGGAGAGAAGATGAGTGTGAAGAAGAGAACGAAAAGCTAGCCGAGGTAACTAAGGCGATACACCCTCCTTTTGGCTAAATGTGGTCAGTGTGAGCCAGGAATGGATTATATTTTCTTATAACTCTCAAAAGATCTATATGGTTTAGTTGGCATTTTGTGCAGTCGACACCTTTCAAGCAACAAAAATTGATCAGTCCAGGAGTCCAGATTATACCTACTTGAAATTGCTCCAAATTTGAATAAGTGGGATATCTCACAAATGAAATTACACCAGTAGTATTGTCAGACGACAAAGAGGTTTATATTAAATTGCCTGGAGAATACCAAATAAAATGTACATTCATTTTCCATGTGCCCGACCTTTTCTCGTAAATGGAAACTTACAAAATGCAGAATTAATATCCTGATGTGGACAACAACAAGCATAAAATATTATGCAAAAACAATAATAAAACCGCCATGTTAAGACTCACCGTGATGTGCTCCAGTTCACGTCCGGGCCAGTTGATGACTCGCAGGAGGCTCTCCATCATTCCGCAGCTGACCAACGACTCACCGCCAGCTTCATAGCTTGCCAGGTGGTAGAGGAAACTGAACAGGGCCGTAGCCAGCGGCAGGGGAAAAGCTGGAAAGCCAATAATTGTTTGTTTTATTCTCAATAAATTCCAGCTACCCCTGTTGTAAAGCATTGTTAAAGCCGAAGGAAATGTTTCACACCACACCCCTTCTCTTCAGTTCATACTTGCTTCACTGAAAGTTTCCATGAAACCAATTAAATAGGTAGGCAACTAAATTCAGTATCAATTAGGGATGTCGGCGGGTACCCGGGCGGTTCCGGGTAATCAATTACTCGGGTAATAAATAATAATCGCGGGTACCAAAAAAAAAAAATTTTTTTTTTTTTTTTAGAGTGTAGCTGAAAGACATTTGTCTACGCACAGTTATCAGCTGCGTCTCAAGGGGAAGCTCAAAGACCTTGCTTGGTCTGGGGGGTGAGAGAGGAATGGGAAGGAGGGGTGAAATCATGTGTCGGGAGTAGGAAGCATGGGAAAAATGCGTCTGTATTTTTTTTTCAATCACACTGTAGCACAGTGAAAAAGTTGAGTCCTGGGTAGAAAGGTGCACAAATTCGTGTTTTCTTATGATTGAAGTTGTTAGTTATAAAAGAATGTTATCATGTCCTGTCCTGTTTTCTCAAATTCTTTTCAAGGACAAGCACACAGATGGCCCTGAGAGAGGGTCATTTTCTCATCTCACGCAGCTAAGTGCGACAAGTTTATTTACCTAAACCCCTACCCCCTTACCTAGCCACCCTCCACCAAAAAAAAAAAATAAATAAAAAAAGTTTTTTTTTTTTTTTTTTTTTTTATGGGGGGGTTTAATTACCCGATTCCGACCCGAGTATTTATGACGGGTACCCGATTCCGTATTTTTGGACCCGCCGACATCTCTAGTATCAATGCAGATACTAAAAACGCATGTGTACCACAACCACAGATTGAAAGTGGTACTTGGCCTCTACATTTATCAATAATAAGCAAACGGAACAGGTTGGGTGAGTGGTAAACGCTCTGAACTTGTATTCCGGAGGCCCGGGTTCTATTCCCGCGGCCGTCCTTCCTGACTGGGGTTTTTTCGTGGTTTTCCCTCAGTCGACAGGCAAATGCTGGGAAGGTACCCTACTAATAGGCCACGACCGCCTCCTACCCACCTTCCATCCTTACCTACTCTTCACCATCATCTCCCATCATCATAATCATTCATCCATCGCCATTAGCCTCGCTGCAGAACAGTGCGACGTTAAGCCCCAGACAAAAAAAATAAAAAATAGAAAGCAATGACAAATACACATAATTCCAAGAAAAATGCCTATCCCTAAAGAGAAAGAAAGAAATAAAAGAGATTTTGATTCTGAAATCACTGTTAACTTTCTAATAGTTCATTGATGGCAACGTATTCAGAGGTTGATTCAGTAGGTATTCTCTTTGATTTATTAGTTTCATTCGTCTTTCAAGTTACGCACATTCGAATAGATGGAAACTTATTTTAGGTGTTCAGAATCGAGATTAATGAACCAAGCAGTATTGAATGATTGATTTGTGGGCACAGTGAATCAGTTATACAGCCTGTTTATGCCATTGGAATGTGGAAACGCATAACTAACGCCAGTCCTGCAGCTGCCTTTGAACTGCTCTCTACAAGTCTGGCGCTGATAACCTGAAGTGTCATTAAACAACACTAACTAACTAACTCTACAAGTGTAATAAAACACTGCTCCTAACTTCAGTTAAAAGTTATTGTTTTAGTGGTCGGAGATCTTTACATCAAATAGTAACATATTTGCACCCGACTTCTCAGACTGCACAAGTACATATTTAGTTGTGTGTTTTGTGTGTTCAATAGGTTAGGTACCTAATGAATATTTCCAACAATATATCCGACTTCATACTTAATTTTGAATATTAGTTGATTCCCTGTCTTAGATGCAGCAATTATGAGTATAATGTGTCTTACTTCAAGGAATACCTAAGTAGAAGTATCATCAGCTCAGTGTAATTAGTACAACTAAGCTTATAATTATGTACTAAACAACACGTGGAGGATTCCGACGGAACAGAAGAAGAAAGCACCTCACCGGGTTCAGTAGAGTTGGCGGACTTGCGCGAGGTGAGCGACGCAATGCACGTGCGCACCAGAGCGGGCAGGAAGCCGTGGTACGAGTTGGCGCCTGTCACGTCGATGATCATGTTCAGCCGGGAACCGGGCTTCCTGCTTCGGAAAATACCAGTGGTTGAAATCAATCAGTCCGTGCGGAGACATTATTCACATTATACTTCATTGTATAGTGAGTGTCAAAAGAAGCAAGCCAAATCGCCATGTTGATATGGGAAACAAACCGGTATGGGAACTATTGGACGTGGGTGTACAGTGGTGGAAAGAAGATCGTTCTCTATTACATTCTCAATGAGCCTTGCAGGGTTGGCATGATTTTCCCCGACCCGAAAAAACCCACGTGAAAAAACCCGTGTTTTTTTACCAAAAGTGGGTTTATTAAAAAAATCATGAAAATTAGTCTTATAAGTTAAGACATTTAATCAATATTTATTTCAATATCTAACACTTCTCAAATTGATAAAGAAAAGAAAATTCAAAATTACATTGATATTATGTAAATATTCATAAGGTAATGAAAGAGGGTAGTTCCTGATTTAATGTACCAAGGAATCCCACTCCGCCTGAACACTTTCCATTCAAAATCAATTAAAATGTTAATAATTCCAAAAATTAAATACAAAATAAACATAATCTGGAAAAAAATGAAAAAACCCACTCAAAAAACCCACTTGGCAAATTGATTTTGAAGAAACCCGTTTTTTTCCAACCCTGGAGCCTCGGCTCTGTTGAGAATATCTGCTTAATAATAACAATAAATAATAATCTTCTTCTGGTTCCGACAATGTTGTCAGGTCATACAGTGGGAGCTCCCACTGGGTCTAGGGCCTCGGATCTCTTCCAAACCGGCTGGCCAGGCCTGACGTTTCATAATAATAATAATAATAAGAATAATAATACCACACTAAATGAACTCTGAATCACTCACTTAGGGAAGTGCGGGTTCCTGTCGAGATGTATGATGGAGGTGAGCGTGCGCAGTGCAGCGGCGCGGATCTCCATCAGGTAGGGGTACTGTAGCTCGAGCAGCTCGACCAGCTCCTCGAGGATGCCGGTGTAGAGCAGCGTGTGGGCGTTGTCGGCGAGAGCGTTCGAGTAGACCAGAACGGAGAGCGCCTGGAGGCGCGCCTGCACAGACAGCAGGCGGATCGGCCAGCTGGAGAAGCTGCACGCAAGCCGGATGTGCGTGTACAGTTGCATCTGGAACACGAGAAACGGTCGGTGGATAAGAGTTGGTCCTGGAGTGTTTTCTAGCAGCTCTAAATGGTGCAAACAACCTATGAAAACATTCTGGTCTACGAGTCATCTCCATACAAATTGTAATGTAAAAGGCTAGAGGGGAGCGCCCTTGTCGAAGGGCAAGTGAGATCTACAGGATTTTTTAATATTTTGCTAATTTGTTTATTTTGTAAATTCCTTGGAACCAGCCACTAGGTATATGCAAGATTTTTAAAAATAAATTACTAAAAGAATAATTTTAAAAAAAGTACCTACCTAATAACAATTAATTCATTGTCATCCACAGGCTTAAGGACCGATAAGATAATATTAATTTCAGAATACGTAATTCAGTAAATTATTGTTTGTAATATTTGATAATACAAAGCTCGGAAAGCTGTACAGTAAGACATAACTCTCCATTGATAAGTAAACGAAACTTGGGGAGTGCGCAATATGTCAAGAACCTCACCTGGCGATCGGCAGGTATCTTGAACTGCTCCATCAGCTGGTCCATGATCTCCGAAGGCATCTTCTTGAGCTTGTCGATATTGTCCATGTGAATGACGACGAGCTGATTGCTTGCGGTCTTGCCCTTCGTCGCGGGCTCCTCGGTTCCATCCGGGTAGAATTCAAAGTGCAGCGTCGTCGCTGTCGGCGGGAACGACTGCAAAATGGACATGGGAGGTGACAGTCGACTGTTCAGGACGTGGCTACGTATACCTATACCTATACATCTAAATATTATTCCATATCAATATTTCGATATTTCAATATATCGATATTTCGATATTTCAATATTTCAATATATCGATATATCGATATTTCAATATATCGATATATAAATGATATCGATAGTCGATATATAAATGATATCGATAGTCGATATTAAAATCCAAGTTCGCTCCATCCCTAACATAAGGTATATGGAAATGATACATTATGGCATTATTGCACATGTCAATTCAAATGTACCTACACATCTTTACACTATTTTTAATTTTCATTATTATGCCACTAGAAAAATGAAAAAGTTCATCTCATCATTATCAAAATATGAAAAAACAAATGTTTAGATCAAAATATTTCTTTAATAAGCTAATAATAAAACATGAAGTCTATCAGCAATGATATTCCATTTAAAATAGTGCAAGGCCCACTCACCAAGATGGGGGCATCACGAGAACATTGGGCAAGTCCAAAGCCATTCTCCTTGCCTCCCCAACTCTGTAATAAATAAAACAAATAACACAAATAAGTTTATGCACACACCTCGGTTGGCAATATGTAACCGAAGAGTTCAAGACATTTTGAGATCAGAAAACAGAATAGATAGGTATATCGCTTCTTATAACCTATACCTAGGTATCTAATTCATAGAGCCACGTATATTTCGCGAGGTGCGATATCGCGATAATAATCAAAGTTGTTCAGATAACCCTCTTTTTGCTCAATCGGCAGGAGTCATGTAATTTGAAGTTCAAATATGTAAGAATTTATTCGCGAAATAAAGCGAAATTGAAGAAAAATCAACAATAAAAACTAAATAAGTCGTTTTAGTGCGAAATAAGCACGAAATCGCGCCATATTTTCCTAAATAACATTATAAATTCAACAAGAAAAAATAGCCCTTGCTGTCATTTATCAATCATCAGAGGCGTCCTCCCATTGCCTTGCTTACGCACGATAACATGCCAAGGTCAGCAGCGCGATGCACCACTACCTGCCCCTACTCACTGTACTGACAACCCAACCCCTCACCCCACGGCCACCCTCTTTAGTCTCTTCAGTGAACACTCAGCAGAGGAGGCGCCGTATTGTTCACGTGTTATTTTTTTCGTGTTACTTTTTTAATTTTTCAGGGCTGTTGTAACAAAATAGAGAACACCGCCAAAACGCGAAATTTCTTGTTTTTAAAACGAAATTTGTTAAAAAATAAAACCACTTTCACAGGGCTCTACTATTAATATTGAACTATAAATTTGCTTCGATTCATTATGAAATTTCGAGTTATAGCTCTCCCAAAGTTGCAGCAAGCTACCCGATATTAATTTTTTGGCTGTGAAAATAGAAATGTTTAAATTGTGGCTATGGATAAGTAAATGATAAGAAAAATCACAATGTGTACCTACGACACTTTTTGTTTGTTGGCCTACTAAAATACCTATATATTTACAAAATTGTGTAGTGGCCATCCATGATTGAAATGAAATCAATGGTTGTAAAATGTTTCTAACTAAAGCTGGGTCTACATAGACCGTTTCTGCGTTTCTTCTTCGATTAACCAACCACAAGTATGCCGTCAGCAGTTTCTGGACTTGTGACTGGTTATACGGAAAAAAAGAAATGAAAAAGCGGTCTATATGGACCCAGCAGCTGTAAGTGAAAATGATTATATAATACACAGGGCTCAAACCCAGCCATGTAAACATTAAGTTTAATCCAAGTATGCCAAAATAAACAGTTCAGCTATGTGTCCCAAGCTGCATAAAGGTAAGGATGCAAAAACCACCACCAAAGAAATATACATTCCCAAGAAACATACCTCTGCCAAGTATGTGAGTCTATTGATGAGCGCTTGTCGCTTCTCGTTGCCCAGACGAGTGATGAAGTTGCTGCGCTTGCTGAACATATAGACGAGATTAAGAACGCCGAGCACGACGTTCATGTCGCACGATGACAGCAGTGTGATGAGGTGCTCCATTGAGCTGTAGAGGTGGCGCGAGAACGAGTGCTCGATCAACAGCGTGGTGAAGTGGAGGATCCAAAGGAGCAGCTCCTTCTGCTCGAACATAACCAAAAAGAATATGCTGATACTGTGTATTGGGGTCGAAAGTGACCGTGTTCACTTTAGAGTGAACGACAAATTGTTCGTAAATCAAATAATAACCAGTACAATGTAATTTATTCCCTTGTATAATTGAAAAAAATCCGTTCTCTGTAAGAATGATCGACCTTGAAAGATAAAGCCATGATATTTCTTAGATTGCCATGCAGCAATCTAATAAAAACAATTTATAGGTACCTACATATAGATATTTTATAGTATTAAAATCGTACTATTCAAAATTGGGCTAAATGAATACCGTATTTACTCGCATATAGTCTGCATCCCTGTTTTTGAAACTGTTTTTCGAAAAATGCTATACGCTTTTTCTGCGTGTATAGTCCGCATCCCTTGTTTTGAGATTTCAATATTCAATATACCCGCGGACTATATGCGAGTAAATACAGTAGGTACCTACCTACCTATTGCTTGAAAGAAGATGTCAATGTCATCATTCTTACGGTGAATGGATTTTAGTATCATATTCTAAAATGTATTTGCAATTGCCGATTGTTTTTGTGGTAATTAAGTATTTTTCTCATTCTCCAATCTGCTCTTATCTATCTTCATTTTTGTTGGTGTTTTGACACCAGTGCCAATCCGATCGGCGATGTCCAGCCACAAAAAGCACTGTTACAGTGCTGTTTATAGTTTGATGCTGGAATTCAAAATTAAGATTTTTTTAATGTCGTTGTAACACCAGTGCTCTTGACATTGGCATTACAGCCCTTTCGATAGACTAACTTCGATAGAGGTCACCCTCCATAACGCCAAACAGTAAAAGAAAGACTTTATTCTTTACACGTAAATCAGACAAGTCAAATTCGCCTGACCTTTGTTTTAAAGTAACACTATTTAGTGTCTCATACCATTTTGTATCATGTTCAGTCATATGTTCCCTAACACACCCTTCAGCTGTGATAAGCTAATGACAATGTTTAGTGGAACGATGACTCACATTCCATCGATATCAGACTGAAACTTGGGTCACAATCACAAATGATAGCTTCGTGTAGGTACAGTTACTGTGTGAACACTAGTGTGCCTTAGCCACACAACCTTTTGGACATTGCTGCAAGATCACAACTTTAAAATCTGCCACAAGCAGCTAATATCCAGTTCACACTGTACAAGTTGATCATGATCACCGCGCTTATCACATTCATAGAACGAGACCAAGATCTTGATCGAGATCAACGTGAATAATGTGCATTCACACTGGCCTTTTTCAAGTGTGAAGAAGATATGCGTAATGCATTTTCCTTTTAGATGGGAGACTTCTGATGGTCTCAACTGAGCATGGATGAGAAATCAATAGTGTTGGGACTTGACATCGATTTTTCGATTTGACATCGATGTCGAATGATATTTTGAGTTTCGATTCGACATCGATTTGAATTGTTTAATCAAATAATCGTTTGACATCCTTTAAAAAAATCCGTGAAATTGCGCGCAGTATTGTAGAGCTGGCAACAGTGCCGCGTGCCCCTCAAGATCAGCTGAGTGGCCTGTTTCCGTCCTTCCTGCATACCGCGTGTACAGTTGTGGGTGGGTTGGTTAGTTGTCGCTTGCCATTTCAGCGCGTATTGTTTTTATTCTCTCGTCAAAGAATGTTTTTACGCAAAAAAATAATAATCCCGCTGTGGAGACGAAGTGAATTGTGCAGTGTTTGGATTTGAAGTGAACATTACGGGCAACATTGCTAAAGGATGTTGAATGCAGACAATGTTATGCTTCACGGGATATATTTCGGCAACAAGTCTAATAAAGCCATGAATTTGCAACTCTGGATTTGCAACGAATTTTTTTCATTAATTGTTCCCTTTTACATAAATAAATGGTGTAGTTTATTTTAAATGAAAACATTACTTTACTACTTCAATCATTTCCTCGTCATTTGTTGCCTTGAGGGGGTGTGTGCGAGGGACATCTTTCGCGCTAGGAACGTGGCCTTGGGTAGACGCAACTGCAGTGTTGCCAAATTTCGCCGTTATTTCGATGTGGCTTATTATTACGATGTCAAAATTATTTCGATGTCGAAATTTTCACTATGACATCGATTTAGCAATTCAAATCGAATCCCAACCCTAGAAATCAAGAAGGATGTGATGTGGTTTTGTCCTAGCAATAAGTAATAGCCTGTAATATGTGTGTAAGTATGAATTGTAATGCTTGCTGTGTAGGAAATTGCAGGACATTACATTTCCTATCTCATGGGATACAAATTTACTGAACATTAGTAAAAAAGTAAAAAGGTTGAAAGTATGAAGGAGACTTCAACTAATTAGATGAAATGTAGTACCGTATTTACTCGCATATATAAGGCTTTGCAATAATTTGCATTTCAAAAAGTGGGATGCGCCTTATACGCGCCTACAACTATAGTGTTTTCCCAGATTAGGTTTCTCAAAACTACACTGCGCCTTATACGCGGCTTTTACGCGGGTAATTCGGACTAGGTTGTGTACAGAAAAGAAATATAATTGAATGGATTAGTGATGTCAGCATCATACAAGGACGTCGTTTGCTTACCTCCTCCGAGTTCTCCGGTAGATCGCATGCGAGTATCCAGCTGGTGCCTTGCCGCGCTGCCGCCTCCTCCAAGATGCTGTCGCTCATGTCCAAGATGTCGATCCAGTGGTAGAGTTCGCATTTTCCAAATGTCCATGTGTCAATCTTTTTCAACTCGACGAGTAGGTCTTTATTCGTGCATCCACGTAGTTTGTCAATCAACGCTTGACACTCAACCGGCTGAAAAACATGAAACACGGTTACAAGTTTGTTTCGTTATGATGTTGGCACGAAGCTGTTAGCTGAAACTCTTATTGAAGATTGCATCTATAGGTACTACAATATGGGAAGCTCGTTTCATTTGCAGTATTTCAATAGATTAATTACAAGGGCATATTTTTAAAATTGGTGGGTGGTAGGTACTTTTGAAGAAGAAAGTGCAAGATCAATGGAAATTGAAATAGGAAGTTGAATGAATCACATTGCAACATTTTATCCCTGCTGAAAATTCTTGCCAAGATCTTGCAAGATCTTGCTAAGATCTTGTATTAACCAAGATCTTGCCAAGATCTTGCTAAGATCTTATCAAGATCTTGGATTTACCAAGATCTTGACAAGATCTTGGTAAGGTCTTTGCAAGATTTTGTATTAAACAAGATCTTGCTAAGATCTTACCAAGATCTTGGTAATATCTTGATAAGATCTTATCAAGATCTTGACAAGACCTAATCAAGATCTTGCTAAGATCTTACCAAGATCTTGCCAAGATCTTACCAAGATCTTGGTAATATCTTGATAAGATCTTATCAAGATCTTGACAAGACCTAATCAAGATCTTGCCAAGATCTTACCAAGATCTTGGTAAGATCTTGGTAATATCTTAATAAGATTTTATCAAGATCTTGACAAGACCTAATCAAGATCTTGCCAAGATCTGCCAAGATCTTGCCAAGATCTGCCAAGATCTTGCCAAGATCTTACCAAGATTTTTTCAAGATCTTGCTAAGGCCCTTAGGAAAATTTCCTATAGTATATTTTGAAGTAGGTATTCCAAAGTATTATGTAATAACGTGTAGTAAACTATAGTATGTGCTATAGTACTTGAAGTACATGCAAAAACTTACTCCATAATACCATAGATTACTGAAGTAAATTCTACAGTATCGGTGGTAAACTAAAGTATAAACTACAGTATTTTTACTACCGCTGAAATAGACTGTTTTTTACTCTGGAGTAAATATACTTGACCTACTGTAGTAATTGTTGATAAATAAATAATAATAATAATTCTAAGTATGTACTATAGTGTTTTTACTACTTGCGATATATACTGCAGTTTTCTATAGTAAAGTTATAGGGAACGTACTTCACTGTAGTAATTCGAAGTATGTAGCTAGAGTACTTTGACTACAGACAGAATAAGTTTGCTATAGTAAGTTCTATAGGTAGTATATATACTTCATTGAAAATCTATAGTATCTCATCTGTAGTAAAGAAAAGTGTAATCTACAGTATGTTTACTATAGCCGATTTATATTGTAGTTTAGTAAATTCTGAAGTATCTTACATTGACTTTTTACTACAGTATTTGTAGTAGTAAGGTATATAAACTACAGAATTTTTACTTCATTGACTTAGAAAATTTGCACCACATCACCTAGTAAAATAAACTATAGTAATTATACTACAGAGCGTGAGCTGATATATTTTATGGGGAAATATCACAGATCAATTTACTTTATAAATAAATCTTAATATTTATCGTTTCTCCTATTTTATCATGTTAATAACAATATAATGATCCACTAAATAATATAAATATGTTCACTTAAATATGAAAACTCAATATGATCACTATTAGCGCAGCTAAGTCTTGTCTGCACCGGTGGCCTACTCGGTAAGACGCTCGACTACGGACCACGAGATCGCAGGTTCAAAACACGGCGGTTCCACGGGATTTTATAATTGAAATGTGTAATCAAACCTTGTCCAATACTTCAGAAGAGGTTTCCCGAATGCAAATGAGTATTCATAAATATAGAAAATTTTATTTTTTTATGAAATTTTAACGTTTTTTTGGCAGCAAAATGTACAAGATCTTGCTAAGATCTTGCCAAGATCTTGCAAGATCTTGCTAAGATCTTGCAAGATCTTGCTAAGTTCTTGCAAGATCTTGCCAAGTTCTTGCAAGATCTTGCCAAGTTCTTGCAAGATCTTGCTAAGATCTTGGCAAGATCTTGCAAGATCTTGTTTACAATATCTTGCTAAGATCTTGGCAAGATCTTAGCAAGATCTTGCTAAGATTTTTCAGCAGGGATGAGCATCTTGTAGGTGCAGGAAAAATGAATCGAACTATAAGCCTAGGTGGGAACCGAGTAGGTATGTATTTCTCACCACTTCCGATGTGCTTTTCTTCAATCTGCTCTTATCGATCTTCATTTTTGTTGGTGTTTTGACACCAGTGCCAATCCGATCGGCGATGTCCAGCCACAAAAATTATAGTAGAATCCTAAACCTAAAATAAAGAATAAAGGAATGTTATTAAATTAATTTAGAATAGAAAACCCACTTTGTCTGAGGAACTAAAACAAAATTGTAAAGAACGTTCAAACAGTCGAGTACCTATGTAAATGGTCAAAATCTATTAATCCATTCAAAAAAACTAAGATAGTTTACAAGTGAAAGGAATTCTCGGTGCAATAATATTCCTTTGGTTAGCAATGATAGATAACTCATTTAATCGATCACAGCTACCAACACACGTAGTAGGTAAATAGGAATAATAAATAAGATTGTTCACTACCTAATCATTAATAAGGTATCGTAGAATGGTTAGTATAATGGTATAAGTATAATGGTATAGCATGCCCGCATGCATGAGAAGTAGTGGGAAGCAGCAGGATTCTTTTTCCCACACAGTAACAATCTGCATAACTTAGCACACTGTTATGACTATACCTACAGGGATGGAAGACAAAACAATTGCACAACACCAAGACCAACAACCTATCTCAGAGCAGGAAAGAAATACCTAACTGATGACTAAAAGGCAAAGTCTTACAGTAAATCTAACTCTACATACAGCAAAACATGGCGCACATGAACTATGGTGGGTGACCTTGAAAGTCTGGATTTCCTGTAGGATTTCTATTTATCTTGTTGTGTGATATTATTAATTAATAACAAATCATTTCACTAGAACTAGAACGATAATCAGATCCTCATTACGCAACTGAACCCACTGCGGAACAATTTTCAAACTCTACCGAGGATACCTACCTGCAGAATAGGTAGGTAGATAGCCTAGGTCAGAATCCAGAAATTACACTTACCTACAACACGGGAAGTGTTGCACAGTTAGCGACTTCAATAAAACTATTTTCAAATTAATAAAGTGTGAAACATATTACACTTACTTCTCTAATAAGCCTCTATAATCCTAATCAATCATACAAAACTTTAAAGACAACAGAAACTAATGCAATGGGCCTACTAGGTAGCTGCTTACCAACTTACCTACTACGTGTGTACAAGTCTCATCATTTGACAGCAAATAAAGTCGAAATTACCCAAAAAATGACAAGTTCATATTGAATATGGCCTATTACAAGAGAAAATTAAAAGCAAAAATTGTGAAAACAATTTCCCAAAAAACTACGTCAACGAGGCGAAATTCGAACGTCTGAATCCACGAGATTACAAATGACGGTCGCCATATTGCCTGCCGACTGCCTCAAACAAAGATTGGAGGGGCAGAATAGTTTTCAAGATAATATGCCAATACGGTCAATATATGCAATTAAATTTAGAAATAAATAAAGATTAGTCTGTATATTATATTAAAATAATGAAAAACTTACGATTTATTGGCTATGAACAACCTGAAGCCATGCCAAAATGAAATATTGCCCAACTGAAACGCCGTGACGAGTCATGTCGAGTCGAAGTCGGTAAATGCGTTGGTTGGCTGCCAGCGTTCGCAAGTCGCAACTTCTGCAAATTTGTGCAGTCAGTGCTATTACCAACTAGACGGAAGAATGTTTATGCATTCGAAGGATGTGATATTGCAATAATGCTATCTTAAAAGTACCAATTATTGTTTTTACATTAATTATAAGCTTTATAAGGAATAATACTTCTATATTTATAGGTTTAAGTTAAAATATAATGAACTATTTTCATGGTTTCATTCCCCCTAAGTTGGCAGCAACGTTTTACCGCTTTAGCTAGTCTCCACTGCGCAGGCGTAGACATTTGTCATTGAGTGCACTTTTCTTCAGATGTCATACTTCAGCCACTTGTCATTCAATAAAAGGGGGCAAATTTAAAATGCTTTGTAAATAACGTTCTAAATGATGTCATCAACATATTTTGGAAATTTGACACTAAATATAACAAAATATTAAATAAAATAATATGATAATATAATATGATAAAACTATCATATTATCAAATCAAATTTTGAATTACGATTAGCCCTCATTCATGTAACGAAACCTTACATCGAGATTGACACAGATTGATCATCTAACAAAACTTCGGACAAGCGATGCTTAGATATGAAAAAAGCCAATAAATAAATAAATTTGTGTCCACATTTCCACTACATATTGAAGTATCGAATCTATCGTAACATTCAGGGCCGGCGCAAGGGAAAATGGCGCCCCGGGCAAGACTAATGTATGCGCCCCCCCCCCCCCCCCCCCCCCCAATATATAACATATTTAACAACGCACAACCTCATTCAGGTCCGGGGCGAACAGCCCCGGGAAAATGTTGAATTTCAAAATAGGAATTGGTGCATATTGTGGCATGCTTGGGCACCGGAAATCAATAATCTAAATTACCACGGAAGGTAATAGCCCCGCAGGGCGTTTTTTTAGAATTTAACAATTTAAAAGTGATTCTAGGGCTCAAAAATTTACGAACTGAAGCAAAATACCCTCCAATTGCCCTTGTTGTTCCGCAAGGAGATTTTTTAAAATTTAAGCAATTATTTATAAATTTATCTGGGATGCTAAACTTAATTTTGTATGGGGAATGGGCAAGCAGTCTGATCAAGTTGGGGGGGGGGGGGAGAGAAAGGTTAAGCTCCACCATCTCCCCATTCCTACGCGCCTAGTAGCACCAGAAACATGCTGATCCGCTATTGGATTTAATACATTTTTACACTTTTGACATATTATCTTATGCAACCTTGTGATTTTCTCAATATTTTTGGTATTTGAGACTGGAAAATAAGTACTTTCTGTGACTGAATGAATGGTTACAAACCTTACCAAATCATGTGTCCTAGAATACATTTAAGACGGACAATAGTACAAGCTAATTTATAAAAACACAAGGAGGAAAAGGGGGTTCGGGGGCGAAGCCCCTGAGATTTTTTTTTTCAAGGCTAATCATTTTGGTGCAATATTGATGCTAACTTCACCAGATATTGTTGGGGGAATAGCAAGATATTTCAAAAAAGAATTTTAATTTTGTCTGAAGTTTGAACTTGTTTTCGATATATTTAGCGCCCCCCCTGGATCTTCATTAAACAAATTATATATTATGGAAGAACCTATAAGCATTTGTTTTATGATATTGTCTTTTATTTTGAACGTGAAATTTTATAAATTTTGTAAATGACAAGTCTAGGGTCGTAAGCGCCCCCCTGGACCTTTATTAAAGGAATTTTAACTTTTATAAGCACTTGTTTTCGTGATATTTTCTTATATTTTGACCGTGGTATATGAAATATTTAGTACATATGCCATGTCCTATGTATGACCTGGCGCCCCGGGCGGTCGCCCGCCTCGCCCGCCCCTCGCGCCGGCCCTGGTAACATTGCTGAACCTACCTTGGAAGTCACGTGGAAGCCTATCTGTTAGCTAAATCACGGGGCACACAATCAACTTTACTCCCGCTTTTCGATCATAGTCGAATAGGAGAGACAATTATGGTCGCGTGACAGATATTAGCCAATGAGAGAGCTACTGCTTTCACTTGGTCGTGTGTCCCAAGTTTAAGAAGCTGCCTTGATTTTCTTGTCAATATTAAACAAATCCACGATCATTAAGTAGGTAGGTAGGTACCTAGGTGGGCTTAACATTGTTAGGTATCAATTCATGGGGAAAACAGTACACTATATGTTAGGTAGGTACCTCAAATGTGATACTGAAGAAACAAAGCAGATGCTGCAAAAATAAATGTCTATAATCATGCAATAAATTTGACCAAATTTCAAAGCTTCATAAGTCCATTTCCCACCGAGGTTGCCAGACGATTAGTGATTAGATGGAATCATGGTGGTCCTACAGAGAGGTGGGATAACAGAGCTATACCGCCCATGCTAAGTCGGTGGACGGTATCTGTCAATGTAAACGGACAGGTCTCTCGGCAGCAGGCAGCAGAGCGCCCTAGCGGCCAACTCACGAAAGTCTGCGTACTGCCGGGTTGGTGTTCACCGCCTGGCGCGCTGCTTGGTGCTTTCCATGACGTTAAGGGACTGGCTCTCAGCGTTCAAAGAATTCACCTCGGAATGAATGAAAATAAAAAACCTTCCTAATTCCATTTGTTCCGAGTCCATTCCACATATGCATATAGCTTTCGCAATTATTCTGAGAATCCATTAATTCGCTGTGTTGACACTTGGAGCAAAATAATGTTTCACAAGAATCAGTTGACAAAACTCCATTAGACACAGAAAAGTATTCAGTACCTTTTATTCTACATTAATGAAAATAAAAAGAGTTCCAAAATGCAGGGATAATAATCATATCACTTGACATTTTTTCCAATATTTACAATAATAAATAATAATTTAGTTCAACAAAAAATAAAACATTCTTATGAATCAAATCGAGTAAAAATGTACACCAAGAAGTTAAATTATAGATAGGATTAGTTGAATAAACACATCCTTAGTCTATCATGGAATCAATGTTGATAAAACTGGTGTACCTACCTACTAATTTTGTACCTACTAACATTTTGTCAATTAGGTTGAGAACTTCAAGTCTGTATGATTTAAGGAGGGTAAAATAGCATTGGCGAATGCTCAAGGGTTGTCCGGGGTTGCAATCCTAGTGTAACTGCAAATCGGTAAGCAAATCCGCTTGCAATGAGATTTTGCCATAAGCTATTATACAGATTGCTATTCAGCCAGCAATCGAAAATCGTTGTAAAATCAGGACCTGGGGGCAAAACACCCACGGGACGATTTAGTAAACACTAATAGTGTCTCACTTGTCTCTCACTAAATTGCTCTCATATAATATACAATTGCCAATAAATTCGAAATTTATCCAAGCTGTGGGGCCCAGACCCACATATGGTTGAACACAATTCCAACAAGACACAGACACAATTTTGAAAGCTGATTTTCCAACTGGTCCAACCACATCTTCCAGATGACTAGCAAGTCAAAGAAGAACCTCCACTTCGTCATGCGTAACCTGAGAGGTGCCACAAGAAAGACCAAAGTCCATGCCTACCAATGCTTAATTCGACCAACGCTGGAGTATTGCTCAAGTGTCTGGGACCCTCACACATCAATACTGTCCGAGGAAATAAGCAAGGTACAGAAGAAAGCTGCACTATACATCACCAACAAGCACAGACGATGGAATCCGGCCCTGAAGAAACCTAATATAAGTATATCGGAGACAATCAGGAGCCTCAAATGTGAAGATCTACGAACAAGACGTCAACGAGCTTCTCTTCAATGTTTGTTCAAGGTGCTCTCCGGAGAACCTGCTTGGACTGATCTTGTTAACTTCATGTCGAAGCACTGTGCATGATAGGAACGACCATCAGCTACAGCGTTACAACACTGACGTTGGACTGCATTCTTTCCTCGGCAGAGCTACTATCTTCCGTCCCAGCTGCTTGAAAGTTTCCCAGACCAGAAGCTGATGCAAGCAATATCATATAAGACTATGTACCCAGAGGCCTGCAATGTAACATACAACAAACCTACTTTGAAATTTTTATGTAACTCTTGCTAAGTTGAAAAATAAATCTATTTTGAATCTTTTGAGCCCAGCTGTACATGACAATTTTTTTTTTACTATAGTCAAGCTTAGCAATTGCATTAGATAACATTTACTAATTATAATCTTAGTCAACAATGCCTTTTTCTCAATGGATTTGACTTGGAATGAATAAAACCGGTACATCATTATCTGGCAAAATATCATTATCAACAAACGAGATGCTGCAAACACTCTTTTCGGGGACATCATTCTGTTAACTGAGATCTTACAGTAAGGAGGGCTAAAGCAATACAAAACCACAATTCAAAGAATATGTAAAGAATTTGCCAATCATTATTGAAAACATACACTCTGAAAATAAGTCTGTGTTAAAATTTTAAATATTAGATATTCTTTATGTTTGTCTCCTCTGTTGGTTACATTATTATACCGGGTGGCCCCCAAAAAAACGCACAATTGGCGAGATATCGCTGTGACGAAACTACTGCACAAATCGGACAGAAAATTTCACATAATATAAACAACATACTTAGGTTTGATGTGTGAAAGTTTGAAACACATAACTTTTGTAGGAAAAAAGTTACAGCTGCTAGAATTTGGTTATCGAAAAATCAATTATATACGTGCACAATAGCGCGTGTTCAGAAAACCGCCTTTGGCCGGGACGCTATTTCTTCAAAACCACTAATGATATCAAGCTGAAAATTTAAAATATCATTCAAAATATATTGCTATAAATTGTGTAAAAAATTCAATCCATTTGGGTTATGTTAACAAAAGTTGTGGTTTCTTGAAGTTGAGCTTTTTAAAGAAGAGGTATAATTTCACAAGTTTTCTTACACAAAATAATTTCAAAACGTGAAACTATCTCCCGGAGTTTTTGCGTTTAAGCTGAACTTCAAGATACACAGTCGTTCCATCAATCCAAATGTATTGAAATTTTCACAAAAATGATAGCAATATATTTTGAATAATATTTAATATTTTAAGCTTGATATCATTAGTAGTTTTGAAGAAACAGCGTCCCGGCCAATTGACGTTTTCTGAACGAGTGCTATCTGAGCTCCGTATATTCGATTTTTCGACAACCAAATTCTAACAGCTGTAACGTTTTTCCCACAAAAATTATGTTTTTCAAACTTTCAAACATAAAAGCTATGTATATTGTTTATATTATGTGAAATTTTCAGACCGATTTGTGCTGTAGTTTTGTCACAGCGATGTCTCGCCAATTGTGCGTTTTTATTGGGCCACCCGGTATTAGATATGTCTATATTCTCAACAAAGCCGAGGCTCCACTAGTGAGAATATAATATAGAGAAGAGAAGAGAGGAAACCCAGTACTAGCATGTAGCCTACTTCTGACGAAAGATACCATGGGGGCCAACGGCTTAACGTCCCATCCGAAGGACGGCGTGACATTCACAGCCCGAGCCTCCACAACTCGCGCCATTGAGAGACTGATAACAGGTGGAGAGAGGTAATCACACTAACCCCCAAACACCCAAGTCTCTCTGGCCTAACGGCAGCAACTTGCAAGCCAGAGTTCAGTGGCGGTCTGGCCCGGGGTGCCGGGTTGTAGTAGTAGTAGTAGTAGTAGTTTTTATTTCCAAATTTGTTATTACATTACAGATGTAGCATTTTAACAAATATAATACCCTATGATACAAGTATCAGTGTGCAGGTGTATGGAAAGTAATCTTAAGATTAGCATGGAAAGAATATTATGTACATATGAATATGAGGTTATAAATATTGATGATCTCCTTATCAAGTAGGTATCTTAAAAGTAACTTATGTTTAGTTGCATATTTTGTACAGTTTATTAATAATTAAATATAGTAGGTAATGAAGTATACCTAACATAAAATAAAATACTAAGTCTAAATGAATTTGACAACTGACGCCTCAGTTCTTGTCCTGCATATATTCATCTACAGAATAATAGGCTTTGTCTGTTAAGAGAATTTTAAGTTTGTGTTTAAATTCAGTGAAGCTGATATTTTTGTCCTTAAGGGGAATATGCTGTGAAATTTCTATCTCTATGAATTTAGGTAATACAATATTGAAATTTTGAGAAGATATCAAGAGTTGCCTAAAACTAATTAAAAAAAATACAAAAAAAAATATTTTTTAATTTTCAATTTTTTATTAATTAATTAGTTATTAAAAGATGTATTACGATAAATCCCTACTACATTTTTATTCCTTGACCTACATTGTTTATTTTTTTATTTTTATGTTAAAAAATGATTGGGTTAATGAAGTTGGCATTCCAAATTTACTCTAATGTAATACTTTAGTTTGCAAAAATAAATAAAAAATAAAAAACTATTTTTTACACTTTTTATTGGTAATTAACACTTTACCTAATTATTTTAATTAGATGTATTCATTTTATAAACAATAAAAATGCCAATTTTTGTTCATCACAAATAACTACACTCACCAAAAAAAAATCAGCCTTCTAAGTTGAATCATTAAAAAGAAGTAGGAAATTACAACAGTCAATGTGAAGAAAAATAGTTCCGGAGATAACAGCATTCAAACTTTAACTATATTCAAAGCTATATACTACAAACATGCAAACAAAAATTTTTTTACAACATAAATAAAAGGCTTAAAAATTCCAAATTTTGACATAATTTAATTAACAATTTAATCTAAATAATGGTAAAAAAAACGAAAAATTTCAAAATTGGCAAATTTTCACAGCACATTCCCCTTAAGAGAGAGTGGCAGAGCATTGTAGAGCAGTGAGTTGATGTAGGTTGAATTATTTTGAGTACATTTTGTCCGATGGTGATTTGTGTGAATGTTCTCTCCCTGTCTTGTGTTATGATTGTGTATGTCATTGTTTGTGGACATTACTTTGTTCTTTTTTATAAGTAAAATAGATTCTAAAATGTATAAAGATGGGAATGTTAATATCTTTTCTTTTATGAAAACTGGTTTGCAATCAGGCTTCCTGTAAGTATTTTTTGGTTGGCGAAGATCAAAAATGGTTCTTATTGTTTTTCTTTGAATGGCAAATATTTTGTGGGCATCTGTTGAATTACCCCAGAATTGGATTTCATATCTCATGTGAGATTCGAAGTTCCTATAATAAACTAATTTTGTTGTTTCAATGTTTGTTAGAATTTTTATTGATTTGATCGAAAAGTATGCCGAGTGAAGTTTGTTCACAAGTTTGTTACAATGGCTCTTCCAGTTCAAGTTTGCGTCTATTACTATTCCAAGGAATTTGATTTCCTGTATTTGGTTTATTTCTGTGCTATTTTCATTCAATATCGTATTAATTTTGAGGAATTCCGTGTTATTTTTTATGTTGAAATGTATGTAGTTTGTTTTGCTTGTATGTATCCCATCCCGGGCCCTTGTCTTTTATGGGCCCTTCTTCCCATATTACGGGCCCCTATTTACATCTTACTGTCGTTTTTCATGCATAACCAGCATTTTTACTCATTTTACATCCATTTTTTCTACCTCTACGTTGTTTTACGGACCCTGTCACATGTTTATCCGGGCCCTTTGCCTCATCGCATCCCGGTCCTTTTCATCCAAGACCACCCCTGCCAGAGTTGAATGGTCACCCATCCAACCGCTGACCGTGCTCAATGTTGCTTAACCTTGGTGATCTGACGAGAACCGAGGTATCCAAGACACCAGACGTTGGCCATAATATAACTCCTGTACTTCTGCATTTTACCATATGATCAACATTGGCAAACAGTATCACATGAATTCATGGATGGAGCTGTAATTTAAATAAAATGAATACATCCCAAATCGCATATGGATCAAGTTGAAATTCAAAGGTCTGACAATTCTTGCACAATGTGCAATATAGCAATATATCTTCTTGTGGTATATTGCTTGTAAAATACAAGAAAACAAGAAATATCGGCGATCACAGCAGTTATAATCTCTAGCCGCAACCGAAAAAGATGAACCATGCCCATCTTTTGTGCCGCGTCGCCGTATCGCTGCGACACAGGTGGCCTTGTCTCCTGATTGGTCAATACGCGTTGTGGGCAGCAAGCAACGCAGACTGTAAACGCACCATTATTTATAACAGGGCTGCGGCCACACATCATAACAAGGGCTAGAAGTGTAAGTAGCTAGTATATGTACAATATAATATAGACAAGGAATAGTATAGGCCTCCGAAATAGCCATATACGCGCCACTAGCATGACAATTAGCGCTTACCTGGTGGATGAAATGCGAATTAATTGTGAGGGTGAAGTATTGAAAATGCTATGGCCGCCGACGTGTTAAATTGTAGAATATTAATAAAGAAATAAGAATATTGGCTTGTGCTGAAGTAAAACTGACTGAAGTGAGTTTATTTACTAATTTTGTTTGTAAATATTTATAATGCACGATTATGCCACAGCCCACTGGATTCATCAAAGTTTACATGAACAAAACCGAGATTTTCGTGTCACTTCAACACTTGACTTTGCATTCAAATCGAACATTTTATTTTCTCTGTCTAAGTAACTTCATTTGGGCCTACATACATCGAAGGATTAGCAGCATTGCGAAATGAATTCAAGCATACCACAACGCAGCAAACAGTTTTACTTAGGAACAAGCTAATATTACGTATTTCTTTATTCATATTTCTACTTTTTACTTGGTGGCCATGGCGTTACAAGGCAATGTTCCCTTCCCAAAGTTTCGCCGTTCTGTCGCCTAGTTGACTACTTCGGAGGCGTATAAGAAAATAATATCGAGACACAATAGTTCAACTCAGACGTACCATTTATTCTTAAATAACAAAAACCATAGTTGCACTTTCTATAGGAAGGTTTCTGCATAAATTCACAAACCCCATAGCTAATGATTGTGTTTAAAATAGGTGCACATAATAAGTCTTCCATATTATTAAAAATGTTGCATTCAAAATATTTACTGATCAACTTTTAATATAACCAAAATTAAATAAATTGGTATATACGTACAAGCATTAGTTAGCCATCATGAATAAGTATTTATTATGCATAGTTAATAACCATTGCAGTATTGAAGTATTTGAAGGATGGCATGCTGTCATTAATTAACAATTAGGTACAACTTCTCAAGTTCATAATATCGGTACAAGGAGAGTGGGGGACAGAGTTTACCAATACTCAGCAGTTGACATAACCACATATTTTCAAGCAAAAAATTATATGCTTATTTTATATAATACGAGATAATTAGTTTATACACCTACTAACAAAGAAATATGACTACAAAAAGTGTTTATATATTTGCAGAAAGAAGTCGGAAAATGTTCCAAAATGAGAGAATTTTCACTATAATGTTTAAGAACGGCTTGGTATGAAAACAAATGAAGTCAACAAATTAATGCTACCATTCCTAATTGAAATATTTGAGAGGTTTAAATACATTTCTCTGGTTATGGAACCTTCTTCTTTGTGAAATTTGTTACAACTTTTGAAGTTTCCACATGTTATTTGGTGAAGTTTCTGATCTCATATTAAGACGACATTATCTAATTAGTTGCGTGAAAATGTAAGGGTGTCCAACTGCCAGGATGTAGCTCATCTGTTTAGCCATCATCTGCACCATTCCCATCCTCTTGTAGCGAGGCGAGTATCGCTCATCACTGCCAGCGTGAGGATATTACTACTCCCAACAATATTAGGTCCTCCAATTTCTTCTACTATTAGTGCATAAATAATGTTTTAAAAGATTTCCGAGAAAGGTGTATTACGTATTTAATTTGCATGTGGATTAAATATGAGAAATGGGGCCTGCACATGTATAAAATCTTTAATTATCAATAGACGTGACTCCTTTCCAAATTTAAAAATCTGGATATTTGGGTCATTGGTTTCCCACCAAAGCTAAAATCTTTGTACACAATTCATTTCATTTACCTACTTTACAAATAAATATATGTATAATTTATTGCACAACAAATAAACAATCCATGACTTAGTTATGGTGTTCACTCGATCGCATTATCTGGACACTAAATGTTAAAATTAAGCAGCTGGCTCACAAAGGAGTCTGTCAAACAGGATTGCACTATAATTTTCCATTTGAACAGAATGCACACATATTAATTATGCCTTTATGGTACTGCTAAGGAACTGCTCCCGCAAATTGCACTCATCCTGGGTTTAAATTAGCTTCAATATAAAATTCCAAGCAAAATAATACTCGTAATTTACAATACCTGTATAAATATCGAGGCTTTGAGCATCTTAGAGCATGGAAGAAGCACAATATAAATGCAACATAATGTATCAGAAATGTAAAAAGTGGAGAAGTATTCTGCAATGTTAGCAAAGAACAAAGTATCAACCAGTATTTTGCATACTGGTCGATACGTTTCTTCCTAAGCAAGGCAGTATTAGTAGAGCCAAGATTATATGGTTAGACTTTTTTTTTTATGGTGTGACTTTTAATCACAAAATTTCGCTTTAAAATCAAACATTTTGTAAAATTTCTATTTTGTGATTTTAAATATTATTTGTGTTGATTACCTAACTTAAAACTAAGAGAAATTATATCCTAAAACCACCAAAACGCGAAATTGCCAATATTTAAAACGAAATTTAGGCAATTATAAAACCATATAATCTTGGCTCTAGCATAAATAGGTACTTAACCATCACTTAAAGTGGGCCATACACCATCAGTCTTCTTACATGACAACTGCATGGCAAGCCAGGTGACCTTGGCATGAAGGCATGCATGAAGAAAATTTCCGTGTGTTCGAATTTCTTCGCGCTTCACATCGAAAGCCCCAAAAACGATCAAACTTCCAGACTTGTCGAGTAAGTTTGCCATACAATACAAGAATTACATGTATGGGCCACTAAAGAGAACTGGGGCCACACGTGGTTCTTTATGGTTCACAAAAGATTTTTTTAGTTCTGTCTTAAAATTAATATAGCTACCTACTAATTACCTAGGTAGGCTACCTATTAAAAAATTCATCATTTTAAGAAATCAAAATCTCGTAGCATCTGACGGATGTACCAGAGGTACTATTAATATAATGTATTTCATCACAGTTTGACATCATTTAGTTTATAGGGAGGTATTGCACAGCTGCTTGAAATTTTAAAATATTGATAATGTGAAAACAAAACTCAAAAAATGTTTGAGACATGCCATGATGATGAACCACCTGTGTCTCCACTCTCCAGTAGGTAGGTACAGTCAGGGAAATAAGATGGTTCATACTCTGCCTCTCTCTGACCCATATCATAAACATGTTTTTATATGGAGCAGAGAGAGATAGAGTGTAACCATCTAATTTCCTTGACTATACCTACTCTTAACCAGTGAAAACCAGTGAACCACATATTCTGACACAATGCGTTGTATTCTTCCTTGTAAATAAGATATTAAAAGTTCAAAGAATTCAAAACAAGGGTAGGACAAAATAATTTTGCAAATGTAACTTCGTGAACTGAGACTCAATTATTAGGAATGTGTCCCAATAATGATTTAACACGACTCCATTCCACATTACCTATCTATATACAATATCTCTGTTCATATATTTACAATGGTCATAATCTAATATAATAAACTCAACAAAAAGAAGAAAATTATTCATGTAGTGGTCACATACCTATTTATCACCAAATGCGACGAGACATTAATATTTTCTTTAACATTATTATTTAATTAAGGTACGTCAAGTCGATAAAAATGTGTGAAAGAAGTCAATACATTTACGAGTGACTACAAGTATATCACGGACTTTAAAGCGGTTCAACCAAAACGTTTTGAGATTTGAGCGTATCACGGTCTCTAATTGTTGAAGTATAACAAAACAAAATGGAGAAGTAAATACCGCTTTAATGTACTACCTACCTACTTATAAATAATAATATTGCTTGCTAATGCTACACATTCACAGCTCTCTAGAAATGTAGCATACATTAATTGCGTTTGGATTTTGAGGATTGCAGAACTAGAAGGCAAAGGATGTGCACACATTCTCAAAACGTTTCGCTGTATATCACGTATTTCATTTTTTGGACCTCCCAGTACAAGTGTAATCAATTTAATTTTGAAAAAGAAACGTACATCTAAGACCTCATAACGCTTTCCTGCCAAAAATACACTACGCTCTTAATCGGTTTGAAAGTCTGTGGTAGACAAGATTTTTGATCAAAAGGAGCTCATTTTGAATAGGTCCCATAAATCAAACTATGATGAAAAAGTTAGTGACCAATTAAATATAAACGTTTGTGATAAGCTGCATTTGTGACGTTCAATGACAGAGTAAATCTCCTTGATATAAGATTACGGGGAAATCAACGTGTAGACGAGGGTATTTGTGTCGCACTTCACCTTGCGGAATGAGATTGTTCAGTATTTTCTTCATAGTCGCTTTCATCCCTTTCCTAGAAGATGGCACTTCGATGTAGAATTCGTGTGCCAAATCCCCATCTTCGTCAAAATACATGGAGCTATGGAGCAGTGAAAAATTTATATTAAAATAGCTCAAATAGATGAAATAATTTAATACACTTAATAAGTACGTTGTACAATGTACGAACCCTGTTCTTGATAACACGAAGGGGCTAGCAGGTTTCACCACAGAAGGTGGCTTTTCATTAGATGAATCTGGTTCAACACCCCCTGTCAAAGATGACACAGTCTTCTTCAAAAATTTTGTACTGTTAGAACCCATCTGTCTCGAAATAAATTAGCGTACTGTTACGATTAATAAATAGTCTACATATTTGGTGAAAGATTTACACGAAACTAAAGTATGTTAGAACATTTTACGTCTAAAAACTTGACATTTTTCACAACTAGACATAAACCTTGTATTTGGAGGTTAAGACAGTCCAATAAAATTTGATGATGATCGTAGAGCAGGCGCTCCAACAGCCACATCGAGAACTAAACCGACTGAGCGGACGAGCCAGGACACAAAAACGAACATGCGGTGACTTTCAGATTGTTTATTTTCTTAAAATAAACTCATTGCACTAAATTGAGAAATGAAGTGGTCTTGGACACAGACAACATCACGGAAACAATATACTGAGCAAAACATGTATCATTTACCAATGATAGAGATTCATAATGGTCCCCGATTTCAATCACATTCGAATAAATCTGATTCTGTCGTACTTAGGTTTAGAGTAGAAGGGAGGAAGTCCATTTTCTCGATTTTGTTTGCGTTACACACTTTCGGAATGATGTAATCAAACCAAAGAACAGGTAAAGAACGCTATGAGTCCATTTTTGGAAAAAATAATACTATTGCAGTGATTTTTATGAGCTTTCAGTTTCAGAATATACCCTCGGTTTATAGAAAATATTGACACAAAGTCTTGAAACACCCAATTGAAATATCGATTTGTATGGAAGATAGATACAAGTTTCAAACTTCGTTTATCTCAGTTTCATCCGAATGTGACTCATAGCGTTCTTTCCCTGTACCCTTCAATTGCAATTTGATTGATGTCAACAAATACAGTTTTGCCTCTGATCCTGTTCTGGTGGCAGAACAGGAGCAAGAAGCTGAGAGGGCTGAAATTATAACTCGTAAATACGCTGGCGCATTTTAACTGGAGGGCACGAAGGCGAAGTATTTTTCGGAGGGGCGGGGGGGAGGGTACTTGCCCCCCATGACGCCGTAGTGCCGCCACTGGTATAGGATTTTGTGTATGAACTATGTAACTACATACTATTGTTTTTGCTTCAGAAAAATGGTTATAAGTTTTAGAGTGTTATAGTGTATGATTTTTTGGAAATGATGGGATTTAAATGAAATGTTCATTTTATGTGTATACTCCAGCTGATACCTAAGCTAAATGTTTTTATAGCTTAGCAGGGTTAAGTTAATGTCATTTGTATGTATAATAATGAAAAATAAAAAAATATTATTATAACGCCATGGCGACTCTCATTTAAACCAACATTTTCATTTTCACACAAGAGGCGAGACGACGACGACGACGACGACGACGACGACGACGATGAAACAACAACAACAATAACTCGACCTATCGTCATTTCAGCTCAGCAGTCACTTCTGTCAAGAGTCAGAGATGTCTACGCCGGCGTAATACAACAAACATACCAGAATCCTGCAGGAGTCTGTTCAGTGGCGTGCAGACCTACCTCAGTCTTACATTATGCATACATTATGATGGTTTTCATCCATCTTTCTTGATGATGTTCTGATATGACAATCGACAAGGGAAACATTCAACTCTATCAGGACTCTTTCTGATGAGAGTGAAGAGGCTGTAGTAGCTCTCTGCATTCGAGTTCCAGGGATCTGTTCCCGCAGGCCGTCCGGACTGAGGAGTTTTCCTGGATCACATCCACCATGTACCATCTGCATGAACATGCATTAGTATTTCATACAAGCGCAATTGACTATCATCAGTCCCTCTTGCCAGTAGACATAATCTAACTTTCAGCAGTGGCTGACAGACCTGGGGTGGGATTACATAAAATGAGAACTATCTTGTCACGGTGACGAGCTCAATGTTATTCACGGCCTTCTAGGGTCTTGTCACCGTGATAAGTAAGTTATCATTTTATGTGATCGCACCCCAGGTGGTCTATTCTATAGAACTTTTAAGATCCCAATTCCATTGGAATTCGATTACATGCAATATTATATCCTTATGGCAGTGACCGGATTCCATCAGAGATATGGTAACAAAATTAATTAGAGAAAAAAGGTAAAAATTGTATTATAAAAATGTACTGTAATAGCTAATAGCTAAAATAAAAGATTTCAAAATCAAATCAAATCAGAATGGAATTGGGAAAACGTCCTAAGATTCATCTCGATTCTCATCAAGTACAAGATCGCCGGGAAGCAGGACCCTTACCTAATAAAATGTTTACACTACGACGGTCTTACAGTACGACCGTCGTAGTGTAAGACTGAGCTACGACCGAGCTACGACAATTCCTTAGTCCCGATTTAATATAAAAATGTCGTAGCGCAGTCCGCCAAAGCATGCTAGAGGTCTAGTCCCCCGGTAAGACGGTCGTAGCACCAGTCACGTGACATTTAAATTAATATTAAATTCGGACTAGGCTAAGACTACCGTGGACCGTCTTTTCTTGGTCTTACCGTGGTCGTAGTGTGCAAAAACACGATATTAGGTAAGGGTCCAGAATCGTGTAATGCGAGCAACAAAAACAAGAAATATGTGAAGACTATCCTATCCGTCTGTGTCTGATAGCAGAGACATTAAGAAATCAGTGGTTAACGTGGGGACGCCGTCAATGAGTTCTCATGATCGTCGTGCCACGATCATCCAAGACAGCTTACCGGTGTGGTTCACGTGGGGACGCCGTCAATGAGTTCTAATGAATGTCATGCCACGATCATCCAAGACCGTCGTACTGTGTGGTTCACGTGGGGACGCCGTCAATGAGTTCTCGTGATCGATCGTGCCACGATCATCCAAGACCGTCGTACTGTGTGGTTCACGTGGGGACGCCGTCAATGAGTTCTAATGAATGTCATGCCACGATCATCCAAGACAGCTTACCGGTGTGGTTCACGTGGGGACGCCGTCATTAAGTTCTAATGAATGTCATGCCACGATCATCCAAGACCGTCGTACTGTGTGGTTCACGTGGGGACGCCGTCAATGAGTTCTAATGAATGTCATGCCACGATCATCCAAGACCGTCGTACTGTGTGGTTCACGTGGGGACGTCGTCAACGAGTTCTCATGAATGTCATGCCACGATCATCCAAGACCGTCGTACTGTGTGGTTCACGTGGGGACGCCGTCCATGAGTTCTAATGAATGTCATGCCACGATCAGCCCAGACCGCCGTACTGTGTGGTTCACGTGGGGACGCCGTCCATGAGTTCTAATGAATGTCATGCCACGATCAGTCAAAACCGTCGTACTGTGTGGTTCATGTGAGGACGCCGTCAATGAGTTCGAATGAATGTCATGCCACGATCAGTCAAAACCGTCGTACTGTGTGGTTCACGTGGGGATGCCGTCAATGAGTTCTAATGAATGTCATGCCACGATCAGTCAAAACCGTCGTACTGTGTGGTTCACGTGGGGACGCCGTCAATGAGTTCGAATGAATGTCATGCCACGATCAGTCAAAACCGTCGTACTGTGTGGTTCACGTGGGGATGCCGTCAATGAGTTCGAATGAATGTCATGCCACGATCAGCCAAGACCGCCGTACTGTGTGGTTCACGTGGGGACGCCGTCAATGAGTTCTAATGAATGTCATGCCACGATCAGCCAAGACCGCCGTACTGTGTGGTTCACGTGGGGATGCCGTCAATGAGTTCGAATGAATGTCCACGATCAGCCAAGACTCGTATCGACGAGTTGTTGCAGAAAATCGCAGTGTCCTTAACGTGTCTGTACAAACAAGTTTGCCGTCGATATCGAGTACTTGAACCTAGGATTATAAATCTAGCTTGAACATTGTCAGGAAGAGGATTGAGAATGGGAAGTGCACGGTAAAAAATATCGGGATATATCCCCATGCATAGTATGCAGAAATTTTCAAATGTGTATGGGGAAAACGGTTTTCTCCATACTTTTCATGGAAAACGGTTTTCCTGTGGAAAACCTGGGAAAAATCCTTATTATCAGTATATTTCCTAATATTTATGCGAAATTTTACAAATATTTTGATAATTCTCAAATTTTTTTTCGGAAATATCAACCTCCATTGTATGGTAACATTTACAAAATATTTTGGTATTTTCCATGTACTTTTATGCGGAAAATCTTTTATTCAGTAAACTTCCTAATACAGCGTATCCGATAATTACACAAATATTTCGACAATTCCTTAAATTCGGTTCTGAATTATCATCATCCATTGTATGGTAACATTTACAAAATATTTGGTATTTTCCAAGTACTTGTATGAGGAAAATCTTCTGTCAGTATACTTCCTAATACGTATATATAAATATATATAAATGTTTCGATTATGTCTCTTAACACCATTCATTATAACCTCAATATTCGAACTAACTCAAGGCAAGTCTAAGCCGGAATCACCCTCAGCTGTCCCGGTGGTCCAGTGGTTAGAGCGTCGGTCTACTAAGTCGAAGAACGTGGGTTCGAGGCTCGTCAGGGTCATAATAATTTGTATATGTGCATGGATCATAAATGTGAATGTCTCTTACACTCCATTCACAGAATTGAAATATGTGTATAACTCAAGGAGTTATCAATTATAGCTTTTAACTTTTTTGATTAAGCTGAGAATACCGACTATTTCGGATATTTCCCCATAAATTGTATTTGGAAATATTATAATTAACTAGCAATTTTCCAAATATTTGGAAGTATTCCCTATACATGGTATTGGGAAAGATTATAATAAACAAGAGATTTTCCAAATATGTCGGGATATTTCCCCATACAATTTATTGGGAAAGATTATATTAAACTAGAGATTTTACAAATGTTTCGGGATATTTCCCTATACACTCTATGAGGAAAGATTATATTAAGTTATAAAATTTCCCAAAAAAATTTCGGGAAACATCCTATACATTGTACCAAAGATAATCCTAATATTTTGGAGATCCGGTTTCCCGGTACTTTTGGGGAAAAAACAACGAAATTTTTTAACAGTGGGATCATACATTATGATAACTGACGATTTAAATATCTTGGTTTTCTTACTGTGGACAACAATTTGTAAAATCACAATTCTTGTTTAAATGCTTAATTGAGCGAGCGTAGCGAGCGTCACCACGGTACTCTTATGGCACTTTCTCTGTGTGTTTGTTTTTTTTTTTTTTTGGTCACAGCCCAGGTCTAACCGCTCAAGCAATCGATCTGAAATTTTGTACACATACTTACGTACTCTATGCGGTCCCTGGGATCGTTTTTGAACGGGCTCTCGTGATTGGTTCAAATTTTTAAAAAATTATCTTTCGATTGGTTACTTCGATCAATTTGAAATTTAGCAAAAACATTGCAACCAACATTGTACCCAATCATAAAAAGTTTCAACCAAATACTCCTATTGGTTCAAATTTAAAACCATTTTTCATGTGATTTTTGACATTTAAACTAGAACCGTATGACCGATCAACTTGAAACTTCGCGTGGTCATTGGTACCAACATTTTAGATATTTTTGCCAATTTTCAGTCTAATCTGTCGTTATTTTCAAAAGTTTTGTCATTTTTAGGTCATTTTATTCCATAATCTTGAAAAATGTATACTAAATTGTCATCCCTGCCTTCTTTAAGCTTCTGTTCCAAGGCAAGGGCCTGTAGAGCAGCCAAGCTATCCACAATGTACAGTAAAATGAAAGCATTTTTGAGCTAGCGCATAAAATCGGATGCAGTACGAAGGCCAAATCCTCTACTTGGTTTAAGTTTAAATAATGTCTTCTGATTGGTCGACAATAAAAATGTTCACATTAAGTTCAAATTTTGCATGGTGATCAAGACCAACTTAATATTAAATTTTACATATTATTGTAAGCCCAATCAAAGTATTAATTGTAATTTTACGAGTTTAGTATGGGATGTCACAAGAGATTTCTCGAGAAGGTATGTAGGTAAGACTTCACGACACAATGGATCTGTTATTCATCCAGAGTATTATGGAGATTGAAAAATTGCAGAGAAAATCGTCTTGTGCCGTGTCGTGCATCGTTACTATGGGGATGTTGCATGTTCTGTGCTCGCTCATCAACGCGTTACACTGAGCGTTTTCCTAGTTTTATTTGTGGCATAGCTGTAAGATCATAAATATACATGGCTATGATGGGACAAGAAAGAGAGCCCTTTACCCTGCAAACTTCTTCACGGTCCATTTTCCCGTTCATACCCACAATGCACCGACTTTAGTTCAAGCTTTTCTAAACAGATATCTATCACCACCCACTGATATTATAACTAAGTATTGTATTAATGTTATATTATGCTCGTAGTTTAATATTTGTATCTTATGCGTAATAAACACTAAAATAATGTCTCCTTTCTCTTACTCCCAATACAGAAAAGACAATATGGCGGATGTCATAGAAAAGCTTAGTCAGTTACTCGATAAATACGATGAATTCAAAGTCACGTACATTCCTTCTATGTTTCAAGATTCTGAGAAACAATGCGCCGATTTGGATGCCTCTCTTCAGGGATTAAGTTTAGTTGAGGAGCAGCAAGCTAAAGACGAAGAAACAGGTGAATTACATGCAAAGCGTTTGGTTGAAATTGATGTACTATTCGAACGCACAAAAAGTATCCGTTGCTGAATACAAGGCCATGGCAGCAAGTAGCTCTGCTTCCGAGAACATTCTGTCCGATTCTCTGAACATGACTGAAGTATCGTCAGAAGAAGAATTGAACCCTGTTTCTCCTGAACTGGATATTCAACAAAAGAAGAATAAATGTCTAGCCTCTTACATAAAAGCAAATAAAAATATGGATGATTTCATGCAGTTCATCGTCGATTACAACATTTGTCTCATGAGGACCCACAATCCCAAGCGCCAGGAAGAACTAGGAGTATTTCATACCAGACTTATGCCCAAGTTTGATGCGCTCTTCGATTCCATTGGAGAAGTAGTTACTGATTTTTATGCAGTACCTTTACCAATACCCAAGTAAGCTGTTGAGGTATGGAAGAGAAAGAGTTACAGTGTGTTAGTAGTTTTCAGGATACTATGTCACTCAAAATTAATTATGTGCGGAATGTAGGATAAGATGTCAAATAAAGACGTGCACAATGTCGAAGGTATGTTAATTTTTTTACCATTGCATTCCTTACAAAAATAATTGTGATCAAAGTAACAGATTAAATACTGGGGCTTTTACCTAATATCCACACAATTCAGGGCATTTTTTAAGAGGCAGCCAGGCCCAATGTGCAGTGTTATCAATGTGCATACTTGCACAGTAACTAGTTTCATATTAGATATTCTATTCCTAACTTAACTACATACAATATCAAAAATTGTGTATTATTCAGTATTCTCCACTAACTTGTTGATATAAATCTGACATCTATTTCTTGGAAGTCACAAGATAAATTAGTCACCAATGCCATTCTGAACAGAAAGAAGTATTTTTGACTCATAATAATTTTGCATGTCTCGTTCTTGAGATATCACCACTATAGGGCTGCATCACCCTAGATGCTCTTGGTATTGGATGCTATTGGTATTGGATGCTATTGGTCCTTACTTGTTTATTTGCTGAGGGACAGGCACTTTTTCAATAGTTTAATCGGATATTAAATACAGTTGTGAGAAAAAGTAATAAAAGAAGCCAGAAAAGTGTCCAATAAAATAAGGATGTAATATGAAGAAAGATAATGATGACTTATTATTTATATTGAAAGCATCTGTCCCCCAGTGAGATTTTGGTCAGCTGTCACTGTAGCATCAGATGAGATTGCTAAATCAATCACATTCTCATACTATTATAGATTAGATTAATAGGGTTTAACGGCGCGTCAACGACGAGGTTATATTGCGCACATTAATTATTTTACTTTAAACTTTGTTGAATTAAGTGGAGGACATTGGGAGGGGGTTGACCTAACGGGCCCGATCCGGGGGAGTCTAGCACTGGTGGGAAGGCCAGGCCGGAATGGGGACGGACCGGGGGGGTGTGAGGATTCGGGCCTGCGGAACCCGATTTCAGGGGGATCACCATCTCGAGGGGGAAAGCCGGCCCGATTGGGACCGCAAATTCAAGGGAGGGCATGGTTAGGCCGACCCAGGCTGCTCTTTGTCTGGACCTCACCACTGACCTGTCCGGCATGGGTAACCCTTACACATGAGCATATGCTCGCCGGCGTAGCTGCAATGGATCGTTGGCCAACACAAACCCCACCACCGCGATAAGGTGGCAGCCGTTTGGGGGGTCATACTATTATATTAATGATAACAATACAAATAGTAATTGCGTCAGAAACGCATGAAAACGGTACTAATGAATGCCAAAATCAAAATAATTCCCCTCGGGGCATTTCTGGGTGCCAGCCCATCAGAATATCATGGAAATAGCCAAATAAATAGTGGAATAGCATTGTTATCCTATTCCAAGGCCAGCCCTTCAATAGCTATAACCGGACTCTAAATGTGTAGTAGCCAGTAGGTACTAGTCATCATATTAAATAAGGGTATTAGAGGGCCCTATTCTAGAATTGATAAGTTCCCAAATACACTGGAATTCGATTCCATGTCATATTAATCCTTAAATGGCCGTGGCCGGATTCAATCAGAATGGAATTGGATTGGAAAAACTTTATAGAATAGACCTCCTAGAACATTCGTAATTTTCCAATGACACCAACTTAAGCTCAATATATTTCATCAAATCCACAAATAAAAACAATTGGAAGTTAATTAAATGAAATAAAGGTATTATTACAAAATGTATTATAATAATATAATTTATTCAAAAAACATTCATTTTTTATTATTGTGGCATACAATAAAAGTAATTTTGATGCAAGGAAACGCAATAATAATTAGTGTTCATTTTGTTATGTTGGTGAAACAATTTCCACCCTAAATGCTGGTGTCAACTTCAGCCATCTCTGTACTTTTCGCCATTGCCAGACGCGCGTTCATCTTCTCAAAACATCACCAAATTCAACTGCAATCTTCTTGATCATGATTTCGTCAATTGGAAAAATCCTGGAGTGTGGTTGTCGGAATAACGTCTTCATATTGACGCTTCTTATGCTTTTCGTGATCGGCCTCTTAACCGTTGGGTTAGTGTACATCATGACTGAAGAGCCAAATTTTACACAAAAACGGTAAGTTCTTGAACAGAAAATTCTCGGAGAAGATGGAATTAAAAACATAAAATATAAGTAGGTACCTCATAAAAATATATATGTTTATGAACTCGATGAGCAATAAATTATTCTTGTGTGATATATAGTAGTCAATCTTAATAACAAATCTAAGAAGTCCAATGTCGAAAGCGTAAGAAAAGCCTAAGAGACAGTTGATGTCAAAACCTTACCTAGGTATAATCATTATCTTTGTAAAAGCATGATTAGACTGGTTTCTGCTAGCATTAGATAGGTAAGTTCAAGCCCCACCTTCTTCAAAACAGTTCCTCATATTCTTGAGGGTGGAGGAACAGTTCTCTGAAACTCACCATGGTAAGTTTCAGAAAACTCAACAATAAGATAACTTTGCCGGCTCAGCGGCTGGTGTATTGGATACCACGGTTCTCGTAAGATCACCGAGGTTAAGCAACATTGAGCGCGGTCAGCGGTTGGATGGGTGACCATTCTACTCTGACTTGCCAGTTGCTGCCATTGGGCAGAGAGACTGGGGTGTTTGGGGTAGGGCTCCCATCCGTACCGTTTTTGACGGGACAGTCCGTCTTTTGAGGTAGTGTCCCGTTGTCCCCACAACATTTTAAAAACCCTGTATTTGTCCCGCTTTTCTAACAAGCCAAAAATCTCGCTCATTTATGCACTCTACATTATTAATTTATCCCTCATCTTTTATACAAAACAAACTTAACCTCTTTGGAGACATTTAAAATAGGTAGGTAATAGGTACATGATAATAATTAGTAGGTACCTATTCAAGGAAACAAAACTTCGCACGTTCAATAAAAATAAACACAATTTATTTCCTGTCAAAAGTGCGTAGAATTGCTCTAAATCATGTAATGAATTTCAAATTTTTCCCGGGGCTATGCGCCCCGGACCCGCATTTAGCTGGGGGGCCACCCCCCCAGACCCCCCATTGTTGTCGCACGGAATTTTATATCTGGAATTTTTTTGTCCCGCTTTTTCACATTTAGATTATGGGAGCCCTAGTTTGGGGGTTCGTGTGACCATGGTGTGACGACCTCCCTCCACCTGTTATCAGTCTCTCGACGGCGTGGGTTGTGGAGATACCGCGCTGTGAATGTTACACCGTCCTTCGGATGGGACGTTAAGCCGTTACCATCCTTGGTATCTTTAGTCAGGAGTAGGCTACATGCCGGTACCGGGTTTCCTCTCATCCCTTCTCTATATTACATTCTCACTTGTGGAGCCTCGGCTCTGTTGAGAATATAGGCTTTATAAAAATACAAAAAAATCTCCAGACTCCATTTTACCCCCTGAATTGTAGTGGGATATTTCCATGTAAGATTTAACATTGCTAAAAGTACAATTTTTTTTTTTACAACAGTGTTTTTAATAGTAGTTACGTACCTACGTAGGTAACCCAACGGCTGGTGTAATGGACCTCGGTTCTCGTCAGATCACCGAGGTTAAGCAACATTGAGCGCAGTCAGCGATTGGATGGGTGACCATTCAACTCTGCCTTGCCAGGTTGCTGCCGTTGGGCCAGAGGGACTGGGGTGTTTGGGGGTTAGTGTGACGACCTCCCTCCACCTGTTATCAGTCTCTCGACGGCGCGGGTTGTGGAGGCTCGTGCTGTGAATGTTACACCGTCCTTCGGAAGGGACGTTAAGCCGTTGGTCCCCTTGGTATCTTTCGTCAGGAGTAGGCTACGCCGGTACCGGGTTTCCTCTCCTCCCTTCTCTATATTACATTCTCACTAGTGGAGCCTGGCTCTGTTGAGAATAATAATAATAATAATAATAATAGTTATTATTATTATTATTATTATTATTATTATTATTAAGTGAAGGCCGTGGAAAAAGTGAAGTGACGTAGCATCCAAGTTCTGATGCTCGTGATATAAAGTAAGGTATTTACATATTTACTTACATTTCTAAAGTAACTTTTGTATTGAATCATTCTGTAGACATTTCTCTACATAATGGGACATAAATTTATATAATATTTTTGGAAATAATAAGTATTTTGAAGAAATTGATTTTGAATCGCTAGAAGATTCATTAGAAAAACGGAGGAAGAACGCCTTGGAATTTGAGATGCCAGGTCACTGCATAGAGGCGACTCAAAGCAGCCCTGGATCAAGGAGTCAAGATGCGGTTGTCGATAAATCTTCTGTCACATTTACAAAGAGACAGCCGTGGACCAAGGAGGATAATTTAGAATTAATTTGGTGTCATTTATATATAGTTAAATCAAGTGGAACTGGAAATCTCACACAAACCTTTAAGCTGTGGAGGAAAAGAAATCCAAATGCTCGACAGGGAATGGATGCTAACAAGCTGGCTTCTCAGAGACGATACATCGAGAAATCTAAGAAATTGAGTGAAGACGAATTGGATGGAATTCTGCGCTCAGTGTTGGAAGAAATCTCTCAAGACCACCAAGACCAAGATAACACTGCGAGTAGACAATCTGCTCATCTAGATGTTGATGAGAGTTCTCCTTGTTCAGTTAACTCTGAAGACGATCGTGATGCTCCTGTCAGTAGCCAGCAGACAAGTTCACCGGACATTGTGGCAGACGATGAGGATGCTGATGAGGTAAGAGAGGAGATCAAGAGTAATATAAGACGTGCATTTGGCAATGTAAGTCAAGAGGACATAAACCAACGATTCAAGTTACCCAAAATGTGGATGAACAAGCGAAATTGTAAGATTATAAAATCTGTTAACATAACCCTTTTGGAGATTCTAGATGAGAAATTATATACTCTTACAGAGATTAATTGTTGGGTATATGCTTCTGGACTAGTAGTGAATGATATGATTGGTAGCAAAGAGAAACAAGCAACAGTAAACCATCATGCTTCAAAACCAAAGTGGGAAGAGAGAATAGAGAAACAGATTAGAGAGTGGAGAAAGTCGCTGTCAACTATTTATGAGATTAAGATGGGAAACAAGTCCAAGAAAATTGAGAGGAAGAAACATGTATTATATTCCAAATTTAATATTAGAGTTGACAAACAATTGTTAGAAGTTGAAGAGATGCTGAAACAGAAGATACTCGCCAAGGCTCAAAGACTCAGACGTTATCGGAAGAGAGTGCTGCAGTTTAGACAGAACAAGCTGTTCTCTAAAGACAAGAAGAGATTCTACAGAGAGCTTGGTACCAGGCAAATAGTAGTCAGTGATCCTCCCTCAAAAGAAGAGATTGAGCTTTATTGGAGGGGTATATTGGAAGATGGGATAGAACACCAAAGAGATGCTGAGTGGATTAATGAATTTGAGAAAGGGACAGATGATATTCCTATTATGGATTGGCAAGACATAACAAGTGAAGAAATTTCAATCGCCATTAGGAAAGCTGCAAACTGGAAGTCTCCTGGTATTGATGGGATACAGAACTTCTGGCTAAAACAGTTTTCATGTACACATAAACACCTTGCTCGAATATACAACGATATATTTATGCATCCTGATATTATTCCAACATGGATGACAGAAGGAAGAACGACTTTAGTGCCAAAATCCCAGATGACCAGTGAACCTAAGAGCTACCGACCAATCACTTGCTTATCAACAACCTACAATTTATTGTCGACCATACTTACTACTAGAATCCAATCATTCTTATATGAGCACCAATTAATGCCCCTTGAACAGAAGGGGTGTGGTTCTGGTACATATGGATGCAAAGATCATCTAATGTTGAGTAAGGCGATATATGAAGATTGCAAGAAGAGGAAGACTAATTTGAGTGTAGGTTGGATAGATTATAAGAAGGCATTCGACAGCGTTCCACACAGCTGGATTATAACTGTATTGCGCATGTGCCACATTAATCCCGGCTTGGTTTCTTTTTGCGAAGAAATAATGGCAAAATGGAGCACACGCATGACACTACATAGTACGAAAAGTACAATTACAACTGACCCGTTCCACATCAAGAGAGGTATATTCCAAGGGGACTCTCTTTCTCCATTGTTATTCTGTATGTGTCTCGTACCGCTGTCAAAGCAATTAAATGAATCAAAGCATGGATATATGTTAGCACGGGAAGTTGAGAAAGTTGATCACTTGTTGTATATGGACGACTTGAAACTATTTGCGAAGAATGATGTCCAGCTGAAAAGTATGATTGAAATAGTCGAGACATTCAGCAGCGATATTCGTATGAATTTTGGTATGGAAAAGTGTGCAAAAGCTACCTTGATTAGAGGAAAACTGGTTACAACTGAGGACATGCATTTGGACGAAGATAATGTAATTCAAAGTCTAGGTGATAACACGTACAAATATCTAGGAATTGAAGAGGGAAATGGCATACAAAATTCTTTGATGAAAGAAAGGGTGATTAGAGAATACAAGAAAAGGGTCCGACAAATACTTGAAAGTGAACTTCATGGAAGAAATAAGTTATTAGCTATAGGAGAATATGCATTGCCGGTGCTGCACTATAGTTTTGGAGTGCTCGATTGGTTACAGGAAGATATATTGAAATTAGATCGAAAAACTAGAAAATTATTGACAATCAACAGGATGTATCACCCTAAATCTAATGTTAACAGATTGTATATACCAAGAGAGAATGGAGGAAGAGGATTGATGGAGATATCAACATCATATAAAACAGCAATTGTTGGCCTTGAATATTACCTACGACATAAGACAGAGGACAGGTTCTTGACGATGGTAAGAAATCACGATTTGAGAAGACCTGTTACAAAATCTCTGAATGGGTTGGCTATCAAATTTAAGGGTGACATGACTGTTGATCTAAAAGAAGATGCTCCTCTTCTCGAAAAAGTTAAGTCTATTAGAAAGTCACTGAAAGCGAAAATCCTGAGAGAAGCGGAGAAGAGTTGGGGAGAAAAGCCAATGCATGGACAGCAAGTAAGAAAAGTTGAAAACCCTGCATATGATAAAACATCCACCTATGCTTGGCTCAAAAAGGCAAATTTAAAAGGCGAAACAGAGGGACTAATAGTGGCAGCCCAAGACCAAGTTCTACGAACAAGATATTATGAAAAGCACATATTGGAGACCAGAGGTGACGCTAAATGCAGATTATGTCAAACTAGAGATGAGACCATTGAGCATATTATGTCCTCTTGCTCCATACTTGCAGCCAATGAATATTTGTATAGGCACAACCGTGTCGCTACGAGATTGCACTGGGATCTATGTGAACACTTTCTGATCCCCGTATCTCAACATTGGTATGATCACAAGCCGCAAAGCATCACAAGTAGCAAAGATGTCACGCTTATATGGGACACGCAAGTACACACGGATCGCACCATCCCCCACAACAAGCCGGATATCATTATTAGAGATCACCAGAAGATGACTTGTGTCTTAATTGATGTAGCAATCCCTTCAGACTACAACATAATATCGAAGGAGGCTGAAAAGAAGACCAAGTACAAAGACCTTCAGATTGAAATTGAGAGGATGTGGGGGATGAAGACTTGTGTTGTTCCTATAGTCATTGGTGCAACTGGAGCGATCAGCAAGAACTTCCACACATGTCTGCAGAAAGTTCCGGGCTCACATTCCATGATCGAGCTTCAGAAGACGGCGATATTAGGAACAGCTTATATTATTAGGAGATTTATGTAGAGATTTTCAGTGTCACTTTTAGATATATGTCATTTTTTGGTTCATTTTCACAAATTGTTGTATTTTATACTGTATTGTAAAATGTTGGCACCTTAGTGATTTGGGTAGTTACCGGTGCCATGCATTATGAAACCAAAGTGCAATTGTAATTTTGTGAATAAAAGGAAATAATAATAATAATAATAATAATAATAATAATAATAATAATAATAATATACTTTTTGTCTAGTTTGTATTTTGTAATTATGAATTATTTGGAATGTAAATTCCCTATTGCATTCCTTATAGGTTCGGTGCAAAACGCAACAAGTTTCCTTCACTATGTTTCGTGATCAATATCATGAAATACTAATTCTGTTTTTCAACGATATACCTATTATCGAAACTTTTCCTGCCTTACAATCTGGCAAATAAAATACAGCTATCGATAAACAAATATGGAAATTGAAAAAATATATTTGAGCTTGATAACAGCATTTTAGTTTTGCGCTTGTTGCGTTTTGAAGCAGAATACTAGAAGGGTCAAGAAGGGTTACTCAAGGCTAGAACAATGAAGTACCTATGTAATTTCTATTGCATTTTTTGACATTCAAAGTAGGTAAGTACACTCGGCCAAACAAAACTTGAACGTTGACCAAATTTGAATGACTGCTGGTCATGTCCCATAACCAATCAAAGCTTGTTATTATCATTGAAATGTGAGGTCACCTACTAGAGTGAGACAATGAGATCGCTTAGACTGACTTCTGATGGTGCGATCTTACATTTATCAGCCTATCAGATTTATTGAACGTTCAAGTTTTGTTTGGCCAAGTGTACCTACCTACAAAATCTTTTGCAAGATGTATCAATATCTCAAACCGCTGTAGAGAAATTCTCTTCTAAGAAGTGACAATCCATCGCATAGTAAACTCTTCTTCGACCTCTGTGTCACTTGCTGTCTCATGACATAAAGCTCATGAGCATTAAATGCGTCAAGCCAATGTCCCATCTTCAATTTTACGGAATTGTTGTTCTTTGCAAAAATCCAATAGTCAACTTCCAATTTGCTTCGTTTTTGCAAACTTTTTTTCGAAAGAGTTACAAACTAAGTTAGGTACTTAAGATACTCATACTAAGCTCTTTCTTCCTTTCCTTGAGCCTTGGCTTTCAAAGTCAAACTACACTAACCCATCTGGATCTATTGAATTAGTAGGTATGTAGATAAATGCATGTGAGTGAGGAATAACCAGCTAAACAGGAAGAGTAAACCACGGTATCCCATTGGTCACCCAGCATGCATTGCGTAATGCTTCAAACGGGAGAGTGAACTATTGTTGCACATTGCACTCAAGTCCACTTTTCAATGGACGATTTACATGTTTCTAATTGCGTTTTGTGATATTGGCATGCGTTTATCCAACGCAATCACCTCTGAGCTATATGTATGTTGCCATTTATAACTAATAGCTAAATTTGTTGAGAACTGAAGCTCGCCTCAAATACAATTCTGGTACCATGATTGTACCATACAATTTCTGCGCGAATTGTACCAATTGTACCTGATTGGTACCATCTCTTGAGCTATAGCTTGAGGAATTGGAATGATTAGGTATAAACTACTATAGTTATAGTAAAATCTATTTTTCTGATGACTTCAAATGTGATTATAATATTATCAACTGTAAATTTAAATCATTTTACTCATTGGAACCCACTTCTTTGGATTGCCGTTCCAACTGCTCTAATGCAAGTTTGATAAATTATCCATACTACTAGACTAGTATACCTACTAGTATACTATTTGTACTAGTAGACCATGGAATCTGTCCCACTGACACCCGACAAACATCATTATTCTCGACGTTGGTAACTGAAATAAAATAAAATAGTTTTTGTGATAGCTCCATAACAGGCAACGAAGTCACATTTTTTAAAGAGATTAAGTGCCAATAGTTCCATAGCTGAGAGCTGATTTTATAGTTGTAGGAAAAATAATAAAAGCTATTTCAAAAAATAGTTTCAGTAAAAGTATAGAAACTGAAGCACCACAGGTAAAAACTTAGCTGACTGGCGAGGATAAGTGAATTTGACTTGTGTTTGACTTATCAAATATCATATTCGAGGTCTAATTGGTATTGATAACCCCATGCCCCAGTATTGTTTAAAAGCTTCATGAATAATGTATACTATAGTAAAGATGCAAAACTCATTTTATCTCCATTTTCGTAGAAATGTCACTTATGATGCCTCTACCTCTGACCTTCTCAACTGCAAATTTAACGACTTTTCCTCATGCGCAAAAATATTTTCAAATTACATTGATATTTTAGTAAATACAGTAATTAAAATGCGTACCTACTTACTACTACGTACTACTAAGGTGAATAGAACTGCAAGCGCTACGAAGTTGTCACTGTTCAATCGTTCATTTCTCTTCATATTTAGAAGACTTTCTTGAAAATATGAATTAAGGTGCTGCAAGCGCGAGCGATTTTGCTGCTTTTTGTAGACACTTTTTGCGATACGATTGGAGACGAAATGGGCAGACCAAATTATTTGAAATTTTTATCGTGATTAGATAAAAGACAAACTTAGGGTTATCCCTTGGTACATTTTTAATTTTTTGTTTCGTTAATTAGTAATAATTAGTGGATTTTTGGTGAAAAATTAGCTATTTTCTTGTCTCCCTGGGCGCCGTATAAAATTAAATTTCAAAAATGTGCCAAGGGATAACCCTAAGTTTGTCTTTTATCTAATCATGATTAAAATTTGAGATCAATTGGTTAACAGGTTTGGTCTCCAATCGTATCGCAAATTTCAGAGTTTTGCGCGGTTTTGTTGAATAACCGGCGGCTAATTAACGATGCAATAAGCAGGAATGAAAAAGTGATACTAATATACAGTCAGACTGATCATGTAAACATCCTGTTAAAGTTACACTCACTTATGAAACAATTTTTCTCTCTCAATTTTCTAAAACGGCCGAGCGCTAGTATCACCTTAATAATGTATTATTTTGAATGAGATGTACTTTTTTAATAGTGTATCGCCATGCATACACCGTTGCTACAAACACATTGTTACACTTTTCTAATGTTTCTAATGTTGTTTAATAATTTGCAAATGTGGGATTAATTGGACAACAGAGGGATGATGATAGGTTTACCGTAATTACCATAGTTCCACCAACATACCACGAAACCATGTCTTAGCTTTAGAACACTGCTTCTGCATACTACTAGGTACTACTACTACTGTTGCTGCTGACACATCGGTTAATTCTTATCAGCATCTATAGTACATTTCCTGATGCTTGTGCAGGTATTTAAGAGGGCTGAGTAGTGAGCGTGGCGTTGAAGAGTTTTATAATCGATTTTTATCAATATCTTTTACCAATGTAATTGTTAACAAAATAATGCTTTGTACGAGTATTCAGAACAGTTCAATGAAAAAAAAATTCATAGTTTGGAATAAGTTATTAGTTTTATTTTGTCCAACAGATGTTAAGTGCCATAATTTTACTTATTTTCGGGCACTAGACGTCTGTAGGACAAAGTTAATCTAATAACTTATTCCAAACTATGGAATTTTTTTCATTGAACTGTTCTGAATACTCGTACAAAGCCTTATTTTGTTAACAATTACATTGGTAAAAGATATTTATAAAAATCGATTAAAAAACTCTTCAAGGTGAAACTCACTACCCAGCCGTCTTAACAGTGTTATCATGTGTGATCGTTTCTATTGCAGCGCCCGGAGTTCCGCCAGCAGGCGAGCTTGCCAACGTAGAATGGCCAGGCGAAGGAAGCCTTCGGTGTCATCATCATCTTCTTCTTCGGATGAATCAGACTAGAAGATGATGCGAGTTTACCCCCGTGAAGGTAGGTCAAATATGTCAAGTACCTACCTAATACGAACCAATGATTCTCCCTTGCCGTCATCTGTCAATTTAATTGCATGTGAACTACAGTGTTTTTTCTTTGTTTTAGTATATTTCTATGACTGTGATGGCAGTAAATTTTAAAATGACAACAAAGTACTTTGGTTCCACAAAATATTGGTTTAATTAATACAATACAACACAAAATATCTTAAAATTGTTTCAGGTCAGGGGATATTGCCACTGGACAGCACCTTTCGTGCTTCTATTCACTTTATAAAGGTGTTGAAATATTACTTTATAATATTGAAAGTGATTGACCTTGAACTATGTTTGCTTTTACAAAATTGGAGTAATGTCGTGAAATAAAGCCTTCCCATTAGCAATTGTGCTGGATCAAGGTTGGCGAAGATTGGAGTTAGCTTTCTGTAGTAGGTAGCCTACAAACACATACAGATGGCATCAGAAGAGGTTTTTGAGGACATACATTTAAAAAATCCTCGATTAATTGTTTACCATATTTCATTTAAATAAATGTCATTTTTAAAATTGTCTTGACTAATTTTCTCTGATACTGTTACCTTGAACCCCAATTTCTTTCATCCTAAATGTGGAATTTTAGTGAGGACATTTGAATGACTCATTTTTGTCTGATTCTCATCCCAGTCATTCAATTGCATTCACAGTTTCAGCAATGGATACTATTTCCTAGAAGAGTACGAAATAACCTGGTTGTGTCACGAATAGGTCTTACGTGATCAGAGCAAGACTGGGCTATTGTTTTAGAGTTTTATACAGGACATACAATAATATAAAACATAAAAACATAATATTCTCACGATATACAGTCTATACATAAATTAATCATGCATGCATAAAAAAGGACATTCACAAGCAAAAATTGAACAAAGACATACACAGGAAAGATTAGTACATGTAACTAATCATAGAACAAAAAAATTACAAAAATACTCGAACTATGAAAAACTAAAACCATACAATATAATCTCCCTGACGAAATAAAAATACTACTGAAATAGATCACTTTATAGACATAAAAAATTCCTAACATGTTCCTATTCAAATTCCTTTTCCTAACAAAGGAGGCATTCTACTCCATTGAAGAATAATGCAGAACAGAAATATGCAGATAAGTGAGATTAGCTAATGGGGGCATAAAATAGAAATATTGTTCACTAATTATTTCGCTAATATTATTTATAGAATTTAAAATTGTCACGGCTGTAAATATTTATCTGACATCTTAGGAGGAAATGATCTTCATTTATTTCTCGTCTCCACTCAGAATTTGATTACCACTAGGATGTTATGTTACGTAGGTACTACTTACTACCTACTTATTGCCAAACTAATAAAGGAAAACGCTCAGTGTAACGCGTTGATGAGCGAGCCAATTCGTACTGCATCCGATTTGGTATAATGCGTTTGCAAGTATCAGTTACTTTATAGAATAAAATGTCCTTAAAATTACAATAACTTTTGAAAATAACGACAGATTGGCAAAAAAATACCTAAAATGTTTGTCCCAATGACCATGCGAAGTTTTAAGTAGATCGGTCAATCGGTTCGGTTTAAATTTAAAAAATCACAGGACATGGTTTTAAATTTTAACCAATGGGAGGATTTGGCTGAACCTTCCGTATGTGGAACCCTCCAGGAGGGTCAACTGTCATAATATGTAAATGTATGATAAATGGAAATCAATCAATCAATCAATCATCAATCTACACAGTGGTCAAATTGGGGGGGATGCGGGGGGATGGCATCCCCCCCATGGGGAATATATTGATGGTTCCATCCCCCCATAACTAATTTGTCCACTTCACCATCCCCCCATGAGAGATTAATAAACAGCACTAAGTAATGTAATTTACTTCAAAATAATACCATTTTCAGAGAATTTGTCTATTTAGCCTTATAGACGCCATTTCTCGAGATGGTAATAGGCTTAAAATAACGTCAAAATCGCGTAGAAACGCACCAAATTAATTTCTAATTTTTTTTCCGTAACTGTGCGCCCCGGACCAGCATGGGCCTGGGGGCCGTCCCCCATTGGCCTCATGCAAATGGTTCTTTTTGTAACAATACAATTGTGTAATATTTGTACAGTATGGGGGGAGGGTGATGGGAGAAGGGCTTGTCCCCCTAGATGTCAGAAAAAATAAAAGTTTGGTTTGTTTTAGTAAACTGTGCATTTTGTAAACAAAATGACCTCAAAACGTTTTAAAATTGATTTTAAAGTGCCAAAAAACTAAAAACCGCGATGCGGGTAAGGGTTTTTGCAGCATACCTCCCTGAGTCCCACACCTTATTATTATAGAGTGAAAACTGTGAAAAAATAAAAAAACAAAATACACCTCAGAACGTCTCAAAATTGATTTCAAAGTGTCAAAAACCAAAAAACGCCCTGCGGGGCAACGTGGGCAGCGCTCCCCCCCCCCCCACACATCCCTTAACGCGTGGCAAGTTTTGTTCCTTCACTTGCCCCCCTCCCCCCCACCCCTGGCAGAAATCCTGCCAGTAACTCTCTGCATAGACATTTATACTCACCAGTGAGTATAAAATGTCTATGCTCTCTGTTTGTCCCGTTCACTTATTTAGTCCCCTTAAGGATATTACAGCAGCTCGGCGGCGAGAGTTTGTTCGCGTCTGAGCGTGAAACCAATGATATAAATTGCTCGTTCATGAAAAATATTCGTCATAACAAAGCTCAAATAGGTTCAAATAACGCCAAACATATTAAGGAAGACAGTGAACCTTCTTAATTGCCGATATTCAGTTCCGTTTAAAAGTTACGAATTAAATTTGAAAAAGTTTAGACATAGTTTTATGGCAATACTGTTCAACATAGCGAGATGCTTTTACAAGCAGGATGAAGATCGTACAACCACCGAAAAGTTACAAGAGGAAATTATTTTAAAAAAATCCTCTGAGAAACAGCAAGCGTTTTAGTGAAAATTTCGTATTTTTGACGGAAAATTCGCTGACTGATATCGGCGCTCTGAATCGGTAGCGGTCAGATAGTGAAGTTTGAAAACCTGTAACAGCCCGGGGCATGGAGACAAGTATTGCTTGATATCTACCCCGCAATCAAAACAAATCACAATCACTCACAAATGCGGTAGTAAAGCATATTCATTAGGCCCTTGTGTCGGGACAAGGATTCCCAGGACACTGTATATTTATTTTACTTTTTATTTAAATCATTAAAATAATTATTTTAAATAATTCATAAAATAAATCTTATTTGATAGTAATCAACGAAGTTTCTAACGTCAGCCAGTTTAATTTAGTTGAACATTAATTTGAACTATTTTAAAACTTTAATTCGAACTTAATTTTATGAACTAATTTTTTTCTTTCGAATTTTATTGTCTGTCAGGTTTCACTTTGGCGTTTTCCACTGGCCGCACTATGTTTGCACTGAAATGACGTCACAATACAATACAATACAATACAATACTCAATACAGATTTTAAAATGGTTTGTAGTTAACTGAAATGTGTGCATTTTTGATATAATTATTGGTAATATCCAGTAACAACGATAAATTTCCTAAAATTATATGAATTTGACATTTTCTTGAAAACATGGTGCTTTGTTTGATTAAAATATATTTACTTATTGATAAAACTTCCGTAACACAAACTGTCCTTACATTTTCAACCATTTCATATTCAACTTATTGAGAACGTTTTTGTTTTATTGTTTAAAATTGTATTTCAAATTATTATATGAAATTTACGAAAACGTATTTTTTAATACGCTCATACAACAAAGCAGACAGGGGCGATTTACCCATTACTTAGGCTAGTTAAATTATAGCCTAGGGGCGCAAGCTTCCAGGGGGCGCCGCAGTGTCAAATAAATGCCAAATTATGATAAAAAATATGAAATAAAAAACAAACTATCAATACAAAGTAGGTAATCTGAAAATATGGTAACTTGTGTCAAGATAATTACTGCATAGTCTTTTTAATAGAATGGGTGATATGGAGATCTCCCCCCTTGCAAATGGTATGGTTCCTATAACTTGAGGTGACTTGGATAGAAAAAGGCGCCATTTCCTCGCTCAAGATTCAATCAAAAAGTGTATACATTCTAAAAAAAATACATGTGGGGCGTGTGTTGCCTTCTCAGTTCTAATGCCTTCATCCTCGCGGGTTTGATACCCCATTTTAGGCACTTTCTGTGATAACAGCGTCGCTAGAGAGAAAAGAGCATCAATTTAAATTCCAAGATTCATTATAAAAGTGTTCAAAAATCCAAATGAGGCCCTGCGGGGCAAGTTGAGGGCTATTGAAATAGACATTGTTGAATTGTTTCCATTTTTTTTTGGGGGGGGGGGGGGGGCGCATCTGGTGATTAGCCTAGGGGCGTCAAACAGTTTAATGCGGCCCTGAAAGCAGAGTTGCTTCATTATCAAGATACCCTGACAATTTGAGCAAAGCGCTTCTCATTGAGGACGGCAGTTCAATTTTTGTCGTGAGCATTGTTCCCGATTAGGTTCCTCGGGAATATCAGCAAGTTTAGTACATTATGATGTCAATGAAATATTCTCGCACTCTTGAAGCATAAGGGGCGAAACACACGGGGCAACTTTTAATCGCTCAGTCGCGCGATTTTGCGCCCTGGGGAGTTTTAGACGCCCGTCTTTTGCGCGTCTCGTGTGTTTGCTCCCATAAGACTCAATGCTACCTAACTGCAGCGTCTTTTTGTCGCCGCGACTGAGCGACTGAAAATCGCCCCGTGTGTTTGCAGCCTAAAGCAACCAAGCTCCTACAGCATCCCAAATCCCCCTTCAACGATTCTCTCGCCATGTAAACACAATCCCCATAAAAAAACACTCCGTGTAAAAAAAACAGCCAAGTCTCTTCAACTAAAAAAAAATTATGAAATCTAAAAATTCTGCACTGAAACGTAGTGATATCAAAAAATGAGCCAAATCAAAACTTTATTCGAAAATTAAAAAATACTTGGCGCATCGTGTATATAAATAGCTTAGAAGTATAGGCTAGATATAAATGCATATACCTACTTATAGTATACCTACAATGCCCTAAAAAAACGATGCGCCAAGTATTTTTTAATTTTTTAATTGGCAAAATTGCCAATATTAGTAAGCTAATTCTAGTTGATTGCTTCTCTCTTGACGGCTGTGCCAATAAAAAAGTGAAGTTGTGATAAAAGTTTAAGTTGTGAAATGTATAAAAACACAAAATATGACGCCCATTAATTAATTAATTCATTTAGTAGACACATAATTGCTATATGAATTTTTTTCTGTCGTCAATAATAGTAAGTTAATTCTAAGACAGCGTACAATCTATTATGACGGTTGCGATAAAACACTTAGGCATGTTTGTTTCACACATTCATTCCTTCCTTCATTCGTCACAACACAATGATGTTGTTTGTTGTTACTACTGATTGGCAAAGGTCACGTAATTGCTCGACAGGTATAGATGTTTGATGCGATAAGGCAGACGACTCACTCCACTCTACCCCCATGCCCTACCCCTATTATTCCGCAGCCTGGGGCTGAATCTCCTCATTTTCATGTTTAAAAGTCATGTTCATATTTCGCGGTCGAAAACGGATGTACTGCCATCTACTGAGCCAGAACGTTACTACTAGACCTGTCATAATATCCATCAAGACAAAGTTAATTACTTAAATGCTGATCCGATTGTAAAAAGTAAAACTGAAAGGTGTTGAGACTTTTAGTTGCAAAATGGAATTATAGAGCTAGCACTAAAATCGTCTTCTTACCTCTATGCTAAAATGTTATGAAAGTTATTGAATAAATTCGAAATTAAAATGAAATAACGAGTAGGATAATGAAACTGATAGGATAAGAAACTGGGTTTTGTGGAAACTTCAAATAGAATCAAATATGATAGCTTGACACATCTTTCGAATGTAGTGTTACTAATCAATTAGTTCATGAGTTGTGAGTGCATGTAAAATTAATCTTTGTGATTGTGTTCTTGTTTCAGATACTGGAATGGAATAACATCTTAAGAAAAAGGCGACAACATGATCAACCAACTCACACCCCGTCACATCTGCAATAGATTCATCACACCTTGCCATAACCTCAATCTGACTAACATTACCCTGTCTACACTTTCACAGTTGTAATAAACCGACCATACTACAAATCTGATGTGCTTACCTCATTTATTAACCTACATCAATATCATTTCAATGAACCAATGTGCGCAATATAACCTCGTCGTTGACGCGCCGAATCAATCAAAACCTAATAGAAAAGTATTACCTATGGATTGATTGTTATCTGCCGTTTTATATTTATAGACTTGTCCAAGGGCGTATCCAGGATGAAATTTCGGGGGAAGGCCGCGGACATTACTAATATTTTGAAAAATCACAGTGGAAAACAGGGGGTTCGGGGGGCACAGCTCCCGAGAAAATTTTGGATCAAGGTCAATAGTTTAGGTGCAATTTTGAATCGCAGTGAATAGCTATTTTGGGGCTTTATTGACCCAAACTAATCAATCAATCCAAAAATTGGTCCAAGAGGTTTAAGAAAAGGTAAATTTATTGAACTTATTATAGGATATGCAAGTCCGAGGCGCATAGACCCGGAAAGTTTTTGGAATTTTAACTCAAATCTAACCATTGTGGAACGTTTTTGACATGATCTGTCTATTTTTAAGTGAAATTTTCCCTTATTATTTTAAATGTGCTTATTTTTTTAGATGAAACCCTGATATCATTCCCCCTAAATTCATGGGCCTGAATACGCCTTTGGACTTGTCTTATATCATGTTCAATTCGATGTACAAATGGATGAAATAAACTAAACAGTAAACATGGACAAATACCTTTTGCCATGTATGAAGGAACACTGGATTTGCTGCCAAAAAGTATGACTTGCCTAACATTCCATGACATAGTATCGAATGAATAACAAAACGTTAATATGTGAAAATAGTGTGCTTAAAAAAAATATTACAGTAGGGTGCAGGCGATCTGTGGATTGCACCTGAGTTAGCTCAACTTGTCCAGAATCATTTCCATTGTTAGAATTATCTCTATTATTAGTTCCAGACTCGAGGTCGAGATAACTAAGAAGTTCATAAAATACTGGTTTTAAAAGTGAAATTAATCCACAGATTGCCTGCTGACTATAGCACATTCCACGTGCAATATAAGCTATTTTAACTAACAACGAAATTTTCTCTGCCGAATTCTATGACGTTCTGGAGTAGGTAAAGGTACCCCATCTTTACTTACTGTTATAGCCGAATCAGAAAAGGAAAGTGAAGATTTTGAAGACTAGTTTAGATGAAAATAATTATAAGGACTAACGAAATTTTACAATATATAAGAACGAATAGAATAAGGAAAAATTGGAGGAAGAGAGATTGAATTATAAAATTGAAAGAGGGATAAGATGAACCGAATTCTAGAAGAGTGAATGAGATGTCAGAAATAAATCCTAGAGAAGTAAAACGATCTAGGTAATGGTGGAAAGATCAAATCAACATCGATGTAGGGAGTCGAGCTATGGGAAGAGATATCGTGAGAAGAGAACTTTTAGCCTGACAATAGCAACCTAGTACAAATGGGGGGTTCAATTTGTAATATTTGTCATTTTGTAAACACCCTTACACAAAAATGATATAATTGAAACCAATTACATAATATTCAAAAAATTTAATAAGGAATTTATGAAATGGATAAATTATTATAAGCGGTTTATATTTAAAGTTAGTTTATTGTTTAAAATGTACTCCATTGACACCAACGTTTATCAACATTGAAATGTCGTTTTGTGTCAATGGCATTCCAAAAATATAGCCTTTTTTATAATTTGTCAATAGTAATTAATAATTACACAATAGCACATGACCTGCATAAGAACCTGCATAAGTTAAATTACATAGCAATCTCTCATTCAAAAGATAAAATCATAAGAACTGCGAATAAACGAGCTGAATCTTTAATAAAAAACACTTTAAACTTCGTAACTTTGTAAATCACTTAAAACAATACTAATCAAAACACAAATATATTTCAGTAATAAATTAATTTGCTCAGGTTATAAAATGCATGATAAAATAATTATTGGGTGACACTAAAATGATTTTCGGTCATATTAAAATACCTGCTATCATCACCAGCAGAAAGATCCAACAATGTGACATCATCGTCCAACAATGAGACATCATTTTTTAACAAAGAGCCATCATTTTTTAACAATGTGACATCAGTGTTTAACAATGTAACATCAGTGTTCAACAAAGTGACATCATTGTTGGAGGAATCCAACGAGGCAGTAGAGTTGTTGGTAAACTTCGGAGGTGCTTTGAGGACCTTGTCATGATCCTTATCATCATCCACGGATAGTTGAGTCGAGTTGGCGAAGTTCGGACTGAAAACAATCAAGAAATCGTATTGATTACCTGTAAATCCATATCCAGTGAGAATGCTCGAAGCTTTAAAGTCCATTCACCGTAAGAATGGACCTTGAAATCTACTGGTCATTAAATTAGCCGTAGTCATTTGGCTTATTTTGAATACTATTGATAGACAGCAGGCGCGTAGGAAGGGGGGGGATGGGGGGAGTTATCCCCCAACTCGAGCAGGTTGACCCCCCATTCATCAAGTCCAATTAGTCCCCAAATAGTGTCCAAGAATCACTTAAAAAGTGTTTAAATTCTAAAAATGGCCTGTGGCCTGTGGGGCAACAATTGGAGTTTTTTTTTCTTCAGTTTGTGCATTTTAAAGCCCCAGAATCACCTGGTTTAAATACTAAAAAACGCCATGAGGGGCTAAAACTGGGGGCTTCGCCCCTCAGACCCCCCTTCAGGGTGTCGCAATCCCCCCCTCCCCCCTCCCATGATGAAAGTAGTTCCTACGCGCCTGATAGACAGTAAAATTGTGTAATGATACTTATAATGTTAATAAATTGTTTTTAAATTCTTACAGTAAATGGATTTTTAGATTATTTTTTGTGTGTAAATTGATCGCTCTGTTGGGATGTGATGTTTTGTTTTTATTTGATCATAACGACTGCGCTTTATTATATAATTTTTTCCAATAAGAGGTTTTGATTGGAGAATACGCAGCCTTCTACAACCTTATCGTGTTATGCATTATACAAATATCTAATAAAGATAAAGGGCAGTGTTGACAAACATTTTGGCTTTGCAGACGACTAATACGAGGTGCACCCCAAAAGTTCGCGCAAAATGTCAATGAAATGAAAATAACTTGACGCAACTCCTAGATTTCACCGTGTTATTCGAAGTAGTACCTTTTGGCATGCACACTCGGCCAAACAAAACTTGAACGTTGACCAAATTTGAATGACTGCTGGTCATGTCCCATAACCAATCAAAGCTTGTTATTATCATTGAAATGTGAGGTCACCTACTAGAGTGAGACAATGAGATCGCTTAGACTGACTTCTGATGGTGCGATCTTACATTTATCAGCCTATCAGATTTATTGAACTTTCAATTTTTGTTTGGCCAAGTGTACATAGCAATTTTTAAATTTTTTCAGTTATTCTATGCTTCCCTATACGTCATCAAGTGTGACCATGTTTAGCCTCTTTCGCGATAACCGACGTTAATTCAGCCTGGATTTCCATCTAGGGTAACTTGAATAAGTTGCAGGAGGTGAATTTAGAAGAATATGTGTGATTGGGAAAGATTGCCATGTTTTGGAAGCCCGTGCGCAAAGTTTAAAGTGCGCGGACACTTGCAATGGTGGCGAACCCAGTCTTTGCTCTTTCACAGTCTTGTTCGAACGTTTACGCCAGATTATCTCACTCAGCCGTTGTTTCAAAATTGCACAGAACATCTTGCCGTTGACGTTTTAATTAGGGGGAAGGGATTCTTCGTGAACGATGCCTTACATTTCAAAAAATCGATCAACATTAACTTGAAATGATTAAGTAACCCACACATCAATCGTTGTTCGGCAGTTTCTAGTTTTCAAAATCAACCTTATTTGAATGACCTGACTCCCTGAAACTTGTTCTTGTTCCTCAAGATGACATTCTGCCGATCAATGACCTTCGCGAAACAAGCTCTACATAGTCACAATTGATGGCGTCTAGGGATGCATGGAATAATTGAAAAAACTCCATAATTGTTCTAAACATGCCGAATTCTTCGATTATGACGGTGGAATCTAGGAGTTTGTAAAGTATTATTTATTTTATGGTCACATTGAACGAACTTTTGGGTTGCACCTCGTACATGTCGGGAGAAAGATAATGGAATTATGGAGAAATACTGCGTACTTATAATAACGAAATTAAATGTTGGTCAACAGATTTAAAACCGCTCGTGCAATACTGTCCTCCAAAACAAATGAAGCGAGATGAAAAGTTGTGTATAAACATTTTAAATAAAAAACATTTTAAAACTACAATTGGTGGCACGTGTGGGATAAAACATTGTCTTGCTTTAAAAATATCAACCTCTTACCGTATGCAGCGTCTACGGACTTACACAAATTGTTAATTAACAGCAAGCTCAAGTCGTTTGCTGTTCATTCCTTGATGAGTTACTATTTCCGAGTCTCAGCGGTAAAATACCAGATGTCCATTTGGTGAGTTCAATAATTAGCGATTCTACCCTCATCCACTCTTATTTGTAATGGTGACACAAGTCATTTTAAAAGCCAATGCTTCATCTGCATTTATTGACTTCAGTCAAATTGCAATTGATGAGTTTGATTACATGATTCCAATAGTGTGCCAAAAGTGTCTACCTCAGAGGGACAGATTTAATAAAATGAATAAACCAATGCTTACGATTTCTGCAAAATGTCCGCGTCGAAGATGGTCGAGAGGTCCAAGAAAGAGCTTTCCGTGGTCGATTCATCCATAGAGACACGTCGAGCTTAAAGTGAGACAAAACAAAATAAGTAGGTACATACCGTTAGAACGAACCCAGTTGGTACAACGCTATTGACATTTTCTCTCGTATTATTTACCATTGTCGTCGGGAGTCCCAGCACCATTTGCATCGGGAACTTGATCTTCTGTTTTGACAGTCTTATGCGAGTAGAGTCCACTGACAGCGTAGTTTATGATCCCAAATGGCAGAGTGACACCATTATACAGAGCGTGCAACACCCTCCTCGTTATGCATCTGTGCACCTTTATTCTAGAAGTAGACGGTAAACAAATAGAATTACTTGTGGTTTTATCATACAATTCCATACAAATTTGCTAGAACAATTCTTTAACTCAATCGCGATAATTAAAGTATAAAATCGAAACTAACATTGGTTGCACATACGAATCATTGTAGATCTAATCTCAACTAAATTTCCCACATGTAGCTCTCTTTTCTTTTTATTTCAATTTAAAATAAAATTCCCCTTGCCAAACCCCTGGGGTGGCGCAACAAAATGTAGGGGTTGGGAGGAAAAATCGTTTTTTATTGCAGTTACCTGTCCGAAAAGTAGTACATTTAATACATGGCTGTTCGAAAATATCAATCCTCCGACTCCAAGGAAACTTAGGTTCCTTGCCCCCTGTGCAAAGGTGACCACGCTTTGTACACGTGCACTCTGTTTTCCAACCAATCATTATCAGAAAAGCATGCCACTTTGCTCGCCCTGAAAAAATGTACTAAATGTTTGGGAGTGGGATGTCACACACAACAAGACTGCCAGTCCAAACGAGTATGACGTGTGTGTGAAAGCAGAACACATCATTCGTTGCTTCATCCCACTTCATCCCATCTCAGGTCAGTTGCCCACAGGCTCAGTACCTCTAGACGTATTTGAAAAATACCGCGGTATCAATCTAGCGGACGACAAGTTCAACATTTCCGATCAGGTCGACTTTCTCATCGACGCCGATCTGTATCCTGACATTCTCCAACGTAATGGCGATTTGATAAGCGGTAGCAGCCCTTCAGCCTTGAATACTGTCTTCGGTTCTCAAGTCTCAATCATCCACTCTCCATGCTCGCCTGCTCCACAACGCTGAATCACACTCCTCGCCTCTTCTGGGAGTCGAAGAGATTTCTAGTCCTCAACAGAAGGACCCCGACGTGCAATTCTGTGAAGATCATTTTGTGTCGACTCACACGCGTGATGGAGTCGGAAGGTATTCCGTCTCTCTCCCTTACAAGTCCTCGTGTTCGCCCCTTGGTTCGAATCGCTGTGGAGCACTACAAAACTATCTGAGTTTAGAATGACACCTTAAGCGCACCCCCGAACACGACGACACCTATTTGCACTTCATACCGCTGCTGCGAGATCCGCAGACTACGTGATACCTCACCATTGTTGTGCACAAAATCACCAGCTCCAGCGCTAAACTTCGCGTCGTTTTCAACGCCTCTTCACCGGACAAAAACAGTGTTACGCTCAACCAGAACTTCTGCGTGGTCCGAAACTACAAGCTGATCTGCCCAGCATCTTCACCACCTTCCGAACGCACGCCGTCGCCCTCTGCGCCGACAATCGACAAATGTACAGTCAGATACTCGTCAATCAAGAAGATCGCGCTCATCAGCACATCTTCTGGCGTCCGTGTCCCGAATCTTCCGTCGTCGCGTACGGTCTAGTTCCCTCCGCCTTCTTGGCCCAACGAGTACTACACCAGCTGGTGGACGACAAGGGAGAACGTGTCCCACTTGGTGCTCACGCCATCAAGCATCAAACGTACATCGACGGCATAGTGTCCGGGGAGCGTAAAAAGGCTTATTAATTACTGCAGCTTAATTAACATCCGTTGCATATTTAGACCACATATCAGTTGATAAATTGACAATTTCAATTAACCTGCGAATTTACATTATTTGCTGTCATGAGATTCCCGGTGAAGATCTCTATAGAGATAGGAGCAGTATCTAAACACTTAGCCATGCCTAAGGACAGGCAGCAAGAGTTTCTTTCTGGATGGCTGAGAATGGAGTAAAGTTGGCCAAGATGATGCTAAAGAAAGCAGATCATTCAAACCCAGACATTTTTTTGCTATTGTTGGAGTATCGCAATTCACCAGTCACCGGCAGCCAATTCACACCAGAGCAACTCTTGATGAGCGGACAAATGAGGTCTAAGCTTCCAAATTCCAAGAGCAAATGGGTAAGGATTTTTTGGGCTATATGTGCCCATTGGGCTGTTCATGTATAATATTTATAATGTAATTGTATTCCTTTCTCATGATATCATTTTGTAATTTAAAAACATATCGTCTAGTTCTTCCGTATTTATCAGCTATTAAATTAGAACAAAATATACACTTTTAGATTGGTCTCGTTAAGAGCTTTTCAACGATATGTGACAACATAGTTCCAAGTCAACGAATCACTAGTGCGAAACACACTGACGCTGGATCCTTTTGCGCTGGACCAAACTCACCATCTTCCTATCCCCGCATTGACATCTCTTATCTCTCACGGCGCCGAGCACGATCGTCGCTGCCTGCGTGCGCGGACTTTATCGAGGATCCAGACTTCGCATGAGTACTTCCGTTTCAACAGCTAATGGAACTACCCCTTCCCATCCATAGCCGAAGATTACCGAAAGATATTCGAACTTCGTGAATGGGTCAAGCATTCGCTTTTGTAACCTTGATTGTGATTGGCAATAAGAAATTTCCTCCTGTTGACTGTGATTGGTAGTTGCAGACGTTCTGCCGCCATTTTGTGCTTTCTGCTTTTCGCGCCCTCGAGGCTCGCCCGCGGCACACTCAGCACAGACTTGCTTGTGAGAGGTTGTGGAATTAGTCTTCGTGTGATTCAGAAGTTCAGTGTTCGCTATAATTCAATACTTTTACTTGATCATGTCGGATCGAAGGAAAGAACGAAGAGCCAACGAGAGAATGAGGCTGCCTATAGGTAAATACAAATCAAGATTGATTTTAATAGAGTTTTTAATCATTACCTGTAGTACATTATATTTCAACAATGGCGCACGAGAAAGCATCCGCCTCGTGTGAAAGGAGACGCGCCTTTCATAAATTCATGCTCATTCGCGTTTACTGTTTTACTAAATTGTATTGCTCGTATCAATCGGACATCAATCAATCGGGATTTCTTGAGACGATTTCTCAAGTCAGTTTAACTTTACTAATCACTAATCATACTTGGGCCGTTATACCGCGTTATACCGAGCGATTTCCTAGTATCTTGATACTACCACTATTTTTACGCTAAAATGGTTTCATGCATTCAAATATTTTCCCGTCTTGATTTGGATTGTAAAATTTGAAGATGGATTCCATGAATTTGATCGTTTTTTTGTAAATCCTGAAAATATACCATAACTTAGTATACTTAGTAATGATGTGTATTATTTTACAAATTTTATAAAATATAATTTGTAGAACTCAAAGTTTTGAAACCAACAACTAGACCGACATTTTGTAGACATGACTCTTTCCAAGAAATGAAATTCACTGAAAATATTTGGCGCGTTGCCAGTTCAGGTGTTCTGATTGTTGACATTTTGTCTGAAGGTTTGTTCTCGCGCGACAGCATTGTTGGTCTAATAATGGTTTTGCATCTGATTGTTGTTTGCATTGTTGAAACAACAATTAGCAACATGCTCAACAATAGTCGGATTGTTTAAGCTGGGGTTATTAGTATATGTGTTTGTCATTTGTTACCGGATTCACTTTGAATCACAGATGTTCGACTCTAATTAGCAATTTTTAAGCGAGCGACTCCTTTTGGCACGGGCATCTGTTTTTTTTCTGTTACTGCCGGTATAAGTACAGGTCACAGTTTTTCTTCTATCTAGCTTAAAATTTGCACACATGTAGGGATCATCACTGGGCATTGCAGACCCTAATTTTTTTTAAATCCGTGATTGGTTCAAATTAAAATAAAAATCTTCCGATTGGTTGGTCCGATCAATTTAAAATTTTGCGAGATCATTGCGACCTACATTGACTCAAATCCTAGAAAGTTTCAGTTTTATATCTTATGATTGGTGGACCATAGCCAACTGACATTTCGTGGATGAAAACACCACATCAGCTTTCTCCAATCGCATATTTTCTAGGATTCAATTTTTGTATTAGTGTTTGGATTTTTCCGCAAATAGCGCTAGGTACCGACGCCGCCGTTTTGTACCAACAGATGGCATCATCAAAGTTGATTGGTCCTGAAGTTTCATCTTATGTATTAATAATAATAATCAATGCAATGGACGGCAAGTGGAATGATTTGTTTGGGAGTGAAAATCTAGTAATATTAAGCAAATAAATCAAGTTATAGATGCACCTGTACATACCCAGTCGTATACATATAATAAATAATATATTTAATAACAAATGTTTTTGTCTACACACGTTTGCAATCCTTTATTTATTCACTTTGACAGTCAGAACTTTGTTTGACAGTTGATGATGGAAACAAAACGCACAGCTAGAAAATCACGTTTCAAGTGTGCCGTGATCAGAAAAGCGATTTGTTTTTGTAGTTATTTTTGAAGAGTAATCTCTGTGTAAATGATGTGTTTAGTTTAAATTATCTGTTATGAAACATTATTGATATGCAATTAATGCAAGTATCATCAATATCAAGCTGCAATTATGAGTTTGCGCCCGTCAAAAGCAAGTTTGGATTGTTTTATAAGGTAAGGTTAAGACATGACAGTAAAAGCACGTTGGTAAAAGTGGCAATGAACGTATACAAAAAAAATTGTCAACGTCTATATTTTGCCCACCCAACAAAAGGACGGTAGGTGGCGCCCTCGGGATCCTGCTTTACCATTGGATATGGGTTCTTTGGAGAAGGCTGATGTGGTGTTTTCATCCACGAAATGTCAGTTGGCTATGGGTGGACAATCAAAATGTTCCGATTAAACCCAAATTTTGCATGGTGATCAAGACCAACATTATTTAAACTTTTACACATTTTAAGCCCAATCAGTCAAGTATTTATTGTAATTTTATGAGGCAAACGGAAGCGAACGGGAATCGCACGGTTCGTCAGAGCGTTATTTTTTAATTTTGTCTGCCCACTACATAATTTTAAAAAATCAGATAGTAACGAGTAACGACCCAAAACAGCCTAATAGACTAAATAATGCCGCACACAGGAGTTCATTATAACCTCTGGTACGACCTCAAAGTGTTAAATACGATATTTTTAGTAAAATAATCGTATTTAACACGAGGTCGTACCATAAATCATAAAGTACTCCAGTGTGTGGCAATATTTAGTATATTAGGCTGTAATGGGTCCTTACAATCTAATTTTTTTAAATTATTTAGTGGGAAGACAAAATTTAAGAAAATCCCTTTGAAGAACAGTGCGCTTCCCGTTCGCGAGAATTGTGAATTGCAAGTCGGTTCGTAAATAGAGTTATTTTTCAGCCAAGGAGTTATTTATTATTACTAGAAAAACGCTCTGTGTAACGCGTTGATGAGCGAGCACCGGACACGTGCGCAAACATAGAACCGAAGATGCGGTAACACATAGAAAACATTATTAAAAGTTTTAACATTAAGATTAAACGTTACAGTACGACATTAAGCCCCAGACAAAAAAACGGAATGAATCCAAAGTTCCACAATTACAATAAGACAATGTAATGTTTTGAACTGAATGAATCAAACCTCTCAAAAAATTAGCAACCTTCAAGGAAATGTCAGGCTAGTCAGAAGCTCAGAAACTGAATGAATCCAACGTTTCCACAAGTATAGGTAGAAGAAGACAATTATGAAATATCTATGTTCTGACAAAAATTATAGAAAAAATAATAATCACCTGCTATAAAAGCGGGGAAACTGTACTTAAACCTTCACAAAGAACACCAAATTACCTAACTTTTTAACGAAAATAAGCAAATCGCTGTCCAGCATTTTGCTGGATTTCAAAAAAAAAATTGCAAGTTGTTCAACGAAAATAAGCAAAATGCTGTCAGCATTTTGCTTATTTTCGTTGAAAAGTTTGGCAATTTGGTGTTCTTTGTGAAATCTCTCCAGAGAGATTTGAAATGACGTGTGATTACAAGAAGAGAACAAACGCCACTCAATGAAATTATTGAAATATCGACTTATGTTTTATAATCTCTCCTGGATGCAAAATCAGCCAAGAATAGATGCACAGGAAGCACGGCCATCAGGACTACGAATTTACGAAATGTCAATCAAGGTCCTTAGTTTTAAGAAAACTCGAACTGATTTGTTTGGAAATACGCTGGGGCTTAACGTCGCACTGTTCTGCAGCGAGGCTAATAGCGACGGATGAATGATTATGATGATGATGATTGGGAGATGATGATGAAGAGTAGGTTAGGATGGAAGGTGGAAAGGAGGCGGTCGTGGCCTATTAGTAGGGTACCTTCCCAGCATTTGCCTGTCGACTGAGGGAAAACCACGAAAAAAAACCCAGTCAGGAAGGACGGCCGCGGGAATCGAACCCATAATTAAAATATGATCAATTCAATCAAAATAAAAGTATCTGCTTTTAACTGAAAATTGACAATTGTATCTAAACATTCTGGTCTTAAAGCAAATCAGATTCAGTTGAAGTGGAAAAGCATTCATTTTCAATACTTCATTTCTGACAGCTATTAAAAATGCCAATAAGTTCATACATTCTTAACTGATTGGGATGAAAATTTGTAAAATAAGAGACAATGTTGGTCCTAATGATCATGCAAAATATGAGTTTGATCAGATTTATCGAATACCATTTTCATTTTTCAAGCTATCAGGATATATTTATTTAAATTTTAATCAATAAATGGATTTCAAAAAAATTTGCAGAGACAACCATCTCTGTTTGCACATGTGCTCTACAAGTGTGCAAAATTTCAGATCGATCGGTGAAACGGTGCGACTTCTATTGCTCCACTTAACAGCAAAAAAGAACAACAAAAAAACAAAACAAAACAGAGTTCCGTGTCAAAAGAGTCAAAAGGAAACGCTCGCTTCGCTTGCTCAATTAAGTCTATATTCTCAACAGAGCCGAGGCTCCACTAGTGAGAATGTAATATAGAGAAGGGGGAGAGGAAACCCGGTACCGCCATGTAGCCTACTCCTGACGAAAGATACCACAATTATAGGGTGGTAAAACGTCACTCACAATCATGACGTCGATCTTGCTCAGCTGATCAGCTGTTATGAAATGCAATTGTCTTTGCTCAGCTGTTTAAATTGATTAATGAAATGTAATTGCCTTCCCTGTCAATTTTCTTTCAGTTGATGTATGAAGATAATGTATATTTAAATAATTGAAATGGAGTTAAGCAAAAGCGAATTAAGTGACCTAAAGGTGTGGAAGCATTTTACATTTAATTAAGTATGATAATGGACGACGTCACTTGTTTCTAATTGGTTAATTTTTAACTCCCTTTACGAACCGACTTGCAATTCAATTCTCGCTCGCGGCGTACGGATCGGCCGCCCCACTAGATAATTGAGTCGAGTAAGAAGTATAACCAAAAGAAAGTGATATTAATCAGGTTGTGGGTTCTTCCATGTTGCAGAGCATGGAGTGGACAGCCCACCCGCCTGGAACACCAGGTCGAAGAAGGCAAAGAGTCACGAGCAACCATCGACCTCGACCTCGACCGGCGTCTCCTCAGAGCAGTTTCGCTTTCCGAGGGACGATGCGATGGAGGCAAGATTTAAAAATATAGAATGGGACAGCGATTTATTCGACCAACAATTAAGATTTGAAATCCAGAGAATAAAAAAGGAGGAGGATGCTGATGACCAAGCTGGATGCAGCTGGATGCCGGATATGAAGATTGAGGAAACCGCCCCTGTAATGGTCAAGGAGGAGGTCGAGGACGTCGAGGACATGGAGGACGTCGAGGACGTGGAGGACGACGTGGAGGACGTCGTGGAGCAACCTCCTCGTACGAGGCGTCAAAAACTTCAAGAAGCTCTGCGCACGGCGCAGCTTCTGGTGTTGCAGCTTGGCGCGCTGCTGCATGAGGAGGCCGACGAAGATTAGGACCATATTCCACTTCAATGCCAAGTGTCGTTTACGTTCAATTACATCGGAGACTTTAAGGCGCTGGGCATTTGCCCATATTTTCTTGTATGGCAAAAAGGGACAGTCTTTTAAGAACTTATATTTCTTCATGAACGAGCCAACGGAGAAAAATCGGACTATCATTCTCTTTGATTTCTCATCGGTCAATGAGTGCATCCCTGCGGCAACTTGATCCTCCATCACCTCGGCCAACAGAAGTCGTCTTTTCACTGCTTCAGTCACCTGCAAACAAATATATGCAAGTTACGTTATTGGTACCATACATATTTATTCAGACATCGGAGCTTAGTTTGACTATTTACTTTTGTCGAGGCAATCAGTGAACGAACTCGAGTTCGAGGCGTACGTGGACTAGACGTTGACGGTGAGCCCTTTGCCCGTTGACTTCTTTTCTTGTACATTTCACACATCTTCTGAGTTTTTTGTAATTGGATTCTAAGTTTTTGCAATTGACGTGACATCTTCGATTGAATATGCCGTTTCACTTTGGCACCAGTATTCTGCCTTGAATGACCTGCTGGAACTGGAAGATCAAGTCTTGCTGGCGTACCTTCAGTACTACCTCTAGAAGATCAGCGAGGCAGAACAGTGGTTTCCTTAACTTCCAATACACAAGTTTCGTCTCGAACACAGTCTTGCATCTTCTGTCGATAATTTCTCTTCTGTTCAGCCCACACTTTACGTTGGCTGCGTTTGGAACGTTCAGATAACGATCCAATTGGCTTAATAGTTCCATTTTCAATCATCTTCCTGTATCTTACTTGTCCTCTCTCTTTGTGCCTTTGCTTTTCAGTTGGATTGCTCTTTATTTTATCCCTTTTTCTCTGTTCACATTCCCGCTTCCGTTTCAGTCGCTCCTGATCACTCATTTTCTTTATTTTCGCCATAATTTTCAAGGAGAGCTATTGGTATTAACAAACAAAAATTAATACACAACTAAATATTTAGGTGTACCTTAATAAAAGAAAACTTTCTTAATTATTGTACAAAGTCCTTTTCATGGATAGACTGTCTTCCCCATGGATACATGAAGTATTCAAACATCCATGAGAAAGACATGTCCATCTATCCATGAAAGAGACTTTTCTTAGGTGAAAGAGCAATGGGCAAAAAGCGGGTTGTGCAGTTGTTGGTGCAAGACTCAAGAGGCTATGACTAGTCAGTACTTCACTTTGAATGGATTTTCATTAAAAAATAAAATAAAAATTAATTTAGATCATAAGTAGGGGTAACCATGAGAAGGACTTACCTACCTAAATACACGCACCTGTTGTTATGCCAAATGTAATAAAGATTTTCTTCAACACTGTGTACACAGCAGCCATACCACTTGGTGTCCTTGGCGAGTACAGTAGTAGGCAACATTATAAAAATAAAATCCCCAGATTTCTATGGCAATTCAATTCAATATTCAACTTTTCAAAGTTGAATATCCATCCATGAGAAAGACAAAAAACTTCGGGACAGGTATTCAAAATGGCATACAATACAAACTAAGAAAATAATTAATGATTTTATGATAATTATAAGATCAGTTAGTATAATGTAGAAAATAGCCACCATTAAAACATTATTGGAATGTATAAATACTTTGCTATAGCCTATACAGCTTTGACATTGCCAAGTGTCCAGGGACGATTGTGTATTGTGGCGGATTGTGTATGTGTTTATAATGTGATTTAAATATAATTATACTACTGACTACTTATACTACTACTACTACTACTACTACTACTACTTCTAAAATACCCTAAATCATGAAATGTGAACCTAAGTCCTTCTTCCTTTCCCAATCTTCGAAATTCCAAAAATTTTGTTATGAATATAGTAACAGAAACAATGCATACTTTTATAGTTAAAACAGCTTTTAGAGTGGCTACTACTTTTTTAATTTGGTCCTAAAAAATCTAGTGGACCTTACGGGTCAATTTAGCAATTCCATTTTTGTTTCATTTCATTTTTAACACAATAAATTATTTGCTCATTTCTTTACCATGCAAGATGCAACTTATATCGGGTGGCTGGGCCATGCACATGCCAGAGGCCCTTTGCCGTTGGGGCACCACTCTGATATGGGTAAACGCGTTGATGAGCGAGCACCGAAAAGTGAAATATCGCCTACCAAAACGTTTACTCAAGGATAATTATACATTTTTTGCAACTTTCCAAATTCCATATTATACACTCTGGAATAATTCAATAACAGATCCATGTGCTATGAATAACGTATACTTTTCGATAAATCTATTTTGACAGCTACATATTAATTAATACTTGACCGATTAGGTTGAAAAGGTGTCAATGATAATGTTGGACTTGATCACATGCAAAATTTGAACTTAATCCGAACATTTTGATTTTCGACCAATCGTGAGATTAAAAAAAAATTAATTAACAAAATGATTTTTAAACCTTGTAAAATTTGATTCAATGTTGGTCTTAATGACCTTGAAAATTGAACATTTAAAAATTTAAAAAATAATTGAAATTTTAAAAATTTTAAATTGATCGGGTCAACCAATCAGAAGATATTTTTTTAACTTCAACCAATCAACGGATTTCAAAACATTATCAGTGTGCAAGCCAAGCTGCTGTTCGCCCTAATATGTGTGCAAAATTTAAGCTCGATCGGGGAAACGGTGTGACGTGATTACCGGCATCAACAGGAAAACAAACAAACAAAGACAGAGGTCCGTGCCTAACGAGCGGCACCGAAACAGAAGACAACTTCACGCGGGTGTCCGCGGGTAAGCCGACCGTCTCATCCACTCATTGTCGCGCGGCGTTCCCTGGATGAATACTGCTGGATGGTTTTGGCATCGATGAAATATGCAAGGTTGAATTTAAGAGGGTTTCTGATGGATAAGAAGGTTTATTAACTGCTAACTTATCGGCAGTTATTTCAACCTGAAAGCCATGGAATGTGGAGAAAAGTGGGACATGCCGCGAGGAGTGTACAATGGATTCATATAGTGAAATCTAGATAAAACAAAAGATTTCACTTGATTTCGCAGAGTCGAACATTTTCGCATGCGGTTTCGATTCGAGAAGGCACCCTGGACCAATCCTTCGCCATCTCATTACCAGCATTTGACATATTTTCTCATGGACCGGAATGGGACGAGAAATATTAGAATAGAAGCTTTGAAATCATGTCCAATGCTTACTTGCTCTGCTCTGTATCGGCGTCGTCTGTGGTGTGACTCACTGCATCGGCGTCGTCTGTGGTTTGACTCACTACTGAATCGGCGTCGTCGTACGAACATCGGGCACCTTGTTCACTGATAGCATTGCGCCTGCGATTATGGTTGTCTTTCCGGATGAGCTCTCGAAAACGATCACTCATAGCCAAATTCGCAGCCTCCTGGATCTGTGATCTAGAATCAATCATTTCAATTGTAGTAGTTATACGATTCAACGTAGGGAAAATGTAGGTAGGGGTTCTGTTAACAAATATTTTTCCCTATTCAATGTCTATTTTCAATTTATATTGAATACAATACGTTTCAATGCAATGTAATTGTAACTTTTATTCAGGTCCAAATGAATATTTTAGATATTGACATCGAAGAAAGAATGATTATGATTTTACTAGCTTATATTTCACAAAGTAGCGCAATTCGTTGGCGGATTCAACTCGAGAAATAGTCACCCCACCCATGATTCAGGTCTACATGGATTCTCGTCCAAAAAACGTATAGATTGTGGTAATAATTTAAAGTGTAACAGCTGCTATCTTTATATACATTACAAATAAGGTAAGTAATTGAATAATCTTAAGTAAAAATACCTTTCTACACCTTGTACAAAAAAATTAGGAAACGAATAAAATAGATGTAATGTCTATCACCTGGTTAGGTTTTGTAGCTCGACACAGATTCTTGATACATTTATTCAATGTACACTCGAACAAATAATAAACGTTATCCGAAATAAAAGGATTGGCATGATAAACGTTTGATGGCATCATCCCATGAAGTCTGTGGTGAGCTCTGATTTCATTGATGATAATAACAAGGATCGATTGTCAAGGAACCTGACCAGCAGCCAATCCGTTTTGTTCAAATACCGATAATTGACAATAATCTCGAAAATTACAAAACTTACGATAGAAATTTCCTATACGATTCCGTAAATCTCTAATTTGTACTTTTGCGTATCAATAATAAACATATTAGTATGTAAGACCGTGATAGATACGTCAAGTCAGGGGTTGGATACTGACCTCGATAGGGTCTTGGTGCCGTCGGGTAGGTACAGGCTCAACTTGGCGACGACACATTTGTGAATAACTGAAAGATTCAAAATTAACTTTTTAGTTTGATTAGGCAACAAATATTTTTGAGTGTAAAATCTGACAAAATAGAAGCATTTTTGTTCTGTGTGACAAATATTTTTGTACTCTTAAGCAATACAAGTGGTATGTATATATGGGTTTTGGAAAATTAAACAACCCGATGCTATATTTTTTTTTATAAAAAGTAGTTTTTCTTGTCATGAGGTCCCTGATATTAATAATAAACCCTATTTACCTATTCTTGACTCACAATATTCCCGAACGTGAGGGCCATGTAACTTGGCAAAACTAAAAATTATCTCTTAATAAATCTGGGACTGCAAAATATTAGATCACACCATCAGAATTCAGTCCAAGCGTATGGTATAGTAGTACTATACTCACTCTAGTATGTGACCTCTTATTTCAATGATAATAACAAGCATTGATTGTTAATTCTCCGATAATTCACCGATAATTCTTTAATTTACCAAGTCTACGTAAATCCTACATGACCAAATACGTCAGGCTCCGTGATCACGTTTAAATTATGAAACATTTAAAAAATATTAACAGCTCATTCTTGAGCCAACCTAATAAATATGTATCGTATGATATACAGTATTTTGACCGAACGCGACTTGATAAAAGCATAATGTCTATTTTGTCAAGAGTCGAGAATGGACACTAATATTGCATTTAAAAATAATTGGTGTAACCTATAATGCTTATAATATGTCGACTCAACAATTGCATATTATTATTTTTCACATTATTCATAATTTGCATTGTTAAAAAGTTCTGACGATAGATAGGAAATGTTATATCCAGTGCTTACAATGGAGTGCAGCCAAAACACAACGAAGTAACAATACAATATACTATAGGAGAATGGCAACTTGTGGAAATTACATGAAAAGCTAACAGTACTTGTAAAAGAAGTAGACCACCAATAACGTAAACAATTATGTACATCGGAGGTAGAAGGGCGGAAGTCCATTTTCTCGAGTTTACATGGCACACTTTTGGAATGATGTAATCAAGCTTTGTCAATTGCCATTTGACTGATGTCAACAAATACAGTTACCTAGAGCAGTTACCTATTAAAGTATTCTCTTAAACAATGACTCATGTCACCATTACAAATGTGATTGGATGAACTCATGAATTCTGGTTTATGAGCTCACCTCAAGAACCATTTAATGGACTTCCACCCTTCTACCTCTGAGGTACAGTATTAATATCGTCATGGAGTAATATCTCATGAAATTGAAACGGATTTTGCAATAGAACTTTATTACTCTTTCGGTATTTCCTAAAATATTTCCACACGGTAACAAAACAAGTAAGGGGCTGTTCATAATGTATGTGAAGCCTTAGGGGGGAGGGAGAGTCTGTTATACTGTGGTCTGTGACAATCTGCGACGGGGCGGGGGGGGGGGGGGGGGGGGGCACAAGCTTGATGTCACAATACTTTGTATCTATTTTGTGATCATTTGTACTTATGTTTCAGCAAAAAGAAATATCGCATTTATTATTCTCAACTGAGATTTGAATTTTTCCTCTCTTTAGGATAATACTTAAAGTATTATAAGGAGTAGTGTATTATACAAGTTTTTTTGTATTCTCATTCTATGAGTGTAATATTTATATTTTGCAATAAATCAATAAAAAGTTTTGAGTTTTCTCATTCTTTCAATGTTTTTTGACCCCCAAAAAACTAGTGAAAATATGATATTTGTGTGTGTGTGTGTGGGGGGGGGGGGGAGGGTTCAGGTGTGACATACTTTTTACGGTGAGTTGTATAAAGTGTGACAACTTGCGACAAGGGGTTGAGGGGGTAAAAAAGTGGCCAATTTTGTTTGACATACTTTATGAACAGCCCCTAAAATTGACCTTGAATTTGAATTGTCGTTATAAGCCCATACCTCGTTGTCCATAAATGTTGAACTGTGTGTCCCAAACACCAAACTGTAAGATGTCGTTGGTGAAAACCTCCGTGAGTGGCGTATCATCGCCCATGTTCTGAAGCCGCTCTGCATTGACATACGTGCCGTGCTTGCTTTCGTTGTCGCCCAGGTAAAACTAAAAGAATCAGTGTTTCATGACCATACTTTCTACGATACGAATAGCAATCTAAATATCAGGATAATCTTCATAATGCCGTGATCAAAACCAAACCGCAAAATGAAGACACCAAGAAAACTGAGACACAAGAGAAGAACAACAAGAAGGAGCAAGAGAGAAAACATTCAGTTGTGGTTTCATTTACGCTTTTTTTGGCTTGGGCTTAACGTCGCACTGTTCTGCAGTGAGGCTAATGGCGACGGATGAATGACTATGACGATGATAGTGAAGAGTAGGTAAGAATGGAAGGTGGGAAGGAGGCGGTCGTGGCCTATTAGTAGGGTACCTTCCCAGCATTTGCCGGTGACTGAGGGAATACCACGAAAAAATCCCCGTCAGGAAGGACGGTCGCGGGAATCGAACCCGGGCCTCCGAATACAAGTTCAGAGCGTTACCACTCAGCCATACCTGTGCTTGCACTGTTCTGCAGCGAGGCTAATGGCGACGGATGAATGATTATAATGATTATGATTATGATGATGATTGAGAGATTATGATGAAGAATACAGGCAAGGATGGACGGTGGGTGGGAGGCGGTCGTAGCCTATTAGAAGGGAACCTTCTCATCATTTGCTTCTCAACTAAGGGGAGCCGCTCATAACCTGAAGCCCCATTTACACGGTGAAATTTCTTGAACAACTTCTTTGTCACATTCCCATTTTTCATACAATTTTGTATTTACACGACGCAACTTTCTGTCACAGAACTTAAAACATGTGTTAATTTCCATTCAAGAAGTGTGACACAGAAGTGTGGTACAGAAGTTGTTCAAGAAATTGCACCATGTAAATGGGGCTTAAGTCAGGAAGAGCGGCCTCGGGAATCGAATCCGGGACCTCCCGAGTGCAAATCAATAGCGTCTCTTCCTGAACCAACTTGGTCAGATAAAAAATAAAGATTCAGTACGATTAATTTAGCCGAGTTTTACATCTGAAAATTATTTTCCAAATTATACATTTTAAAATGGCGTTTAATATCGCACTATTATGCAACTAGACTGATCACTAAAATATTAAAGATAATGTAACGGATGAATACGAAATATGTAGATAATCCGATGAAGAAAGTGGAAGGACGGATGGTGGGACGGAGCTGTTCATTACTTATTAGTTATTAGTCATCTTTATTTCACGAAATCTCGAAGTATCTTCCTTCCATCACTAGGGGTCGGCCGTGGTAAGAACCCATGCTTCCGGAGCTTTGCAAGTCCAAAGTTTGTTTATGTTGCATGCATAAATGTAGCAGATAAGTTATAATTTATATTGTTATTATTTTTATTGCATTTGTTAAAAGAATTTCTAATTTGTAATTGGAAAATAGAGAAGTAAAACATTGAAGACAAATGTAAACAACTTTGACATCAATCGCAATCCTACATATATCCCTCATGAAATGCGAAACTCTTCTCAGTTTTGATGTATCCCATGCTGTGTATCCCAAGTGCTATAAGCTCTGCTTACGGGGTATCATAATATGATTGAGTTGGGAGTGTATTCTCTAACAACTGGAAGCATTAATTTTGTCACATGAATTCAATCGGAAATAAACTAATTTTCATATTAGAACTATCAGTTTCTTCGTACATCTTTATTTTGTAATTAATTAATTGTTTAATCCTTGGATTACAACTCTTTTACTCGATTTTGCGTTGCACACTTTTGTAACGACGTAATCAAGCTAGGACTGAATGCCAATAAATACTGTTATATTGAATTACTCATGCCACCAATACAAATATGATTGGATGAAGGCAGAATTACTGGTTTATGATCTCAACTCGTGAATCATTGAAATGGACTTACGCCCTTCTACCTCTGAGGTACAGAACAAGTAATAACTAATAATCTCACCTTTCCGTCCATGCAACATAGAAACGCGTGATTGAATGACAATACTTTCGACTCGAAGATGGCGTTGTTCGCTGCCGGAAAATGTCTGTTGTCCATTGCCCCGATCATGATGGGATAATTCAAGTCGAGCACTCGCGTTAGGAATGGAAAGGAATGATCCACCAAGCACTCCAGAATGACTTTCGTCCCTTGAGCGGGCTCCATGTTTTAGCTCGCAATACTCCAGTACTGATTCGAGACTTAAAAACAAAACAATATTTGGAACAACGCTCCTAGATAATATTCGCATCTTGTCAATACAGCATTTTTACGGGCATGGTGACTAGAATCTGTAAATTATGTTGATATTTTGCAAATGTTGTCCGCAAATAAATGTATCGGCATCATTTACCGCAGATGTCCCAGTCTCACAGTGGAATTACATCTGCAGTTCTCACTCCTTACATAAAAGATTATTACACAAACATTATAATCCATATATTATTTTTTAAATGTTTGAGTAACTCATTAAAAATTAATTTTTAGTTTTTACTAACTGCACAAAACATTAACAAAACAAAAGTCTTTGACGATAACTATTACCATCTATTACATTTCTGTGATGTTGCACTGCATAAGTGATGGGATATATTTCAGGACTAGAAATAAGTTATCTCAGAATTACAAAGGGTGCATTCCGTATTACTTAAGTTAATTTCTCATGAATCAAGCTAGCTTATGCTAAGGATGTGAACGTGCAAGAAAGTATTTTCATTCATTTGGACGCTGACTTCGCGAAGGTCATTATCATGCAAAAATAACACACCAAGAAAATGAGAACCCCAACAACGTATGCATTTAAAAAGTGAGTGGGTTTCTTCTAAACAACGCTCACGATAAGCATTATGCTGCTGATTGCTGCTGATTGCTGCTGATTGCTGCTGATTGCTGCTGATTTAATTTCCGACAGGTTAGATTTGAACTTGAAGAGAAATAATCGAAATATGAAAACAAACACAACAAATAAACGAATGGTAAATATACAAAATCTTGTAGCGCATGAATGAGAGTTTTGAGTGTCCAGTTCTAGAACCTGAATTATTGGCAGAACTAATATAGGTAGGATGAGGATTACTTTACGTTTGTAAGTACTGTGAAGGCTATTGTACTGTGAATGTTATATTACTACAAAAAATATTCAGGTACTATTTATCACATTTTCCCATGTGTAATTTAGAACGTTGGCTATAGAATTTTAGATTTTTAAATTTTATCTTCTAGACCCGTTTTAAATATTGTCAGACTACAACATTCGTCAAATACCGAATAACTCAGAAAAAAATACTATATGATATAACTTGAGAATTTTCCAATTATACAATAACTCTGAAACTAAGGTGCGGAAATGTTTACAGTTCATATGTTTTAAATTTCCTGATTATATTGTTAGTTCTAAATAATTTACCTCGCTGTAGAAAACGTTCTAAGCTTGCTTCACGTGCCCTGCACTGGAGTTCGTACTGCAATGAGTTGTGGCAGAAACAAGAACCCCAATTCAAACCAGTCCCTTCCCTGAGACTGTTGTTATTGTTTACTTCATTATTATGTCCTAGTTGCCAGAACAACAGACAACATTCAACCAATTTTGGTTATCGCAGATAAGTGCTTTTTGCAGCTTTTAATGAAAATACCAGAACCCAGTACCCACATTTATTTAGGGATAATAAATCAGTATGGTGAATTTTGAAGTAAAATCATCTTTTTAAATAGCATATGAATTTAGAAGTAAATTACAAGGAAAATAATAATTCGTATGTGTACCTCCGGGTAAAATCTGATGACAGATTTTTCGAAATGTCTTCATTCAAAATGATTCAGATGTGAATAAAAACGTGTCCATTTCATAAAATTAAAGTCTGTGAGATATGAAAGATATATACGACCGAACCGGAGTTAAGCTGGGTCCACATAATATAGACCGTTTTTGCGTTTTGCGTTTTCCGTTTATTTTCGTGTAGACAATCACAAGTCCAGAAATCGCTCACGGCAGACTTGTGATTGGTGTATAGAAAAAAAACGGAAACGGAAAAGGCAAAAACGGTCTATGTGGACCCGGCAATTTATCCTTCCTATCATTCTGAATCATCGTGTTCTGAATCAAGGTTTCCATAAAACCTAGTTGGTCGTTTATTTCTTGCGTCAACTTTAAGACATGTAATTTGTCTCAATTTCTGAATTTTCTGAACTATCTGATGTTTTAATTACCAATTTAGAATAATAATTGTAAAGACTGATTAGAGTGGAGTAATAATTGGTAATGTATGTTAAAAGATAACTTTAAATATATTATATAGGTAATACAAATTGACATATTCCCTCTATAAAATTATGATTTCATTCAAACAAATGATTTAAACATTAACAGTTTTAGATTAGTAATTCGAATGATGATGTCAACTTATTTATTTATATCGTATGGGAAAAATACAACATATTTTTTGTTTTTATAGCAATTATGTTAATGATAATTATGATAAAATACGACAGTTGACTTTTCAGATTAAACTCAAATGTGGAGAGGAATAATGGTCTAAATAATGTTTGGGGTATGTAGTACGAAATAGTTTGTTCAAGTTTAATACCTTTATTCTTGAGATTAAGATACGAATTAAAATTTACATTATATTTATAAACTGTGTATTGTTTTAGTCAATCATTTGCAAAGTTTACTGTTATCAGTTAAGAAAAAAGTAAAAAAAAAATCAATAATATTACTGTATAATATTCCTTGGTGCAGTTAAAATGTCATATTTAGTGTATCCATGTTCTTTGCCTCCGAAAGCTATGTAGCACTTTCCAGTGCTTGGAAGGAGCTGAAACAAAAGTTAAGATATTAAGACAAGAAGAGATTCTATAGCAGTTAGTACTATTTAAAAACCACCAACTATTGCCTGATGAAGACGATAGAATGTGTTCTTAATGTGTTCTTAATGTGTTCTTAATTTTTATACAAGGGATCCAATAGTTTGGTGGTTTTTAAATAGAAAGTAAAGATTTACAATAAAAATAAGTATAGTACTGTAGCTGAGAATATTATACATATTAAAGATACATGTTTTTCTGTGTGCTTATAAATGATTTCAAGTTTATTCAGTTTTTCAATTCGTTTTGTTGGTTACAAGTTTACAACGTTATTTCTTTTTACTTAATTTATTCTTAAATAGGCAGCCCAACAAACGTTAAGATAACACTCTTTTACGGTTTGTTACTTACTTTGCCAGGAGTCGATGTTCCTTCATGAACGACTCGACAAACGTAAAGATGTTCACCGCTGGTCATTTGGCCGCCTTCCAAAGCTCCATGCGGCATTCGTCCTTGCTTCAACTCCTGCCAGGTGAATGCTTCTTTACTGCACAATACCTGGAGGAAAATGGTGGATTTTTCAATTGTATTCCGTAATAACAGTCATTATGTCAACTGGCAATTTAAAAGGATAGTATAACTAATTAAATATTTTAGTAGTCTACTACCAAAGAAAAATACAAACTATACACGAACGAATACCTACACCATACACTAAATCATAAGATACGGGATCCAAGATGACAAATTCTTCCTGGATCACTCCTTTAGTCGACAATCAGGATCATGGATATTACGAAAAAGTTCCAAGAAGAAACAATATTTTGGCCCCATATTTGGCAAAAACCAATTATCAGTTTTATTATTCAAATTAAATTATATCCTAATTAATTTTTGGAGGTAGAAGGGCGAAAGTGCATATCAACAATTCTTGTGATGAGCTCAAAAACCTTGAACTCAACTCATTGATCTTATTTCATCTTAGATTGCATTTCAATCTTATTTGCAATGGTGACACGAGTCATTATGTAAGAGAATACTTCAATATAACTGAATTTTGTTGATATCATCAAATGCAATTGAAAGAGCATGATTATAGATCACAAAGTGTGCAACTCAAAATTGAAAAAAATTACTTTTTCATCTACCTCAGAGGAACATTTATAATGTATTACGCTGTTGTCAGTTGTTTTAAATTGAATGAAATAAAACCTGCACTATTGTGTGCAGTAACTCCCAATTTTCATGAATGATGTACATAAATAAAACGGTTAATTTTGACAAAATTGATTGCATAATATATACGAGTATATTAAATATCTATGCTTACATTTTGAAATAACGTTGCAGGCTCTTTTCTCCTGTGATTGGATTGGAGCAAAGAGTTCATGTACACTTGGCCAAAGTAAAAATGGTATTTGAACGAAACTGATTGGCTGCTGGTCAGGTTCCTTGACAATCAATCCTTGTTATTATAAATGAAATCAGAGCTCACCTACTTGATAACGCGTTAGCATAGACTTCAGACTTCATCTGACAGATCCTTTTCAGCCAATCCGTTTCTTTCGAATACCGTGTTTACATCGACCATGTACACATAAATGATCGGTTAACAAAATTGAATGACAGCTGATCATGTTCCATAACAATCAATGCTTGTTATTATCATTTATTAAATGAGAAGTCACCTAGAGTGAGATAAGGAGATCGCTTGGACTGACTTCTGATGGTGCGATCTAACATTTTTCAGTCAATCAGATTTATTGAGCGATCATTTTTAGTTGTGCCAAGTGTATCAAGTGGCCGATTCACTGGACGGCACTATATAAGAAACAAGAATTAAATGAAGGGTACAGGGAAAGAACGATATAAGTCACATTCGGATGAAACTGAGATAAACGAAGTTTTATGTTGAAACTTGTATCTATCTTTCATACAAATCGATATTTCAATTGCGTTTTTCAAGATTTTGTGGCAATATTTTCTAAAAACCGAGGATATATTCCGAAAGCTCATAACAATCACTGCAAGATTACACCTTAAACTAATTTTTTTCAAAAAATGCATTTATAGCGTTCTTTCCCTGTATACCCTTGAAATCTGTTGCACTCACCTCATATGTTCTGATGGGGTGTTCTCGACCCTGGTACGCTATATAGGCCATCTTGTGATTCGGGGAGACCTTGCCTGGTATCAGGTCACTCCCGTGGAGAGCACGTCCCACGTACAGAGTCCCTCCATCCTTGTCCCTCCCGACCTTCACGGCGTCGGCACAGATTGCTCCATGGCTGTGGCGCTCCCAACGCACATCTGTACAAGAATAGAAGCGAGTACCTTAGAATATTCCCAGAGATCGAAATAGCACAAAATAAATGGGAAATTACTATATCAAAAAACCTTTTCCAACATTTTCAATTATATTTAAGTATGAAAAACTCATATAATGTCATGTAGTTTGCAACTGTCGTCCAATAATTCGTTTTCAATTTTATGTCATCAAAGAATGAACAAAACTGTAACAAGAGGTATTGGAAAGTCATTCGAATTTGGTTTCAAACTTTTTAAATAGTATACGTTAGTATTATTTCCTCAAATGTTGAATTTGCCGTCTGGCGGCTCGATTAATTGTTGTTGCCTTATCGGCTATATCAATTGCCAGGTAGTTAGTCCAGGAAAGTTTTCCGGGTGGGCGATCCCCAGTGGACGCGTGCTAATGTTTACATGTCACTTCACAATTTAACTTTCACCAGAAAGCTTTCGCTTTCTGGTAACTGAAGGTCGCATGGTCAGTGTCGCGGATGGTCTTTGGACTCTGTCTTGGCTGGTGGATGAGAGTGTTGCTAATACTCGGATCTTCGGATTCTGTGAATTTTCCAGAGACGCGTAGAACTGCTGGGCGAGTCGTGCAAAATGGTCTGATATTGGTTCCATGTGTGCCAGGTCGTGAAGGTCTGCGATTCGGGTGAAGATTGTTTCGTCCAACACAATTCGAATTATTTTATTTTGATGAACTTGTATGTCGTGTATGCTGAGTTGTGAGGCGCATCCAGCCCAGATGGGGGCTGCGTATGAGAGGGTAGGTAGCAAAATCGTTTTATAAAGTTGCAGCTTTGTTTCTTGCTTGAGGTTTCTTGACTTGAATAGTGGATATAATGAGGCTAGTTTCCCGTTCGCTCTGGATAGGACCTCGTTAATGTGATTTGTCCATCTTAAGCCGCGATCAAGATGAAGTCCTAGGTATTTGTACGATGAGGCCCATTGTACTACTTTGTCATTCAGAAGTAGGTCTTGGGTAGCGCTTTGTCTTCCTCTTCCAAATAGTATGGCTTGTGTCTTGGTTGGATTTACTGCAATTCGCCATTTTTATACCAGATCGAAAGTTGGTCTAGTGCTGTTTGTAGGTATGATACTGCTTGTGAAGCTCTTCTGAGTATTATTTCCAATTTTTTCCTTGTAGTATGTCCATGTGTCCACATGAAGAAAAGATTTTGTTCAAATCTAGCCGTACAAAAAATAGATCTTTTTAAAATGATACTGGGCTGCCATAAGAGAACATGGGGGAGGCAACTCAATTTATCTCAGAAACTGGACACGAGAAGTGTTTAATTTCTATAAAACAAGACAATTCTTTGAACTTCTACGTAAACTTATTTATTATTAGATAATAAAATATTTCGTCCTGTTTCACAGGACTTCTTCAGGTAGTTTTCGTAGGATTTTTCGTAGGATTTTTCGTAGGATTGTGTATGGATGAGCGATGGAGCCATCTGGTGGATTTAGGGGGAGGTGATGAGGGCGATCGCCAACTCGAATCCTAAAATGCTCGAAAGAGACCCTTCCATCAGTCAGGCATTATTCTTGACATCAAAAAGTGTAGTTAGCTCGAGTAAAGATCCTCGAAATTGATTTTTGAAGTTTAATTATTTTCAGGGGCACCTCGGACCCGTATTGCAGCTGGGGGCCACTCTTCAGACCCCGTTGTATATCGGGATCACATTTCCTGGACTAAACATTGCTAAATGTGCTTTCCAGCATTTTACCAAGTCCCATGGGTCACCCTGATATTTTGGAAAATCGCCCCCCCCCCCCCCCCCCCCCCCACCCTTGAGAATTCAGTAAGAATATGCTCCTTTTCTAGAGAAGATCATCTTTATGTTGCGGGTTAACTAAATATTGGAGTAAATTGGTGGCAGAGCGAATTAATAAGGTACCTAATTACAAATTTTTGATACATTGAATTTAATCAAAAAGTTTTTAATCCAGCACATTGCTGGATTGGCAATACCGGGTCCAAGGCCGTCGTTACATACTGTATAGAGATGTATGTTTGGATTTACTATACACTGACAGACGATATGTGGATATCTCGCGCTACAAATTGTAAAATATCTCATAATATTATAGCAACGATTTGTTGTAAGATTCTCTTCTCAAATATGTTTATTATTTATTAGAATGAAGCACTCACCACACATTGCTGAGCCGAGCAAACCAAGAGCAGAGAAGAAGAGAATTAGCTTCATTGCTAATAACTTGTACAGTTCTGATTGAGTTTCAACCTAAACGCAATTATAAAGTCGGATAAATATTTGTATTGTAACAAATGGTTACTCCTCATTCCCCCCTCCCCCCCCCATAAGGGAGTGGAGTTGCCCATCCCTCATCTCATCAGTCCGACAATCAGTTTCCTACCTTCTAGTTGATAGCAAGACAGTGGCAAGAAGAGTAGATTGCGATATCGTGAAGAATACTCGTGATAATATTGCACTGAGGTGTCCAAACTATTTGATTTGGTGTTTTAATTTACTTAGTAAAATGACAAATACAGCAAATTTGCAAATATACAAATTGTATTTGGTCATTTGTTGCAAATTTGAGTCAGATGCGAGTTAAATGGGCACAATTTTCGCGATATTTATATCAGTCTAAAATTTGGAATACTTTCGGTCTCATTCTTTTTTGTATTATATCCGAATTTCATCATTCTAAGCCAATTCGTTTAACCTTTGAAGAGGGATAAGTGTTAAAGTGATGAGTGACTAAAGTGAATAGAATAGAATAGAATAGAATTTTATTAACAGCTTAGGAATACAATGTACATTATTAATAAGATATTAAAATACACATGTAAATTTTTCCAGTGGCTGCTAGTCAGCTGTTGTAGCATCAAGTTTCAGTTCAGTGATATGATCAGATTCTAATCTATTAAGGTGATACTAGCGCTCGGCCGTTTTAGAAAATTGAGAGAGAAAAATTGTTTCATAAGTGAGTGTAACTTTAACAGGATGTTCACATGATCAGTCTGACTGTATATTAGTATCACTTTTTCATTCCTGCTTATTGCATAGTTAATTAGCCGCCGGTTATTCAACAAAACCGCGCAAAACTCTGAAATTTGCGATACGATTGGAGACCAAACCTGTTAACCAATTGATCTCAAATTTTAATCATGATTAGATAAAAGACAAACTTAGGGTTATCCCTTGGCACATTTTTGAAATTTAATTTTATACGGCGCCCAGGGAGACAAGAAAATAGCTAATTTTTCACCAAAAATCCACTAATTATTACTAATTAACGAAACAAAAAATTAAAAATGTACCAAGGGATAACCCTAAGTTTGTCATTTATCTAATCACGATAAAAATTTCAAATAATTTGGTTTGCCCATTTCGTCTCCAATCGTATCGCAAAAAGTGTCTACAAAAAGCAGCAAAATCGCTCGCGCTTGCAGCACCTTAATGAACATTTCTAATGAAGGATTTGAGCTACAGTTCTAATGGATGATCGAGAATTTTTTGATTGAATGCGTTAATGTCATTAGCTTCAGATATCTCAAGTGGCAGTTCATTCCATAGCCTCGATGTCCGTCCCAGGAATGAGTGACGTCCCAAGTCCGTCTTGTATCTGGAGATGAAGAGTTTCTTGGAATGGCCCTTTCTTCCCCGGAACGTTGCTGGCGCTGTGAGTTCGGCAACATCTGACCAAGCTAGATGTCCTGACATGGCCTTAAACAGGCATCGGAGACTTGCTCGAGCTCGGCGCAGGCGTAGTGGTTCCCATTTGCGAATTTCTTTGCTTTGCTCACGCTGAAGGCCGGCCTGTTGGTAGACTTACACCAACGACGGTGGTTATTAGCAACATATCGAACCGCCTTATTCTGGATGCTCTCGAGTGATGTTATCAGGTTCTTCCTGTGAGGATCCCACACTGCACTGCAGTATTCCACAAGGGGTCTAATGAGGCACTTGAATGCGTGGTCTCTTGTCTGTGGCAGGCTACCCTTCAGATTTCTCATCACAAAGTGCATCTTCCTCCTTGCATTTGACAATACACTGTGGATGTGTCCTTTCCAAGATAAATCGCGCTGGAAGTTGATGCCCAAGTACTTGCATGATTCGGATTTTGGAAGGATGTGTCCGTTCAGCGTGTACTGAGAGTCAATGGGGTTTCTACTCTTGAGAAACTGATGAAGCATGTTTTCCCCTCATTGAGTTTCATCCCATTCTCATCAGTCCAATTGAAAATTTCATTAAGGTCATGTTGAAGTATCTGCTCATCTGATTTATTTTTTACTACTGAGTAGACTATGCAGTCGTCTGCAAAAAGACGTACGTGACTTGTGGTTTTATCGACAATATCGTTGATAAAACCAATGAAGAGAGCCGGGCCCAGGACTGTGCCTTGGGGTACACCTGATTTCACTGCGACTGGTGGGGACATGGCTTCTCCAACTCGTACTACCTGGGACCTGTTGTTTAGGAATTCAGCAATCCATTTAACAACTCGATTATCAAGATCCATGTTAGAGAATTTTTCGATCAGACGTTTGTGGGGGACAACATCAAACGCCTTAGAAAAATCAAGGAAAATTCCATCTATTTGATCTCCATTGTCGAGGCAGTTAGTCAGTTGTTGGGAGAATCACATGAGTTGCGATTCGCATGAAAATCCTTTGCGGAAGCCGTGCTATACGTTACTAAGCCAGTTGTTCCTTCTCCAGGTGTCGTGGATGTAGTCTGTTATTACTCTTTCAAAAATCTTGCAAATGATGGACGTGTTGCTTATCGGCCGGTAGTTTGATGCGTCACTTCGCGCTCCCTTCTTGAAGATTGGGTGGATAATGGCGGTTTTCCAATCATCAGGTAGTTGACAGTTGTTAATTGACATGGAGAATAACATATTAAGAAAGGGGCAGATTGCAACTCGGGCAAGTTTCAGTAACTGTGAGGGGATGCAATCAGGGCCTTGAGCAGTGTTGAATTTCAGTTTATCAATTATAGATTTGATTTTTGCATTAGTGAACGTGAAGCTGGGATCAGAGTTAGGAGAACATGAAGGGTTAGGAATTGCACCACTACCTATGGACCAGCGTGGGTCGGAATTGAAGACTTTCTCGTACTTCGAGTTGAGTTCGATGGCTTTTTCAACATCAGATGCAGCTAGAGATCCATCTTCCTTTTTCAAAGCGGGTACCGAGTTAAAATTCCCTTTCTGAGAGTTTATGTGTCTGTAAAATTTTCTCCAGTTATCGGATTTGTCGGCGTCTAAAAGTCCAACCATGTGTTTATCCAGAGCATTTTCTTTGGAGTGAAGTGGCTATCAAATAGCCATATAGTAGCTACCTGAAAGTTTTTTTTCGCCCTGAAGGGATGATTGCACCGTATTGTATGAGTGGTCAGATAGTTATTAAGAGAGTTTCAACTTTAATTTCTAATCTCGTGTGTGATAAAATAAATAATGCCGGATTCTTGACACCTGGAATGTAGGGTTTTAGCATAGTTTTAGAGCACCTCGGTTGTCAGCTCATCTACTATTATCAATTATTATGTTGGTAATACTTGTTTTGTCTCAGCAGGTTTTGAAATAGGTTCATGTTCAGACATAGTTTATAGCAAAACAATTCACTAGTAATTTTTAAAACGGTTATTTATAAAATTAAATTACATAATATGATGTATATAAAAAATAGAAAATCTGCTGGAATTGATACTTGGATCATTCTTATTAAACAAAAGAGAAAACATAATAATTACTTAATTAACATTCAAATTATGAGAAATTGTCTAAGGCAAAACAAATTAATGACAATAAATCTGAACCTAATGCTTAAAGTTAACATTATCCCAACATAATTTCAATAAACATAATTTCATCTCACTTGTATACGGTAATTTTAATTTTTAACTAAACCGCGTGTTCTCAATCATTTAATTGACTTTGGCAGTAATTTAATACATAGTTTAACAAATCCAGATCAAATCTGTAGGCGGTAATACCGGCCCTTATTTTACTATAAACGCTATCATCAAAGTAAACCAGCAGGGCAATGCCACTACAACACATATTGTATCGAGCACTGCAAAACATAAAAACACATGAGAGTATTTTAACACAGCAGAGAATATGATTATCGGCATATCACGATGACGATCCTACATTTTCCATGTTTTTTTTCATGAGCTTAGATATCGTATGATGGAATATATCGGGAATTGTGGTTCCATCCAGGGGAGTGCTAAATGATTGCAAGTGATTGTGACTCACCACATTTACTTTTTCTCAGTATATATATGTATACTCAACAAAAGATAAAACGGTATTCGAAAGAAACGGATTGACTGAAAAAAGATGATGATGACATCATCCGATGAAGTCTTTGCTAACTCGTCATCTAACTCTATAGTAGGTGAGCTCTGATTTCATTGATAATAACAAGGATTGATTGTCAAGGAATCTGACAAGCAGCCAATCTGTTTTGTTCAAATACCGTTTTATGTATTGTTGGGTGTATATACTAGGAAAACGCTCAGTGTAACGAGTTGATGAGCGAGCACAGAACATGCAACATCCCCAGTCACGATACACGACACGGCACAAGAAGTTTTCTATACAACTTTCCAATCTCCATAAAAAAATACTCTGAATGCATAACAGATCCATTGTATCGTGACTTACCTACATACTTTTTCCAGAAATCGTTTTTGATAACCCATACTAAACTCGTAAAATGACAATTAATACTTGACTGATTGGGCTTACAATGTGTAAAATTTTAGATAATGTTTGTCTTGATCACCATGCAAAATATGAACGTAATCGAAACATTTTGATTGTCGACCAATCAGAAGATATTATTTAAACTTAAACCAATTGGAGGATTTGGCCTTCTTACTGCATCCGATTTGATATGCGCTAGCTCAAAAAGCCTTCATTTTACTGTAAATTGTGGACTGCTTGGCTGCTCTACAAGCCCTGGAGCAGAAGCTTAAAGAAGGCAGGGATGATAATTTAGTATACATTTTTCAATTATTTCAAGATTATGGAATAAAATGTCCTTAAAATGATAAAAACTTTTGAAAATAACGACAGATTAGACTGAAAATTGGCAAAAATACCTATAAACTGTTGGTACCAAAGGCCATGCGAAAGTGGATCGGTCAATCGGTTCTAGATTAAATTTAAAAAATCACAGGAAAGACGGGTATAAATTTTAACCAAAACATTTTTTTTGGTTGAAACTTTGTTGTGCCATTGGGGAAAATGTTGGTCGTAATAACTTATCAACATTTCAAATTGATCGGACCAACCAATCGAAAGATACTTTTTTAAATTTGAACCAATCTACGTATTTCAAAAAAATTAGGGTCTGCAACGCCCAGAAATGGTCCGTACATGTGTGCCAAATTTCAGCTCGATCGAAAAAAAACTGTGACTTGTTTAGCCCCAGTAACAGAAAAAAGGTCAGTGCCAGAAGAAGCAAAAAGGAGTCGCTCGCTTCGCTCGTTCAATTAAGAAATATACACAATATTGGATTATATACAACATTTAATTTACTTGTGTATAAAATAAATTGCTTTTCCATCCCATCCCCTACAAAAAAAATAAAAATTGAAGTAATATCTGGTGCTGATGCAATATTTTACTCTACTGTATACTAGAAAATAGTATGGTCACGAGATAATGGTACTGTGTGTAGGTATATTACATGTATTTTCTTAAATATCGAGACCCAGTCATAAGTCTAGGGTGATTGTGTACTGTAAAGCCTGCCTTTGGCGGACAATTTAATAGGAAGGAAATGCAACATCTAAATCAAATAATGCACTTAATAGCTTTTTTATGAATATGCTACTTACTGAATTACGTCTTGAATATAATAAATATCGTTAATACATTAACTGAAATTTGGTAATAAAATAATCATTATTCTCTCCCACATCTGCCACCAATTGTAGATTTGCAAAATATTTTATAATACATTCAATGTATTTCTCTCATTTACTTCTATTAAATTTATATTTGCAGTTGGAGAAGCCTTTTAAAAAGTGTATTTAAAATCTGTTGACAAATATCTACTTCAATTTCAATGCGTTTTTAATGTTCTCATTATGTGTATGACAATGATGTAGGATAATGTATCATTATGTATTCATTGGCTGGACTGGACTGGTCTTCCTCCGATCATATTCGATGAATTTGTAACTAAATCCAGCTTTTAAATAAACAATGTTTTATATTACGTAACTATCAATACAATCGGAATGTCCAAAGAATTATATTGATTTCATCAAATAATTCCCCGAATCTATAGAATGGATCTCTTTTGCTGAGAAATTAGTTTATTAATGAGTATTTAACTAATGATGTTGTAAATAGTGATGGCATCATATACATCAAAGTTATGTAATTGAAAGTTAAAACTGTGTTAAGAGCCCACACTATCCTGGGGTCAGAGGATAAGAAGATGTTTCTTTCAACTATTAAAATTATTCACAATATGAAAAAAAATCTATACCTATATTTTTTGAGTAAATATTAAAATTAATGAGCTAACTGTCAAAATGCAACTTGTCCATTTTGCGTTTTTTGTTAGAGGTGAAGAGCAACAATGTTCGCACAGTCTGATACTCAAACTTGTAAAAATCACTTTAAACCAAAATGTTATTAATTAGGAGTGTAAACACAGGATTTCGTATCTCTTCCATGCTAATGTCAATAGAACATTGCGTTTATCTCTGTTTAAGTTGCATTTTGTATGATATCTTCTCAATTAATAACATCACTATGTAAATATAAGTTACAGTTTTGAAAATTTAATTATTTTCAAGAATTTAGACAATTTATTTACTAAGTGAAGAAAAAAGTATGAAGCTTATAACATACTAGAGAGCCCCGCCATGCAATACATGACACAATGAGCTCTCTTATCTGGGCAAGGCAAGGCACAACAGAAGATGGACCGTACACCATTAAAATTAAACTAATCTTATATGTTGGCAAAGAATTGTCTCTCGTGACAATTTTTTTTACCCTCACGGAATGACCTATCATAAATGCAAATCAATGCTCTGTTATAGTAATATCTGTGGAAGGTACATTAACTCCAATGCACACCTGTTGTGTATACATACACGTAAGAACATGTGTAACTGTTTTGAAGATACGAAACAGGTATATGGCTGCGTGGTAACGCTCGGAACTTGTATTCCGGAGGCCCGGGTTCGATTCCCGCGGTCGTCCTTCCTGACTGGGGTTTTTTCGTGGTATTCCCTCAGTCGACAGGCAAATGCTGGGAAGGTACCCTACTAATAGGCCACGACCGCCTCCTTCCCACCTTCCATCCTTACCTACTCTTCACCATCATCTCCCAATCATCATCATAATCATTCATCCGTCGCCATTAGCCTCGCTGCAGAACAGTGCGACGTTAAGCCCCAGACAAAAAAATGTTTTGAAGATATTTAAATAAATCGTGAATAACTTAATATTAAAACATTTTAAGCTTGATAAAAAATATGAATATACGACTCAATGAAGATTAAATACAAAAATTGCAGTTTCATGGAATAAAGAATTAAAATAATTTGTATAATATTTGAAACAACAGAATAAATATGTCATTATGATGATCGAATTTAGGTTATAAAATAAGAATACATATTTGAAACTTAATTAAAACAAATATGCACGATGATTAATAATAAAATGGAATAATTTGATTTGAAATATGATGAACGAAAAATGGTACCGAGATTTAATCAAAGTTTGTCACTTTTTATGTAACAACATATAGAAAATTACTGACATTCCAGGTTACGAAAGGGAATAATAGAAATCTACTCAATTTTATGCAGGTTTCCACTTTATAACTTATCCTGATTATTTGATCGTTCGCATCTCTGCACACATCAAAACATCAACAAACTATTCAATATCATTTCGATTCCTAAAATATACAATTCATTATAAGGTGTATGTTCCACCTAAAATGTTTTAATAAAATGCGAAGTTGTGACGTCAGGCGGATAATGATTGTCCTCGATTGATCCTTGTTAATAGTTATATCAAATGATAGACGTATTGGAAATAAGGTCCAATATCAAAAGGTAACAATATTACAGTGTGGATAGAAATGTTCCCTTATGCCTCCCTCCCCCATAACCCACCCCAAAAATTTCTGCATTTATTCACATGAAATGTTGCTTTGCCCGTGTTTCAAGTCTAGGTCACCAGTGGAAATTCCAATATTTTCTTCACTGCCAAATGGATTCACGGTTTCCTACATATTATGGAAAGTTTCGAAGAAAGTGACGTTTTCAATGACAATTTGGTTTCTATTTAATATCTCTCTAAATACTTATCGGATTCAAACGAATCTTTTTGCTTGGCAGTTCGCTTGAAATTATGTACAGGAAAAGTCAAGTTTCGTAGAAAATTGTGCAAAATTTCTCGATGTCTATAGACGCGAATCGTAACGCAACTTCCGAGCTACGGATTCCATGGCCAAATATTGTTCTGGTCGATTTTGGAAAATTAGTTTCACCGCCTACTAAAATTCATTTTCACTGCACAATTGAAATTGACGTTTAAAATTAAGACATCAGAAAAAGCGGTGTTTTTCACGAATAACTCGGGAAATACTGAACAGAATATCGCGAAAGTGTTACTATAAATCAAGTCACGGAATTATATACATTACTGGCGAGTTTCAACACGATCGGTGGAAAATTAAAGATTTGTATAAAGAACGAAATTTTCAGCCACGTTGATACGGGGACGACGTTCTTCTCTTTTAAGCGTATTATTTACCAAGTTAAGAAAAAAGTATGAAGCTTATAACATATTATGATAAATTGTCACATTATAGTTAAAACAATGTGAGATGTCTAGTTATTGGTATATTGAATGCATATTCCAACTCAAATTTCACATTTGGCAAGGCTTTTCGGATCCATCCGGGGAAAAGAATCTAGCCCATCGATATAATATCTATAGAAATATCCTGGTATTCTTTCTAATACAAATACCAATTTGTTGGAAGGATTCAGAACATTTCAAAATACTTACAATAATGTTCTTTACATCCTATCTTATTTTTTAATTTACTCATCTGTAATTGTAATGACGGATAAGAGGGAAATAGAATGGTAGATGTTGTATGTTAAATATTATTTAATAATAATACCAAATGATTCCTCTAAGTAAAAATAAACAAATAGAAATGTATTGAATTTAAAAGATTTATTTAAACAATAAATGTGCGTGGGATCTCCTGACGGTATCAATATTCAATGGTAAATGAGGTATGAATTGATGAAAAATATTTCAAGTTACTTCCTTTATTAATTAGCTTGTTGCAAACTACAATTGACATTACACTTTATTTCTTAATTGAATAAATTGACTACAAGCAAAGCAGTTATACTAACTTTTATCGTGACAAGTCACTAGAAAAATTACAAGCATTTGAGTCCAATAAATCAATCTTCATAATTGTTAGGTTCTCGATAATATCCCACCCTTCCAGTCCTCTTGGCATTCATTAGAACTTCATACGTCGTGAATCCATGTGCACTGCCTCCGTAAGATATGTAGCACATGCCAGAGCTTGGGACAAGCTGAAACAGAGAGTAATCATTCATGTGGCATTCATTAGAACTTCATACGTAGTGAATCCATGTGCACTGCCTCCGTAAGATATGTAGCACATGCCAGAGCTTGGGACAAGCTGAAACAGAGAGTAATCATTCATGTGGCATTCATTAGAACTCCATACGTCGTGAATCCATGTGCACTGCCTCCGTAAGATATGTAGCACATGCCAGAGCTTGGGACAAGCTGAAACAGAGAGTAATCATTAATGTGGCATTCATTAGAACTTCATACGTCGTGAATCCATGTGCACTGCCTCCGTAAGATATGTAGCACATGCCAGAGCTTGGGACAAGCTGAAACAGAGAGTAATCATTCATGTGGCATTCATTAGAACTCCATACGTCGTGAATCCATGTGCACTGCCTCCGTAAGATATGTAGCACATGCCAGAGCTTGGGACAAGCTGAAACAGAGAGTAATCATTCATGTGGCATTCATTAGAACTTCATACGTCGTGAATCCATGTGCACTGCCTCCGTAAGATATGTAGCACATGCCAGAGCTTGGGACAAGCTGAAACAGAGAGTAATCATTCATGTGGCATTCATTAGAACTTCATACGTCGTGAATCCATGTGCACTGCCTCCGTAAGATATGTAGCACATGCCAGAGCTTGGGACAAGCTGAAACAGAGAGTAATCATTCATGTGGCATTCATAAGAACTTCATACGTAGTGAATCCATGTGCACTGCCTCCGTAAGATATGTAGCACATGCCAGAGCTTGGGACAAGCTGAAACAGAGAGTAATCATTCATGTGGCATTCATTAGAACTTCATACGTCGTGAATCCATGTGCACTGCCTCCGTAAGATATGTAGCACATGCCAGAGCTTGGGACAAGCTGAAACAGAGAGTAATCATTCATGTGGCATTCATTAGAACTCCATACGTCGTGAATCCATGTGCACTGCCTCCGTAAGATATGTAGCACATGCCAGAGCTTGGGACAAGCTGAAACAGAGAGTAATCATTCATGTGGCATTCATTAGAACTTCATACGTAGTGAATCCATGTGCACTGCCTCCGTAAGATATGTAGCACATGCCAGAGCTTGGGACAAGCTGAAACAGAGAGTAATCATTCATGTGGCATTCATTAGAACTTCATACGTCGTGAATCCATGTGCACTGCCTCCGTAAGATATGTAGCACATGCCAGAGCTTGGGACAAGCTGAAACAGAGAGTAATCATTCATGTGGCATTCATTAGAACTTCATACGTCGTGAATCCATGTGCACTGCCTCCGTAAGATATGTAGCACATGCCAGAGCTTGGGACAAGCTGAAACAGAGAGTAATCATTCATGTGGCATTCATTAGAACTTCATACGTAGTGAATCCATGTGCACTGCCTCCGTAAGATATGTAGCACATGCCAGAGCTTGGGACAAGCTGAAACAGAGAGTAATCATTAATGTGGCATTCATTAGAACTTCATACGTCGTGAATCCATGTGCACTGCCTCCGTAAGATATGTAGCACATGCCAGAGCTTGGGACAAGCTGAAACGGAGAGTAATCATTCATGTGGCATTCATTAGAACTACATACGTAGTGAATCCATGTGCACTGCCTCCGTAAGATATGTAGCACATGCCAGGGCTTGGGACAAGCTGAAACAGAGAGTAATCATTCATGTGGCATTCATTAGAACTTCATACGTCGTGAATCCATGTGCACTGCCTCCGTAAGATATGTAGCACATGCCAGAGCTTGGGACAAGCTGAAACAGAGAGTAATCATTCATGTGACATTCATTAGAACTTCATACGTCGTGAATCCATGTGCACTGCCTCCGTAAGATATGTAGCACATGCCAGAGCTTGGGACAAGCTGAAACAGAGAGTAATCATTCATGTGGCATTCATTAGAACTTCATACGTCGTGAATCCATGTGCACTGCCTCCGTAAGATATGTAGCACATGCCAGAGCTTGGGACAAGCTGAAACAGAGAGTAATCATTCATGTGGCATTCATTAGAACTTCATACGTCGTGAATCCATGTGCACTGCCTCCGTAAGATATGTAGCACATGCCAGAGCTTGGGACAAGCTGAAACAGAGAGTAATCATTCATTTGGCATTCATTAGAACTTCATACGTAGTGAATCCATGTGCACTGCCTCCGTAAGATATGTAGCACATGCCAGAGCTTGGGACAAGCTGAAACAGAGAGTAATCATTCATGTGGCATTCATTAGAACTTCATACGTCGTGAATCCATGTGCACTGCCTCCGTAAGATATGTAGCACATGCCAGAGCTTGGGACAAGCTGAAACAGAGAGTAATCATTCATTTGGCATTCATTAGAACTTCATACGTCGTGAATCCATGTGCACTGCCTCCGTAAGATATGTAGCACATGCCAGAGCTTGGGACAAGCTGAAACAGAGAGTAATCATTAATGTGGCATTCATTAGAACTTCATACGTCGTGAATCCATGTGCACTGCCTCCGTAAGATATGTAGCACATGCCAGAGCTTGGGACAAGCTGAAACAGAGAGTAATCATTCATGTGGCATTCATTAGAACTTCATACGTCGTGAATCCATGTGCACTGCCTCCGTAAGATATGTAGCACATGCCAGAGCTTGGGACAAGCTGAAACAGAGAGTAATCATTAATGTGGCATTCATTAGAACTTCATACGTAGTGAATCCATGTGCACTGCCTCCGTAAGATATGAAGCACATGCCAGAGCTTGGGACAAGCTGAAACAGAGAGTAATCATTCATGTGGCATTCATTAGAACTTCATACGTCGTGAATCCATGTGCACTGCCTCCGTAAGATATGTAGCACATGCCAGAGCTTGGGACAAGCTGAAACAGAGAGTAATCATTAATGTGGCATTCATTAGAACTTCATACGTAGTGAATCCATGTGCACTGCCTCCGTAAGATATGTAGCACATGCCAGAGCTTGGGACAAGCTGAAACAGAGAGTAATCATTCATTTGGCATTCATTAGAACTTCATACGTCGTGAATCCATGTGCACTGCCTCCGTAAGATATGTAGCACATGCCAGAGCTTGGGACAAGCTAAAACAGAGAGTAATCATTCATGTGACATTCATTAGAACTTCATACGTCGTGAATCCATGTGCACTGCCTCCGTAAGATATGTAGCACATGCCAGAGCTTGGGACAAGCTGAAACAGAGAGTAATCATTAATGTGGCATTCATTAGAACTTCATACGTAGTGAATCCATGTGCACTGCCTCCGTAAGATATGTAGCACATGCCAGAGCTTGGGACAAGCTGAAACAGAGAGTAATCATTCATGTGGCATTCATTAGAACTTCATATGTAGTGAATCCATGTGCACTGCCTCCGTAAGATATGTAGCACATGCCAGAGCTTGGGACAAGCTGAAACAGAGAGTAATCATTAATGTGGCATTCATTAGAACTTCATACGTCGTGAATCCATGTGCACTGCCTCCGTAAGATATGTAGCACATGCCAGAGCTTGGGACAAGCTGAAACAGAGAGTAATCATTAATGTGGCATTCATTAGAACTTCATACGTAGTGAATCCATGTGCACTGCCTCCGTAAGATATGTAGCACATGCCAGAGCTTGGGACAAGCTGAAACAGAGAGTAATCATTCATTTGGCATTCGAAAATATAGGAGCATAAAGTAGGAGGAATGGGCAAGGACAAGTGGTGAAGATATCCTAATTTGAAGGAAATACGGACCCAGATAATTCAATTTATCGTAATCTTGTCATTATTGGGTCGAGAGGTAAGGTTAATTAATGGCGGTTTCGACTGGCCGTAGGTTTGCATTCTGTTTGAAATTTGCATTGAGTTTTGTATGGTGACGTCATTAATTCAGTGCATAAAATGCCATGAGAGTCGATTGCACCCGAATGTAAACATTTGAAGTAATTTACAGGATAATGTCATGATTAACATTAACATTTATATTTATAACATTTTGAATATTGCAATAAAGTTATTAAACGATATTTGTGCCTTAAATCCACCTTTTTTGGCTTACAAGATGTTATAAGATGTTTGTTATTGTGTTTATTTTTTTTATGACAATTTTAGTATTTATATATTTATTTTTACTCTTGAAGTAGTCGAGGATGTTGATTTAGACAGAAACGCTTTTCTCGTAGTTGAACTTTATGTTATCATATTCATTTCGATAATATGGAACTCTTTCTAGTTGTAGAATGAATACGAACGTGAAACATTGAAAGTATGTCTAAGACAGGATGAATGAGTTGTTCATACACCTTGGTCTAGGATGTAGATAAACCAAAACATATTACTGTGGGATGAACCAAAATACTAGTTGATATTTCAATGCGAGAGTAATCAATGCAAATGTTGAACTACAAAAGTAAAACAAATGGTTCTATTGATTATTAGGGATATTTAGTGATCTATTGTTCATTGCATTATTCTTTGACCCTTACTTTTCCTGGAGTCACAGTTTCTGCATGGGATGCTCGACAGACGTAAAGCACTTCACCGGAAGCCGTTCGGCCGGCTGCCAGAGCTCCGACAGGAATGATTTTACCCGTCTGACGTTTCCATGTGAATAGATCCGTACTGCATAATACCTGTAGAAAATAACTCAGTGTTATACCCTAGCAATAGTGTAACACAATAATAACACCTGTAGAAAATAACACAGTGTTATACCTAGCAATAGTGTAACACAATAATAAGACCTGTAGAAAAACACAGTGTTTTACCTAGCAATAGTGTAACACAATAATAAGACCTGTAGAAAAACACAGTGTTACCTAGCAATAGTGTAACACAATAATAAGACCTGTAGAAAAACACAGTGTTTTACCTAGCAATAGTGTAACACAATAATAAGACCTGTAGAAAAACACAGTGTTACCTAGCAATAGTGTAACACAATAATAAGACCTGTAGAAAACACAGTGTTATACCTAGCAATAGTGTAACACAATAATAAGAGAACAATCTCACCTTGAAACATTATTGAAAACGTATTTCAAGTTACATGGTCATGGAGTCCCAACTGACATTCGAACAATATTGTCACTTTTAAAATTCTGTTGTCACCATGTTAGACAGAGGGAAAAGCGATTGTAGGACAAAATACCCTCCAGTAAAATACCCTTGATAAGATACCCCCGGATAAATTACATACGGATAATCTACGGTCTTAATCTATTAAAACTCTTGATGAATCAAGGAGACTGTTCGGTTACATAATATTTGGAGCTAATAGGTAGAACAGAAGAAGTCAATTTTTTCGATTTTGCGTTGCACAATTTGGGAATTTTGTAATCAAGTTTTATAAATTGTACAGCAAGGACAGATATATTGAAGTATTCTCTTTCACAATGACATGCATGTCACCATTACAAATATGAATGAAGTCTGAAATACTTGTTTTTGAGCTCGCCTCAAGAATCATTCAATTGGACTTCCACCCTTCTACCTCAGCATTACAGATACTCACCTCATAATTTCTCGTCTTGGTTTCTCGACTTTGATATGCCACATAAGCTCCTTTGTGTGACAAAGAAATCTTGCCTGGGACGAGATCTCCTCCGTGATGCACCCGTCCCACATACAGACTGCCTCCATCCTTGTCCGTCCCAACCCTCACAGCATCATGGCAGATATCTCCATTGCTGCGGGGTTCCCAGCGTAACCCTGTACAATCACTTCCATTAGAACACGTCATTCTACCATGGGATCTCCGTGATGCACCCGTCCCACATACCGACTGCCTCCATCCTTGTCCGTCCCAACCCTCACAGCATCATGGCAGATATCTCCATTGCTGCGGGGTTCCCAGCGTATCCCTGTACAATCACTTCCATTAGAACACGTCATTCTACCATGGGATCTCCGTGATGAACCCGTCCCACATACAGACTGCCTCCATCCTTGTCCGTCCCAACCCTCACAGCATCATGGCAGATATCTCCATTGCTGCTGGGTTCCCAGCGTATCCCTGTACAATCCATTAGAACACGTCATTCTACCATGGGATGTCCGTGATGAACCCGTCCCACATACAGACTGCCTCCATCCTTGTCCGTCCCAACCCTCACAGCATCATGGCAGATATCTCCATTGCTGCGGGGTTCCCAGCGTATCCCTGTACAATCCATTAGAACACGTCATTCTACCATGGGATCTCCGTGATGAACCCGTCCCACATACAGACTGCCTCCATCCTTGTCCGTCCCAACCCTCACAGCATCATGGCAGATATCTCCATTGCTGCTGGGTTCCCAGCGTATCCCTGTACAATCACTTCCATTAGAACACACGTCATTCTACCATGGGATGTCCGTGATGAACCCGTCCCACATACAGACTGCCTCCATCCTTGTCCGTCCCAACCCTCACAGCATCATGGCAGATATCTCCATTGCTGCGGGGTTCCCAGCGTATCCCTGTACAATCACTTCCATTAGAACACGTCATTCTACCATGGGATCTCCGTGATGAACCCGTCCCACATACAGACTGCCTCCATCCTTGTCCGTCCCAACCCTCACAGCATCATGGCAGATATCTCCATTGCTGCTGGGTTCCCAGCGTATCCCTGTACAATCACATCCATTAGAACACGTCATTCTACCATGGGATGTCCGTGATGAACCCGTCCCACATACAGACTGCCTCCATCCTTGTCCGTCCCAACCCTCACAGCATCATGGCAGATATCTCCATTGCTGCTGGGTTCCCAGCGTATCCCTGTACAATCACATCCATTAGAACACGTCATTCTACCATGGGATGTCCGTGATGCACCCGTCCCACATACAGACTGCCTCCATCCTTGTCCGTCCCAACCCTCACAGCATCATGGCAGATATCTCCATTGCTGCTGGGTTCCCAGCGTATCCCTGTACAATCACATCCATTAGAACACGTCATTCTACCATGGGATCTCCGTGATGAACCCGTCCCACATACAGACTGCCTCCATCCTTGTCCGTCCCAACCCTCACAGCATCATGGCAGATATCTCCATTGCTGCGGGGTTCCCAGCGTATCCCTGTACAATCACATCCATTAGAACACGTCATTCTACCATGGGATGTCCGTGATGAACCCGTCCCACATACAGACTGCCTCCATCCTTGTCCGTCCCAACCCTCACAGCATCATGGCAGATATCTCCATTGCTGCTGGGTTCCCAGCGTATCCCTGTACAATCACATCCATTAGAACACGTCATTCTACCATGGGATGTCCGTGATGAACCCGTCCCACATACAGACTGCCTCCATCCTTGTCCGTCCCAACCCTCACAGCATCATGGCAGATATCTCCATTGCTGCTGGGTTCCCAGCGTATCCCTGTACAATCACATCCATTAGAACACGTCATTCTACCATGGGATGTCCGTGATGAACCCGTCCCACATACAGACTGCCTCCATCCTTGTCCGTCCCAACCCTCACAGCATCATGGCAGATATCTCCATTGCTGCTGGGTTCCCAGCGTATCCCTGTACAATCACATCCATTAGAACACGTCATTCTACCATGGGATGTCCGTGATGAACCCGTCCCACATACAGACTGCCTCCATCCTTGTCCGTCCCAACCCTCACAGCATCATGGCAGATATCTCCATTGCTGCTGGGTTCCCAGCGTATCCCTGTACAATCACATTCATTAGAACACGTCATTCTACCATGGGATGTCCGTGATGAACCCGTCCCACATACAGACTGCCTCCATCCTTGTCCGTCCCAACCCTCACAGCATCATGGCAGATATCTCCATTGCTGCTGGGTTCCCAGCGTATCCCTGTACAATCACATCCATTAGAACACGTCATTCTACCATGGGATGTCCGTGATGAACCCGTCCCACATACAGACTGCCTCCATCCTTGTCCGTCCCAACCCTCACAGCATCATGGCAGATATCTCCATTGCTGCGGGGTTCCCAGCGTATCCCTGTACAATCACATCCATTAGAAGTGTGTCAACTTCTCACCAAATTGGGAGTGATGCGCAACTTTATTTATATTCACTTTTGATAAGGCAGTGGTTGTCAACCAGTAGGGAATTCTCTATCAGGGGATAATTTTACTTTTTGGGTTGCAGTGGGCAAATTTCTGCTGTAAAAATACAAAATGTTATATTTTAAACAAATTCTTATTGTGACGAAATACTCTTATTGTCGTTTAGGAATAGTACAAATTAACTTTAGAATTTCACAAATTTCTAGGGCCGGTACGGACTGGTCCCGCATGTCACTGGGGGGGGCCTCCCACCAGAGGGCTAAAGCTGCTTGACAAAAATACTACTAATCTAATCTAATCAATCATTAATCATTCTAATCATTCACATGAATCGCGGCAAAGGCTGAATCTAAACACTAATGTAAAATATCTCGGCTCCAAGCTCGCAACTATTATAGGTCAACACAGCCTGGTAGCACATGTTACATCAGTGAAATTCAAAATTCACCATTAGTAAGGACACATATACCGGGTGACCCAAAAAAAAGCGTCCAATAGGCGAGACACCGCTGTGAAGAAACTACTGCAGATATTAGTCCGAAAATTTTACATGTAATAACAAACACACAAATGTTTGATGTGTGAAAGTTTCATAAACATTTCCTTCGTAGGAAAAAAAGTACGGCTGTTCGAATTATGTTGTCGAAAAATCGATTATACGGAGCTCAGAGAACGCGCATTCAGAAAACGTACAATGGCATGGACACCTTTATTTTCAACACTACTGATGATATCAAGCTGAAAATTTTAAATGTTATTCAGAACATATGATTATCTATTGTATACAAATTTCAATACATTTGAATCAGTGGAACGAAAATTATGGTATCTTGAAGTTTAGCTTAAAAACAGAAAATACGGGAGATAATTTCACTTCTAAAATTAACATGAAATAAAACTTGAGAAATGATCTCTTTTGTATTTTGCTTTTCAAGCGCAAATTCTAGATAACATAACTATCGTTAAATTGATTCAAATGAATTGAAATTGTTACACAATCGATAGTAATATATTTTGAATAACATATTAAATTTTCAGCTTGATATCGTTAGCAGTTTTGACTTTTGAGTAAACAGCGGCATTGGACATTTTGTGGAGGCATGATTTTTGATCTCCATATACTAATCGATTTTCGACAACGAAATTCGAACAGCTGTAACTTTTTTCCTATAGAAGTTATGGTGTTAAAACTTTTCCATATTATAGACCTTAGTATATTTTGTATATTTGGTGTCATTTTCAGCCCGATATGTGCAGTAGTTTTGTCACAGTGATGTCTCGTCCGTTGGACGTTTTTTTGGGCCACCCGGTATTTTGGTATCTAAAATAATTGTGAATTTATATTTATTATTTTATTACCTACATTTTACCTCCGAGTAAAATCCGAGTTCTACATGGTTCTATCATCATCCCTTCTATCTCTGTAATCAGGGCTGTGGAACTGTTAATTAAATGCTGTACTCTATTTAAATTACAGCAGAGTATTAAACTAATTCGATATTAATAAATAATCAATAAACTTTCTCTGAAAGTTTCACAAATTTCGTATTTTATTGAAATCTCAATATTTCTCTTACTAATCAGTAGACTTTTTTTCTGAAAAACATTAATAAAAATGTGAAATATAGTTTTTACTGATAACATCAGTTAGGTGGATGTTAATAAATGCCAACTGCAATATGAAAAGATTTTTCTCGAGTGGGACTCGAACCCACGACCTTCCGATATCCAGTCATATGCTCTACCAATTGAGCTACCGAGGCTCAGCAGATATCGGAAGGTCGTGGGTTCGAGTCCCACTCGAGGAAAATCTTTTCATATTGCAGTTGGTATTTATTAATAAAAATGTTTGCAATAATTACTATAATAATATTATATTATTATGATAATATGATAATATGATAATTATTACTGATATTAATTTTCTCATTTGTCATGACATGATGTTTTGACATGAGATTGAAGTAGGCGAAAGAAATTATGTTTGCGACTCGTGGTGAGTGGTAATTGGAGATGAATCTAGAGTTATAACTTAATAAATATAGTAACGGACTAAGTAATACGTATGTTTTTAAGAAATATCAGTAATTTAAAATGACAAAACAATGTTTGAAAACATCTCATGGGATGAAATTAGCTAGGAAAATCTTTAATTCTGATGCAACGACTTGAAGCAATAAAAATATGAATGAGGTATTACATTTTTTTAAACATATTATATTTTAAAAATATTAAATTAAATGTTTATAATAAGATCTTAGAACTTACCACACATCACCGAACCCAGCAACCCAAGAACAGACAATAAAACAAGTAACTTCATTGCAACGAGATTTCACAGCTCAGTTGGAATTCTGCCTTCAAGTCCTTCTGATCGAGTTGAAATAACCTTACATCGGCTTTTATACTTCTGGGGATGGGAGTTGCCCAACCCACATCTGCCCCGACAATCTCTTTCCTTCCTGTTCATGAAATACTAAAACAATTTGGCGGGCAAAAAGTAGATTTCTATATCTAGAAAGGGGTTGATATTATTATGTTCAAGATGAGAGGAGAGGGAGTATGACCATTTAACTTTTATCTCAGTCATTCATAAGTTTGTCCAAAACACGTGACACACTGTCAAGTGAAAGCAGAGAGCAGAGTGAAGAGCAGCTCTCTCATTGGCTGACAGCTGGCACGTGACCTTACTTGCCTCTCTGCTTTCGGTCATGATCAAAAGAGAGAGTAAAGTTGATAGTGTGTCTCGTGTTTAAAGTTGTTTGCTTTATCGCTTTTTTAAGTTCGAATAGCGGAAAATCTTAAATGTCGCATATACTTATAAAACTCCAAGTTAAATGATGTGACGAAAGAAAAATAATTCAATTGATGAATATTAAATTGATTCAAATTATTTTACAACCCTTCATTAGGGGAATACAAACTTTCCTTTGCCTGTGCGACACGAACCCGGCTGCTGGGGAGGGGGCCTCCCCCAGTCACACATTGTTTTCGGGCTGAAAATTGTTTTCCTTCCGCATTTTTTTTTTTTTTAGCTATTGACCGACATTTAGAGATATCTGGACGGAAAAGGAGTAAAGACATATCCTTAGCCACCGGGCGCTGTGTTATAATATTGACAGCTCATCCCCCATGCCCCCCTCCCCCCCCCCCCCCCCCCCCGATTTCTCCTGCGCAAGCCTATGGGTTTGTCGGCATTATCACTGTACCGTTCCCACAATTTTCTTTGGATATTTTTTTTCAGGATTTCAGATAACGTACGGACTCCAAGGGTAATAGACGAGGTGTGAGTTTTAAGTGCACATAGTTCAATTGTGTGACTTATTTTAAGCATATGTACGAAGTTTTAGCATAATTGTGTCATTATTGCATAAGATATTGCCGAATAAGCAAGACAACCACGAAGAACATATAGATGGACAAATTAAGTGTCGCGTCGTCATCAAATCCAATCAAAATCAATGAAAAACACCTCAAACCACCTCAAACCATTTTTTGAGGAGATTTTATTGTTTACGGAAACTGGTGCATGGTTTCCATAGAAAAATATTTTCCAATGCTGTTTGAGGCGATATTCATTGATTTTGAAAAAACTTGATGACGGTGCAACACTCAATAGGCAACTCTCTCTTCATTTTTTTATGTTTTAATATAATTGTAAATTTCGGGTGGAATTCAAGGATATTTTTTTAAAAAAATTTAGATGAAAATTGACGGAGTTATATGTGTTTCAATATTTCATTCTATTTGCGATTTGAATCTGGCGCAAAAACGATCGCCACGCACAGCCTTCTACGCACACTAGAGTTTGACTGGGATGACGTCAGAATGGTGCAGATTGCAGCAAGAACCAAAGTGACAGCATCTACGCCCACCTTTTTGTAAGTTTTACGGTTTTGTTCTTGATATTGTGATCATATTGTGTTCTTATAATGGATGTAGAACAAAATCGGAAGAAAAGGAAATTAAATAAGAATTGCATTGTGCCTCTCTGTACAAATTCTACGAAGATTTCTCCTAAGAAAAAATTCATTAGAGTTCCGAAGAATCCAAGACGTCGCAGAACATGGTTGAAATCTTGTAGAAGAATGGAAAGTTTTTCATCGGAGACACATTTGTACTGCTGTGAAGATCATTTCTTTGTAAGTGCTATCTTTCTTTCATTGTGTTTGTGTGTCAAGTAGGTAGGTAGTAGGTAGGTTTTGATTTGAAATAGGCTGCAGGCAGGTATGTAGGTAGTTTGTAATCCATGTATTTCTTCTTTTAAATCAGTAGGAACACCTCTCGAGTGGTGTAGATATGGATACATTAACTATAAATAACATAATTTATTAATTATTGAATATGTATTATACAGATTTGTGTCATACAATGCAACTTGGAGCTTGTGACAGCAAGTGACGGATAGACCTAGGTACACTTACCTTCAATTTTAAACTCATTTCAACACTGCTCATCCATTATTCTTCATTAATAATATAGCACATTACAAATATGATGTACACATACAGCAAATTGCCATAATATGCCGGAGAAAATTCAATATCCAAAAGTTTAAACATCTTGAACTTATCACAGCACATAACACCATTGTATTTGATTTTGTCAAAAGTCAGCTGCACCATTCTGACGTCACAGACCGATGAGCCAATCGCAGCGCGTTCTTGTTTAAGATTGGAATGTGAGGAATTTCATGAAGAATAGTGATCGGGAAAACACTGTTTATTCAGAGAAATAATGTTATTCTGTGAAAATATATATGTGGGCATGATCGAAATATGTTCCTCTACTAAATTAAGAATATTTTAATGAAATTGCTAACTAGAGAGAGTTGCCTATTGTGTCAATTGAAATGTTCTTCGAGGTTGACTTGCTTATCGGGAAATATCGTATACAATAATGACACAATGCTCAAACTTGGTGCACATGCTTTTGATAAGTCACACAATTGAAGTGCACTAGAAGCTCACACCTCCATGATATCCATTTGAGTCCACCTCCAGACTCGATGTTACGAGGAGTACTAAAATTTGGCCTACGAATCTGAGAGTTCACCATTTCATAATTTCTAATGTCAACTGCTTCAAATATGCCAGAATTCGACAGTATCTACATCTCATGGGCTGAAGCAATTTCTTCCACTCTCACACTATAGAGAAGGGGAATAGAATATATACTTAAACAAGTCGTAGCTTTTGGAGTACCTAATTTTAATAAGTCTTAGCATTGTTTTGCAAAGGTTCACTCACAAAAATGCTCAAACATTTATCTAAGGTTACATAAAACAACTGTTGAAGAATGGAGTCCATTTATATAGATTGTATGTTCCTTCTCTCTTGGTAGTTACAGAAGGGGGGGTCATTATATTCGCGGACTCAAAGGGTTATAGTAGATATGCGAGTTTCTAGAGCACATAGTTCTATTGTGTGACCCTTTTTAGGCATATATACCAAATTTTAGCATAATTGAGTAATTATTGTATAAGATATCGCCGAATAACATTGAGTGTTGCACTGTCATCAAGTTCTTTCAAAATCAATTAAAATCACCTCAAACAGTATTGGAAAAGATTTTTCTATGGAAAATCATGAAACAGTCCCCAGAAACAATTTGCAACATAAACAACAATTCTAAAATCTCTTCCCAAATGGTTTGAGGTGTTTTTCCTTGAATTTGAATGAATTTGATGGCGCGACACTCAATTTGAACATTTAAATGTTCTTCGAGGTTGACTAACTTATTTGGCGATATCTTATACAATAATTACTCAATTTTGCTAAAATTTGGTATTTATGCCTAAAAAGGGCCACACAATAGAAATATTTGCTCTAGAAACTCGCATCTTTACTATAACCCTTTGAGTCCGCGAATATAATGACCCCCCCCCCCCCCCTCGTACATTATGACCTTAGAACCCAAGGTAGGTATTGTCATATTTGATATATGACAATACCTACCTCATATTTGAATATTTGAATATTTGATATTGGGGGGGGGGGGGGGGGGGGGGGGGGTGCCCTGCCTACAGCCTGAACTGAATACACCACAGGGCACGGCTCTTGCAAAACTGTAAAACAAGTGATAATTACACACAAGAAGCTGATAGTAAATGTACTATCAAAATTTCCCGGACATTGAAAAAACTGCGTTTTTCCTGACACTTGAAAATCTCAGTTCCTGTCAGTGGTTTCAGATAAAAAAAAATGCAAATTAAAATGCAGGAACGGCTTCATGATTATAGTAAAATGTTTTTTTTATTTATACCTATGTTCATTATAAATATTATGTATCAATATATTATAATTTTTTACTTCATAAAATATTGTTATTGTTATAGATATTACCGAATTCACGATTCCGTATAAGCGATTTGGTGTTATTATCACTCTGTCAAAACTATATCCTTTAAGCCGGAATTTCATCTTGGGGATACGATAAGGGCATTGTAGCAAAAGAAGAGATAGGGGAGAAATGGGGGTGATGCTTAATGACGGTCATGTTTTTGAAACCCAGGAACTGTCGAAAAATGATTGATTTGTTGATCAATGGCATAGTCCACAAAGAATTCCGCTAACCTAGTCAAAATGGCAATGCCAATTTTCTGTGAGTTTGTAGGCATCAAATGCGAACATTCGGTGCAAACGTACGACCAAAATGCAACAACTGGGTTCCCACGATGCAACGAGATCGCCAATACTTCATTCAGTTCAGTTCAGTTCAGTTCAGTTCATTTTTATTTCCAAAAAAACATATCTTTTTACAGTACATGTTAAAGACCCGTAACGTTGACGCGTTTCATTAGAGTATATGGAAAATATTTTAAACACATTAAATAAATTAATCTATCTACATGTTTGCAATTTCATTAATTACTAGAAAAATAATAATAATGTGGTATGTACAATTTTATTATTCTAATTTGTCTAGCATAAATTCTTCTATAGTATAATAAGCCTCGTTGTTCGACAGCCTGGCTTTCAAAAACACGACAATGATTCTCAAACATCGTTATTTGCTTGCCCTCACCCCAATTTGACTTTTCCCTGAAGATGAAATTCTGGCTGCAAGGGCGCCGATTTGACACAATTGAGGAGTGCAGAGCAGAATCACAGAGGTCTAAACTCAGTCGCCAGTCGCCACACGTGAAGACATCCAGGGAAGTATGGCATCATTGAAAAAGCTGACATTGCTGAATAATTTGTTTCCTTCCAGCATTAGTCTCTCGATTGAGGGAAACCTTAATATGTCGCGGGAATCTAACCCGGGACCTCCGAATTATCACCTAGAGCGTTACTGCCTGAGCCAAACTGCTCCGTTAAATATTAATCATTAGTACCTACTTACACTTAATTTCTTCGTGTCATACGAATTTTTAAGTTATAATTAGATTGACCGGTATTTAATTTTTTTCATTATATTTCTCTAATTATATTTCAACAGAGGAGGTATACTCTTGAGTATACTGCTGCCATTTCGTGTGCTAGAATATGTACACCAATAAATAATTATTATCAATTAATTACAAATATTTCAAATAACACATATATTTACAATAATATTTAATCAATTACTTTCTGTATAAAAAACAATTTTCAATATTTCATTAATCTTTTTACTACACAAACCGTTATCTGGGATCACTTACCACATGCTTACCCATCACCGAACCCAGCAATGCTAGAACAAGGAATATGATCGACTTCATTGCAAGGAATCTCAGCTGTGATAAGGATCTAGATAATATTTGATAATATTATAGATAATAATATAGATATAGATAATAGATAATAGATAAGATAATATAGATAATATTTTCACCAATATGTCAAATGCCACTGCCGTGTCACTTGATGCTGGTTTGTCTGACCATTGTGTTCAGCTGTTGAGAGTAAAGGCATGTGCATCGACTGATAGCAGTCAGGAATTTGTATACAAAAGATCATTCAGTGATGAACAAGTAAATACTTTCAAGTTGTTGATGAGTGGTGCCAACTGGGACAGCATTTATGTCGAAGAAGGTGTTAATAATATGTTTAATGAGTTCATGAGGATTTTTAATCAGTATTTTGATGAAGCGTTTCCAAAGAGAAGAGTTAGAATAAAAAGACAAAATACAAAAGTTAATTCGTGGTTCACTAAAGAATTAAAACAGATGTCTGAAGAAGTAAAGAGGTTGTACGTAATTTCAAAAAGAAATTTGGTGCACAAGGCACGATATTTAAAGCTGAAGAAAGATTACACATTGGCCATTAAAAATAGTAAACGTAATATGAACATAACATGTATAAATACGGCAAAAAACAAGTCAAAGGCTGCGTGGAATTTAATAAAGAGTAATATGAATGATTCAAGTTTGTGCAGCTCAAGAAGTGGGGATATTAAGCTGGTTCATGAGGGGAGGCACATTAACTCAGCTAAAGAAGTTGCTAATGTATTTAATGACTATTTTAAAAATGCGGCAGATATTGTTTTGAAGAAGAGCAAGGAGTCGAACCAAGGAATTAGCAACAGTTGTGGTAGTTACATCCAAAATATAAGCAGTACCTGTAGCGGTAACAATTTTTTCTTGTATCCTGTTAGTATGAAGGATGTCTATGATGTAATAGATAAAGTAACGCATAAAAAATCCGCAGGATTTGATGAAATTCCTTGTCATATTGTTAAGTATGTTGCAGGGTACGTGGCAGAGCCTTTAGTTTTCATTATAAATGAATCATTCTCGTCAGGTGTGTTTCCTGAGAATTTGAAAAAAGCAGTAATTAGTCCTTTATTCAAAAAAGGTAAAAAAGACGCGGTAGAAAACTACAGACCGATAGCCTTATTATCAGTATTTTCTAAAATTTTTGAGAAGGCATTTTATAACAAGTTAATACTATTTTTAGAGAAATTTGACCTGCTATCAGATTGTCAACATGGATTTCGTAAAGGAAGATCTACTACTACTGCCATAAACAATTTGGTTAATAAAATATATAATGCATTGGATAATAAAAGTCCAGCCGTTGGAATATTTTACGATTTTTCGAAAGCCTTCGATATGGTTAATCATGACAAATTAATGAATAAGTTAAAACACTTTGGTATTGTGGGAGTCGCCAGCAGTTGGATTAAATCTTATTTAACGGAAAGAAAACAGGTGATAAAACTAGTGACTTCTTCAGGTGTTAATTTTTCTGATGAAACTACTGTTAATATAGGTGTTCCGCAAGGTTCGACAATTGCTCCTCTAATATTCATTTTATTTACTGGCGATTTGACACATTGTATTCAAAAAGGAAATTTAACATTATTTGCTGACGATACTTCTCACTTCTTGAGCAATGATCTTGATGATAGGTGCATGGAAGTACAGCAATTGGCTAGTTGGGTTGTTAACAACGACTTGTGTTTGAATGAATCTAAGACTGTTATGCTTCAATTTTCTCAAAGTACTAATAACAGTAATTTGTCCAGTCCATTAATTTACTTAAATGGGAGAAGTATATTGGTACAAAATTCAACAAAGTATTTGGGCATTACATTAGATAGTAAATTAAATTGGAAAGAACACATTTTTAATGTAGGTAATAAAGTGTCTTCCGGTTGCTTTTTGATCAAAAGAATAATGCAAATTTGTAATTTTGAGGCAGCTAAGTCCGTTTACTATTCCTATATTCATTCATTTATTTCTTATGGAATTGTGTTGTGGGGTCATTCCACACACACAAAAAGACTTTTTATTTTACAGAAGAGAGCTGTTCGGTTTCTGGCCAGTGCTAGTTACGATCCGTGTACTGCTGGTGTTTACTTCAAAGATTCATGTAGACCACTTTTTATAAGTTTTAAAATTCTCACTCTTCCTTGCATTTATATTTATAATACTATTATGTTCGTGATAGAAAATAAGCATTTAACAATTGATAACAAGGAGGTACATAATCACAATACCAGGTTAAATTATAATTTAAGAGTATGTTCAATGAACTCTAAATCTAAGTTTAATAATAAGTGTCCAGTCGCAGTTGGTGTCAGTCTTTTCAATAAATTGAATTCATCATTAAAATCTAAAATTGACTATGAGAGATTGTATATTTTTAAATCATCACTGAAAGAATTTTTAATTATTAATTGTTTTTATTCAATTGACGAGTTTCTCAACGCAAAATGTTTATAGTTATTATGATTTCTTGTACAAGCCTGAATTTAATTTGTTTGCTTTACCTAATTGTTATGTAATTGACGTGTCCAATATCATTTGTATATGATCAAATAGGGATTAATAAAACTTGATCTATCTTCTCATTGATTCCTCCTAATACCTAAAAGTACGATCTGTATGAGAGAAAAGCGCTCGAGTGTGCACTCTGCTGGTAAAATGCAGAATTTGTGTCTGTTGATAAGCATACGTACGGAACGGGTTGGCTGAGTGGTAACGCTCTGAACTTGTATTCCGGAGACCCGGGTTCGATTCCCGCGGCCGCCCTTCCTGACTGGGGTTTTTTCGTGGTATTTTTTTCAGGCAAATGCTGGGAAGGTACCCTACTAATAGGCCACGACCGCCTCCTTCCCACCTTCCATCCTTACCTACTCTTCACCATCATCTCCCAATCATCGTCATAATCATTCATCCGTCGTCATTAGCCTCGCTGCAGAACAGTGCGACGTTAAGCCCCAGACAAAATAAATAAATAAACAATCGCATTATTACCAAACAAAATAGATTAATAGAATTTAAAACCTGCAGGTTAAATTAAAACTAGCATTTACAAACATTTTAAGAGTGATAATTGGTTGCGGCGAAATAGGGTTGATTTTGTAGTTAGTCTAGATCATAAAAAATTAATGAATAAATGAATGAATAGTTATTATATAAAAATTATGTTGTAATATTCTGTATACTTATCGAAATATAAAGTATAACCACCTAGATATAACCTAATAAAACTTACCCTCAACATAGGTGATAATATTATAATTGGATAAGTAGATATACAGAGGGATGTATGTCAAAGGGGTGACAGAGGGGTGATTTGCAAGACTGGTTTTATCACTGGATTTTATCAGAACATAACGAGGCGGCTGTAGTACTACACTCCCCTGCAAGTGAAAGGTTCACCCTGTACTTACACCTCAGTACAGCTGTGTTAATTGTGTTGCCTAGATACAGGAGGTATCTCTACCTACTGGCAATGCTGCTAAACCATTCATGCAGGTAATCTAACTGCAAGGGTGTAGGGATAAGCTTTCCACCCATTAAAAGACCATTTATGAGTCCTTTAGGGTCAATGCATTGTAATGTTATTGTAAAAGCATAAAGGAAATAAAGCTTCACATGAATCGCAAGCCCTTCAGTTTCACGATTTCATAATATGTGTTTTATTGTGGACTTTATTATTTGAGGTTTCTGATAATGATGGCACAACTTTCTGACGTTTTATGGAAACACAACTTTCGTACCGCGTGCGATTTGTGATTTGAACGCGTTTCATGAGAACCTTGCTTCATGAATTCTGGAGTTGGTAATATCAGCCCTAGGTCCATTTAAAACAGGGGGGTAAGTGGAATAGCAGCAAGTGAGAAATAACAGCATGTTGTTGCGAACAACAACAAATTCATCTTTTGATTTTGTTAATACTAAAAACATGTGAATAATATCTTATCCTACGGTTTGATAATTACCCATTTTTAGCGATGATTATAACAGCAAATATCCAGGATCGTTAAATACACGATGGACGAAGCATTTTTTAAAATTATTTTGAAATTAACTGTTGACTGTGTTTACTTCAAATATTGAAGTGGATTTGTTCTTTTTGTACTATGGTCAGCACAGACAGGACAAATACAAATGTTGATAGGAAATACATAATTGTTGACAATGGAACATGGAATGAAACATGTGTACAACACACACAATACAATTTATTCATATTATTGTACTTTTCTTATTATAAACGTTGTTCTGTGACTCACGACTCAACCAAAACTTGATAATAACTATAGCCATGTTCTGTGTGTCTAAACGGAACGTAGCACTTTTGTAAACCGGAATGAAGCTGAAATAAATAGTTTGAGATCCGGTCAGATTCCAATAATTAAGTTATTTAATGTCGCAAATCACTACCAAAAACTTTAAAAGTCTTATAATGATAGATAGGTTTAAAACCTAAAATCATGGCTATGTCTAGTTATGAATATGAACACAGTAGCACAAAACGTGCATGGAAAATGCTATGGAGGAAGAGTGATATTTTCAACAAAATTTGGACGAAATATTGTGTATTGATTTGAAATACATATTATTTTATTGCAAGTATGTTTAAGCAACAAAACATTAAATGTAAGTTAACAAAAATTGAATTTGGCTTATATCATTTTGCATAAACATTTGAACAACTCTGTGATTTTTGTGGTAGAAAACTTTGCTCGTGGCATGGATACAAACAGTTAGTTACAAATATTCTTTTAATGCGTTTTTGCTCAAAATGGTTTAGTTTTTGTCATATTATTATACGACATTAAAATTTAATGTCATACCTTTTTTAATTTAAAAAATGGTCGATATTTGATAAAACTACGGAAAAAAGTGTATCACAGCAAATAAAGTTGAAAATTCGATTTGTCGCGGTTTATATAGGCCAACACATTGTCTCCCCCTTCCATCGAGCACTCAGATATTTGTCGGGCTATCGGTCAGAGCAAGCAACACCAACTAATGCAAATTATTGTCGAAAATATTGCCCTCGAGTAGAATCTCAACCCCAAACACTACATATTAATGACGGTCAATAAGAGTCGGCTGTACTAAAAGGTAAACATTGGTGATAATATTTCCTAAATATCGCTATAACAATTGAGTCATTCAAGTTCCACCGTGACATCCTCATTCCTTAGCAATGATCAGACATTAGAAAAACTTGCAAGATAAAACTTTATTTGCCACAAATAAACTAATAAATTAGCTGTCAAATTATTTCGTTTCTCTGATGATGTATTTGAACATCAAGATATTTAAATTGTGTATTAACATAAAATCATCAGACGTTGCACACAAACTGCTTGGAAACACGGCGATTCATTCATCTTCATTCGTTATCAAAATTTGGGACAATTATTTCATTTTTTCATGCACAACTATTGATTTGAAGAATCAATGATTGTATAATAATATTGAAAGAATGCAATTGGAGCTGCGTCATACAATCTTGCAATTATTTACTGTCTCGTCTCGTAGATAGTTTATTCAACTTCATGAAACAAACGAACGAACAAACAAACAAACGCAACTTTATTATGGGCTTTAAACCGCGACAAATCGAATTTCCTACTTTATTTGCAAATTTTCCGTAGTTTAGTCAAATATTGACAATTTTTAAATTTAAAAAAGGTATGACATTGAATTTTAATGTCATATTAATATGACAAAAACTAAACCCTTTTGAGCAAAAACGCACCCCCCGACGGCTGTCACCTTATCGCGGTGGTGGGGTTTGTGTTGGCCAATGATCCATTGCAGCTACGCCGGCGAGCATATGCTCATGTGTAAGGGTTACCCATGCCGGACAGATCAGTGGTGAGGCCCAGACCAAGAGCAGCCAGGGTCGGCCTAACCATGCCCTCCCTTGAATTTGCGTTCCCCTCGGGCCGGCCTCCCCCCTCGAGATGGTGATCCCCCTGAAATCGGGTTCAGCCGGCCCAAATCCTCACACCCCCCGGTCCGTCCCCATTCCGGCCTGGCCTTCCCACCAGTGCCGGACTCCCCCGGATCGGGCCCGTTAGGTCGACCTCCTCCCCTTGCCCTTCAATTATGATCAACAAAGTTAAATATAACAATTAATGTGCGCAATATAACCTCGTCGTTCACGCGCCATTAAACTAAACTAATCTAATCTAAAATCAAAAACGCATTAAAAGAATATTTGTAACTAATGAGATGGTTGGATATCACCCCATGTCAATTTGCTTTGACAGGTCTTGTTGTTCGGCGAGATTGCAGCTCGCCAGCGTGGTAGCATGGTGGGGGAAGGCTCAGTAGGGGTGGAAGATATACCCGGGGTGGAATTAGATTAGATTATTATTGTTTAATGGCGCGTCGACAACTAGGTCATTTTGCGCACATTAATATTTACTTTTAACTTTGTTGATAATACGTGGCGGACATGGGGAGGAGTCGACCTAAAGGACCCGATCCGGGGGAGTCTGAAACTGGTGGGAAAGCCAGCTCAGAATGGGGCCGGACCGGTGGGGAGGAGGGGGTCTTCGGGCCGATGGGACTCGAATTCAGGGGGATCACCATCTCGAGGGGGGAGGCCGGCCCGAGGGGAGGGCATGGGACTACGTCGACCCTGGACTGCACTTAGTTGGGACAAACACTCGTTATGTTAGGCGGCCCCTTAAGCCCCACCACCGCATCAATGTGGCAGTCCGTTGGTGGGGGTGGAATTACATAAAATGATAACTTTCTTGTCACGGTGACAAGCTTCTCACTCAATGCTAAGCACGGCCTTCTATAGGGACTTGTCACCGTGACAAGGAAGTTATCATTTTATGTGATCGCACCCCTGGGGTTCAACTTGCCCTGTCGCCGACTTTATTTATATATATACTTACTTTGCCCGGAATCATCATTCCATCATGGTACGCTCGGCAGACATAAAGAGTATCCCCGTGCGAATTACGACCACCTACGACAGTTCCACTAGGGAAGTTCCCGTTTTTGTAAATGTGCCAGGTAAATGGACCATTGCCGCACAACACCTGTAAGAAAATACTAACTTATGTCGAATATATCGGTCATGCAAAACACAGTATGAATTCAAGGAGCTAGTTTCGTTCCAATATGTCCAGCTGTTTTCGAAATATAATGTCACTTCCGGTAAAAAATGGTGGCCCAACAAATCAGTAAGGTAATCAGTATCATTAGACGTCAAAAGTGTACATGTGGTGAAAATTTCAGTTCAATCGGTTCATTTATTTACGGTGGGGCAGTGATAGCAACTTTATTTGATAGATGAATCATCATCATCATCAGAAGAAGAAGAAGAAGAAGAAGAAGAAGAAGAAGAAGAAGAAGAAGAAGAAGAAGAAGAAGAAGAAGAAGAAGAAGAAGAAGAAGAAGAAGAAGAAGAAGAAGAAGAAGAAGAAGAAGAAGAAGAAGAAGAAGAAGGAGAAGAAGAAGGAGAAGGAGAAGGAGAAGGAGAAGGAGAAGGAGAAGGAGAAGGAGAAGGAGAAGGAGAAGGAGAAGGAGAAGGAGAAGGAGAAGGAGAAGGAGAAGGAGAAGGAGAAGGAGAAGGAGAAGGAGAAGGAGAAGGAGAAGGAGAAGGAGAAGGAGAAGGAGAAGGAGAAGGAGAAGGAGAAGGAGAAGGAGAAGGAGAAGGAGAAGGAGAAGGAGAAGGAGAAGGAGAAGGAGAAGGAGAAGGAGAAGGAGAAGGAGAAGGAGAAGGAGAAGGAGAAGGAGAAGGAGAAGGAGAAGGAGAAGGAGAAGGAGAAGGAGAAGGAGAAGGAGAAGGAGAAGGAGAAGGAGAAGGAGAAGGAGAAGGAGAAGGAGAAGGAGAAGGAGAAGGAGAAGGAGAAGGAGAAGGAGAAGGAGAAGGAGAAGGAGAAGGAGAAGGAGAAGGAGAAGGAGAAGGAGAAGGAGAAGGAGAAGGAGAAGGAGAAGGAGAAGGAGAAGGAGAAGGAGAAGGAGAAGGAGAAGGAGAAGGAGAAGGAGAAGGAGAAGGAGAAGGAGAAGGAGAAGAAGAAGAAACGCATCCAATTTCATGTTTTGATGGCGTAGAAGGTAGTAAACGTGGAAAGTTTGGTTTACTTGCTTTTCTAAAAAGTGTGAACAATAGAAAAGAAAAATTAAAAACTTCTGTCTCAAATTGCCATATGGGGAGGGGCAAATGAAGGTAATTTACCAGATTCAATATTCGAGTCAAGTGAAACAAATAGGTAAGCAAAAGATTTAGACGCATTTTATCAATAATCGTGGCATGGCAAAACAAAACAAAACATCCATTCTATAATACCCATTTTCATTCAGCAATAAAATGAATGTAAATTGGCCATCAGATTAGAAACTATATTTTCATTTACCTATTTTAAAATTTGACATGTAAAATGGTTGGAATATACCCACCTCGTAACTCAAGCTCTTGTGCTCATAATTATTATTAGCCGCATAAGCAGCTTCGTGAGTGAGTTTGCCTGGTAAAACTCCGTTCGCGAGATTTGCTCGGGCGACAAACAGCAATCCACCACCTTTGCCAAAACCAGCGTGAACAGCGTCATGACAGTGTCTTCCATTACTGTTCGGTTCCCATCGATGTACTGGACAATGACATACTTAGATAAGTCGGGGTTATCTTTACACTCGATGGTAACCATAGGAGTAATATACGAGGGCTAATCAAAAAGTTCCAGAACTGTATGAATTGCGCGGGAATGGAGCGTAGGAGAGCAGTTCGGTTGGCAGCATTGTTTAGCATGACTCTTCCTGAGCACAACTGTTTTTTCAGATTCTCGATAACCTTCTTTATTGTAAAGTTACAGCTGTTATCGTGGAACAAGATTTTTGTGTTTGGCGAATTTTTGATAATTTGCGAAAATGATAAAAAAAAGGTCTCTTCAGAGGGTCTCATTAGTTTAGAGGATTTTGGTGACGTCTCTTCTCCGGTAATGACACGTTTCAAAAAGTTTTCATCGTCATTTGCCATTCAAAAAGTTACTGAGTAACCATGTCAACAAATTTTTAACTGAAAAGTTGCAGATGAGATGATTGGCTGAAAGAGTGTTCCGAGACTTTTGACCGAAGAAAACAAACACTGAGCTTTGGTTTGTCAGCAACTTCTTGAAATGGCAAAATGACGATGATTTTATTTTGAAACGTCATTACCGGAGAAGAGACGTCCCCAAAACCCCCAAAACTAAAGAGACCCTCTGAAGAGACCTTCTTTTTGATCAATTTCGCAAATTATAAAAAATTCGCCAACACAAAAATCTTGTTCCACGATAACAGCTGAAACTTCACAATAAAGAATGATATCAAGAATCTGAAAAAACAGTTGTGCTCAGGAAGAGTCATGCTAAACAATGCTGCCAACCGCACTGCTCTCCTACGCTCCATTCCCGCGCAATTCAAACAGTCCTGGAACTTTTTGATCAGCCCTCGTATGTACCTCGGAGGTAGAAGAAGGGGAGTCAATCTGTTCGATTTTGAGTTGCACGCTTTTGGAATGATGTAATCAAGTTCTATTGCCATTTATCCTGTCAACAAATACTGTTATTTACAGGGCAAATATTGTAAGTAGATGTTAGCTGAGAGTGAGACCGATATTTAGCGAAATCAACCCATTTTGGAAAGTCAAAAATTATCAGGGACGATCCAAACTGGTTAAGTAAAGACGATTCATAGAAAATATCGAAACTGAATAACCGTTCATCATAGCAAGCTGAAACTTGGCTTAAATAATCTTAAAACATTTACCTAAGGTCTACTAAAGTCCCTTTTCGGTATTTTTATTGCAATTTTTCTAAAATAAAGTCGGTAGGTACCGGATTTTTTGTCGAGAAAACCCACATTTATTGGTGCCTGGCCAGGTTTACAAGTTATTGACAAAAAGAAACTTAGTGCCCTCTTCGCCTATTCATAACGAAGACAACGAGCCTACTTGCGGTTGGTGAAAATTGCGGTCTCTTAAATTTTTTTAATGCAACAGCAATATTTCGTCAAATATGTTTTGGGATCAAAATATTTGAGGCGAATAAGGTCAAGAGGGTTGTAAATCACTTATAGAATGAGGAAAATACATTATCTTCCTCTTATGTGCAATAGTTTGGCAAATTTCGTGTTTTATATGTTTAGTCACGTGGTACCACTCGAATACTTTAAAGTATTCTCTTACACGATGACTGTCACCATTACAAATTTGATTGGATCATATTGGATGAACCCAGAAATACTGGTTTATGAGTTACCTCAAGAATCAGTGAAATTGACTTACACCCTTCTACCTCTGAAGTACAGATTTTCCTACAGATATAACAGATAAATACAGATATAACTTCTGAACCATAAAAAATAATTCACATAGATTTTTAGTTGACCCATAAAGCAAACTATAATAAATATAATGTGTACCTCAGAGGAGAAAGCTCGAAGTCCATTTTCTTGATTTTTTGCGTTCCACTTTGCAATTTGACTTATGTCAAACAGTTATGTTGAAGTATTCTCTTACACAATGACTCATGTCACCATTACAAGAGTATGATTGGATGAAGACAGAATTACTGGATTTTGAGCTCAACTCAAGAATCGTAGAAATGTACTTCGGGCCTTCTACCTCTGAGGTACAGAAATATTTGTGCCCAACTCGACTCAAAGGTTAAAAAATGATCAAACAAACATACAAATCAATATTTACATTGTTCCTTTATCTTATTACATACCTATTTAAATCTGAGATCACTTACCCCCTATCACCGAACCCAGCAAGAAACTAAAACATATGATGATCAGCTTCATTGCAGTTAATCTCAGCTGTAGCTTTGACTCTGAATCTCTGAATGTGTTGATTATAATTCTTACAGACTACATACGCACACGCATGTCCTCGATAGGAAGGCACAGCGATCGAGCATGCCCTCTGGTGGTCATTCCAAAACTAGATCTTATAGTTGAACGATGAACATTCACTTCTTTATAATGCGAAATACGATTATATTACGATAAATGTCGTATTTTAACACTTTGAGGTCGTACCAGAGATCATAATACTCCGGTATGTGGCATTATTTAGTCTAGTATAAGCTTGAAGTGGTCCCTACTAATACATCATTTTACAAAATTCTGTTAGCGTCACGACAAAACTAAAAAAACACTTTGATAACCCGTGCGCATCCCGTGCTCTTTGTACATCTCCACCCACTTAAAAAATTGATATCCCGTAACTTAAGGGGACCAGGTTGTGAAAAATTTGATTTTTTTTTGTTTTTTTTTGTTTTACTTTATTTTTTTGGAGTAATTTTACTTTATAAATCCGCAAAAGAAATCAGAATTAAACATTTCCTTCCTATCAAAAAAATATATCATTACGTAAAATTATAATTTTTTTCTCTCACGGACAACGATATAACTTTTATTTTGGACACATATTTTGTTGATTTTGATTTTATTCAACTCAATTTCAATTCATAAGGTTAATTACATGTAATCAATTTCAATGAGCCGTGTGCAGTGCCTTTTTTTGTCAAGTTAAACCTCTTTTTTATTGCGTGTCATTTTCATTTCAATGAAATACTTTCGGCGCTGTTTTCTCACATGTAGAAAATATAAACTTAAGGTACATTTTTCTCAGGAAGTACAAGTGCTAGGCACCTAATTTTTTTTGTCAAGCTAGCTGATGGTATTATCCTTAAAACAGACCTCAATGGTGCATGTGGTGTAAATATTTGGTTCACAAATAATTCGTAAGTGACAAAAATTTTATTCACAAAAATTTTTGTCAAGTAAATATTTTTTTATTTAAAAACTATGAAAGTGAGAATTTCCTCCGAGGTCTATTTTATCAATAAAGTAATAAACAATAGTTGTGCAAAATTTCAGTCAAATATCTTGGATAGTTTTTAAGAAAAATGTACCTAAAGTAGATACAATTTTACATGTTAAACCTTCGCAACCCTGTCCCCTTAAGTATAAGTGATGGGCATATTTCAAATTCAGAATTTTACTTATATTGAACACATTTTTCAGGAAAGTAATTTATTATACACAAAGTGCAATAATTCCCTTCAATAATGTCCTCAAAATTATGGCCACAAACTCATAGTTGTCGGATATCCACCGGAGATCAACTTGGTGCGTATGTCCTTGGCCATTTAATGGTTGTGAGTATTTCTCAGAGTTTAGTCGACAATCTACGTAACCTCTGAGACTCCTTATAACCTTTGACCCCCCACTAGATAGTTTGTTATGGCTGCAGGAAGATCAGAATAATATCGTCGTGAAATGATAATTCTGGCAAGGTTTTCAGCGTGGAGACCAGAACAAATTTTTCTTAAATTATTTATATTCCTAAGATAGGTAGCTGGTTTAGTTCAGACCAGCTTCAGACTTAGACTAGTTCAGCTGTGCATTTAGAACTCATTTAGGTAGATCAAACCTAAGGCTCAAGGTCATACGTCAAGAAACGGAATCAAGGAAATCTGAGGCAGAGTCTTTTGGGACAGGGTTGTTACTTGTTTGCTTTTTATCCAATCGCTAGTCGTCGGTCTATTGTAAACCTGCAAGCAGGAAGCAGGTCGACTGAAGGAATTCAGTATTCAATACAAAAATGTATTGTAATTTTTTGAATTACGTGGTAATTATAAAAGACAGTCATTTGATAAACATGTTCATAATAAAACTTAATAAACTACATCCTCAACACTATTTAAAACACAGCATATTAATTGCTCACACTTCTGACATGTTTAGTTATAGCCAGCTTAAACTCGTGAAAATCTTTGATATCTTTGATTACTCTAGGGATTTTGTTAAAATCCCTAAACCGTTTATAAAATATACTGTCATTTAACCTACTATAGTTACAATGCTTAAGAAAAGCATCATCTGCATGACGAGTCATGTGTTCATGCAGAGATTTGTCAATGATAAAATACTTTGGCATATACCCTTTATAAATCTTAAAAACAAATACATAAACAGCTATGTCTATCATTTCTCTGATAGTGCACCATTTAAGTTTCTCTCTCATATTACTAGTTGAGGTCATCCTCCTTTCTCTAAGAATACATCGTATGACTGGTATTACTTTGTTCTGCATGATCTGCAACCTATCTGCAACCTAGGAAGATGCGAAGATATTCATCTCAACGAGTTACTGCTCGTGGATCAGCGGGATGGAATTAGCTTTCTTGTTTCTTTTTAAATCAGTTCAACAAAGATTCCTCCAGTCAAACGAATTGAAAAGAGGATGACTCTCTTCCAAGTTTCACGTCCCTGAAATTAATTATGATGACTGATCTACATTATCAGTCTTGAACATGCGCGTAGGAAGGGGGGGGGGGGGGAGGAGGGGACCCCCCCCCCCCTCTGATTCAATTCCCCTCCCAATGTGTTTATGTACTGTTATGATCCCTCCTAACAACCTTGCTGACTTGGCAAGGTTGGTGTGTTCCAGGAGGCTGGGAGGAGATTTGTGCTGGTCGGTTGGTTTTGGAGAGATTATAGTTTTGGCTGATAATATTGTATGAAAAGGATTATCTAAATAAAGTAAATGAATTCTAATAGTATTACTGGAAACATAACACAGTACATTTGTATGTCAAGATAAAAAATCTGCTTAAAAAATTTCAAATCGCGTAGAAATGCACCAAATTTTTGCCTGAAATTCAAAATTTTTCCCGGACCCGCATATCACTTGGAGGCCCTACCCCCAGACCCCCCCCCCCCCATTGTCTTCGCAGACAATAGTATCTCAAGGTTCTTATGTAATATTTTCCCACCCCTTGGAAATTTAGTTCCTACGCGACTGGTCCTGAAGGTGACAGATACATACAACGTCTGCCAGAACGCCGTGGCCAATTACTCTTTTCATGACCAACAACACAAAAACCCATGGAGCGATTAGCGAAACCAATAACCATCTTCTGCAAGTCTCCATGTCTCCCGTTCCAACCATCGACAAACGCTCTTTCTTCGGGATTCATAACGCTGTCGTAAATGTATGCAGACAAAGTCCGCCGTCGCGCAAGGTTATAACATTTCCGCTGAGATTGTCTTACATTTTACCAGATTGCAAGAAAACCTGACACAGTATACAACAATATGATTCTTATGTTGCCGGATTTGAAATAATATAAACACGACGTGGTGACAAGCGCTCGGTCGTTGGTGCAAATTGAGAGAAAAAATTCTTTCATGGTGTAACTTATAATATAGGATGTCCACCACACGAACAGTCTGATGGAATATTAGTAGCACTTTTTTATTTTTGCTTCGTGCCTTGTTAAATAGGCGCCAGTTACCTATTCAACAAAACCGTGCAAAACTTTGAAATTTCGGATACGATTTTGAAACCTGTGAACCAATTTGATCTCAAATTTTACAAGTGTGTTATTCAAGGATAAACTTAGAACTGCTACTTAGCAGATTTTTTAAATTTAATTTTATTTGACACCCACCAAGAAGAGAAAATAGCTAATTTCTCACCAAAATTAACTAATTATTACTAATTAACGAACCAAAAATTAAAAATTTACCAAGTGATATCCCTTAGTTCGTCTTTTATCTAATCATGATTAAAATTTCAATTCATTTCGTCTACCCGTCGTCTCCAATCGTATAAAAAAGTGTATTCAAGAAGCAGGCAGCAAAATCGCTCGCGCTTGCAACACCCAGAATCTGGTAATAAGTGCTGCCTTCAACATCCACGGGATTGCATTCAATCCCGACATAGAGCGGATGTCAATCATTCAACTTCATAAGGATTTAGAGGCGATTTTAGGACACGAATGTGTTCTGGCGAAGTGGCGACGCTTTTGAGTGTCACCTCGCCTCGATGTAGGACGGAATGAAAACATACGAAAGAAGTATGAGAACGAACATCGACAAGAGTTAAAATTCGCGCGTCGTGCAGGTGTGCGGAGGAATACAAACAGGAGGAATATTGGACAAACAGTGAAACACCTTTCGCTTCAGTTCAGTCACAGTCTGTCTGCCAGTAGTGGTTGGTCATTGGTGCCTGCACTCCAGAGTGGTGCCCGCACTCCAGAGAAAATTAGTCACAGTCTGCCAGTAGTGGTGCCCGCACTCCAGAGAAAATTAGTCACAGTCTGCCAGTAGTGGTGCCTGCATTCCAGAGAAAATTGCGCCAAGTTTCAGACTCTTTTGGTAAGTGATTTACTGTTAATTACGAATACAAAACATGAATAGAAGAGACAAGCTTTTAGAATATCTTGTAAGTTGTATTGCATGTGAGACATGTCTGGTGTTAGAGGAGTGCAGCTTTTCGCAATTTCTTCTGGTGTTTGACATTGGCCATCTTGCAGGGCATTTTTTTAAAGGAAAAATGATAACTGTATTAGCACGTCATATATGGGGCGGGGGGGGGGGGGGGGGGGGGTCTGGAGGGCTTTCTCCTCAGAATAAGCCCGCAGAGAATTTTTTGATTTTGGCAGGTAAACTCAAAAGTACGGTTTTCACGCGTGCGGCGTTTCTGACACAATTGTTAATGTGACCAAGTGAAATATAAATCTGAAATATGATCAATAGTGGTGATCTCCAGGCGTGTAGGAACTACTTCCACCATAGGGGGGGATTGCGACAACTGAAGGGCAGTAAAAAGCCCCGCGGGACGTTGTTTAGAGTTTAAATAATTTAAAAGTGATTCTGGGGCTCTAATATTGTTTGGGAAAAATTAGAAAATGTACTGTCCAAGTATAGGAACTTATACTTCCACACAACTTACACACATTGGGCCTGGCTAGCCGTTAAAAAATGCCCTGCTACCTTAGATGATACAGAATGAATAGTGAATTGCTCGGTGAATTGTACTCAACTATCTGCAATACGTAGATTTAAATACAAAGTTCTCTCGGTTCAGTTTTCATTTGGAAAATTGGAACTCAAAATCATTGACAACTGTACTGTGTTTTACCCCAGACATTAAAGGTTCACAAATCGTTGATATCATTATTCAAGATTTCACTGAATAGCAAAATCTGTAAGTTTCTTATACTTCTGGGTCACCTTTGCATGAAATGTATTGGTAGTAGAATTTACTTTTCGATAGTCATGCGCACCGGGAGGGGGGAAGCAAGAAAAGCAAAAAGTTTTGTGGGGATTAGTTGCCTCAAAATGTCTCAAAATTGTTTTCCAAGTGTCAAAAACGCGTCTTGCACGCCCCTCTTAACCCGTGGCAGAATGTTTCGCAAATGCCTTGCCCCTCCCCCTGGTAGAAATCCTGCCGGCGCCCATATCACTCCCCCAAATAATAAACGGTACTCGAAAGAAAATGAATTGACTGATTAAGGTTTGATGGCATCATCCCATGAAGTCAGTGCTAACGCATTATCTAACTCTTTTAGGTTAGCTCTAATTTCATTGATAATAACAAGGATTGATTGTCAAGGAACCGGCCCAGCAGCCAATACGTTTTGTATCAAGTACCGTTTATTATTTGGGAGAGTGTACATAGTTTTAATATTGTTTTCCCTTTCAGAGAATCATCAACATGCCCAATCAGCTAGACCAAGGAGCTGAAACAAGTGAGGAACAGTCTCCTGCAGATTTGACCATCTCTAACACTCTCGAGATTGAGAAGAAAGATGAAGAAGAGATGGGAAATGATGGTAAGAAGTTGATAAGCTTTGAAGATAGGCTCAACGTGCTAGATGAAGTGGCCGCTCTTGCGCAGCAGGTAACTTCTGCACTCGATCGGTTACAACAACAAATGCAACAGTTTGAGGAGCAGATTGAAGCTATAGAGATGCAGCTTGACGAACTCGAGTTAATGTTTCAAGAAGAAGATAACCATATTGTTGACACGATGAACGTTAGTGTTGGCCCATTCGCAGGTGCTTGATTATTAGACACTTTCGAGAATGATTATAAAGATGCTTTCAAGAACAAGAATCAAGATAGAAAACATTTTTTTTCAAAAAGTTTATTTTTAAAATACTATACCATATTTTGTTGGATGTCCAGAATATATAAATAATATTTATTATCTTTATATGCACTGGGATTATTCATTGTTACATATAATAGAGAAATCATAATAATTCCTACATCAGGGGCCACAACATCCTTACCATGTTTAGTGAATCTCTTGAGTCAATCTAAACACCGGAACGCTGCTTGCGATCGATCAACACCGTGCACTGAGCATTTACACGAAACAAAATACTACCTACCAAGTCACTTCAACGTTATTTTAGCTCTGAACTGTTTAACAAATTCCCAGAGAAAATGAACATAAAATAACCAAAACTGAAGAACCACCTCGGAATAATTTCAATGTCGATTCGTAGAAAAATACAATGCATGTTAAAATAATATGTTGTTACAACCGCGGTCCTCTTCTACTACACTTTATAAGGCAGACACACTCATTGTTCTCGTTTATAATCTATCGTAAAGTAATTTGCTCTCATTGTATCCTCGACCATTTATGGCCCATCCCTTGTGCGAGGTCGTTTACAACCTTGTAGCTCTTAGCTCGCTAAGGGTTATAAAGATTAGTTCCGAAAAAATGGACCTTGAGTGGGTGAAGAAGTATACACATTTGATGATCTATTGGCTCTGCGGCAGAGCTGATACAGAAAGCTTTCCACAGATGAGGTATGTTTTGACACTTATAGGTTTTTACAAGTGAGAACAATGAGTGTCTCTAAAGATGGCACAGAGAATATAGGTATAAAAATAGTACCTACTTGATCGACGAATTTTACAAGAAATTACAATGTATAGTACGTCCAGCGAGCGTGTAGCCTTTCCTTTCATAAGATGAGCAGTATTGTTCGACCCTTGTTCGACCGTTAGGCTCTGACAGGATACAATTCTTTTTATGACCTGCCACCCCTTCCACCTACACTGTTGCCATTTTAAACAACTTTCCTTGAATTTTAAAAGCCAACTGCATTGAAAGATATTTGGCACCACAACAAAACAACCCTTTCCAGAACACCTGCTGTCGTTGAGAGATATTTACAACCGGGCACGCGTCAAAACACTCAGGATTACAAGCTAAACCCATTGTTGAATTTTACACAGCATTTGCTGAACTGGCTACACGCTCACTGGACGTACTGTACAAACATACGACTAACATTTACTAAAATATAATAGAATAAAGTAAAATAGAAAGAAAATCCCATTTTAAGGTATAATATATCCCATAAAAAACACTCCGTGTAAAAATACCAGCCAAGTCTCTTCAACTAAAAAAAAAATAGAAGAAATCTAAAAATTCAGCACTGAAAAGTAGTGATATCAAAAAAAGGCCAAGTCAAAACTTTTAAAAATTACTTGGCGCATCGTGCATATAAATAGTATAGAAGTAGGTCGGTAATCAAATATACTCATCTATACATAAAATATATCTATAATCCCATAGAAAAACGATGCGCCAAGTAATTTTTAAAAGTTTTGACTTGGCCTTTTTTTGATATCACTACTTTTCAGTGCTGAATTTTTAGATTTCTTCTATTTTTTTTTTAGTTGAAGAGACTTGGCTGGTATTTTTACACGGAGTGTTTTTTATGGGATATCATTCCTTTTTTCAGTTTATTCTTACAATTTGTAGCATATATTGTGGAACCAAAGACTATAATTCCTTTAAAAAAATACGCCTTTTTGATTTGGTTGCTAAGAAAGTTGTGCTTGTTACTATGTATATGCCATAAATGATATGCTATAAAGTATAGCGCAAGTTTCGTTCCAATTGGTCCAGCCGTTCTCGAGTTATGGCATCACTTCCGGTTTTCAAAATGGCGGCTGACTTCACTGCCACCTAAAATTTGTGTCTTTAAATGCTATGTAACATTATAAGCCTTCTGAATATGTAGTTATTGTTATAAGAGATGATTTCATTCAAATTTGGCATTTTTATGACGTCATTTCCGGTTTCGGTAAAAGTACATTTCTATTTTGACTGTTGATATTTCATTGAGAAGACCATCCGAATCGTTTGGCGCTAGTTTCGTCCCAATTGGTCCATCAGTTTTTAAGATATGACGTCACTTCCGGTTTCAAAATGGTGGCACAAAAAATTCGTAAGGACAAGGTATCATCAGACGCCAAAAGTGCATATATGGTAAAAATTTCAGATCGATCGGCTCAGCCGTTTAGGCTGTGGCGCTGTCAACAGTGTTTCCTGATATCATCAGAATCATCATCTTCAGAATCAGAAAGTGGTGTAATTTTACATATTTCACGGCCCTCTAGCACGAAAATGACATACCCTATTGTTCCCAAATTCGGTATATGGGGTGGGGTGGGCCATAGCTCGAAATTAAGATATTTTGCAACAATGTGAGATTTTCCAATTTTAAGATCCAGTAGGCCGAAAATGCCATGTTGTTGCTTACAGTAAAAGTGGTTGGTCTGCTCCTCAGTTTATTAGGCATTTACGGTATGTTGAGTGAGTGTGAGTGTACGGTACGACTTGGCTGGGTGGAGCGACCGCTCCACTAGATAGAGTCAGGATTTTCAGGCAATTGCCTATTTCTGACTATGCTCTTGAGAACCGGCAAAATCAGGGATAAATCCTTTTCATGACTTGCTGGTTCCAAATATACCGCAGTTGATATTGCCTTTTTAGCCTTTTAGGCATTTTTCGGTTGATATTGCCTTTTTTGGCATTTTGAACTCATTTTGCCTAAATTGCTATTTTTATACTGTTTTCACTATTCAAACTCACTTTTCGTTGGTACTCGGTACGGCGATTTGATCGTTGGATCTCTGACTGACAATGGTCCAGGTACTCCACATCTCCTATATGTTCGATTCATTGCATAATACCAAAGAACATGTTTTCATGGCAGTGAATATTTGAATAAAAAATTACTCGTTTCATGAAACTCACGTGGAAAAAAGGCACAAAAAGGCAGTATCAAACCCTCAAAATAGGCAGTATCAGCGTTAAAAAAGGAAGTATCATCGGCAAAATATGCAACTTCGCCATGAAAAATGTGAAAATAATATGAATTTGGTTTAAGTTGGAAATCTCAAGTCATCCTTTTTTGTGCCTTTTTTTACACTTCATTTTGTATTTTTGGGGGTTCATACTGCCTGAAAATCCTGACTCGTGTATCATTTTATGACGATTGTGGGATGCGACTTATGTAAACAATATTTTATGTAATGTAGCTATATCAAAAGAAGTTCTGCACTGCATTTCCACGATACCCTCGACACTGAATTTCTTCTTATATTGAAGAGGGTGAAATCATTGAGGATTAAATATTCAATGGTGAAATTATTATAACAAAAAGAGTTGACTAGATGAAAACCAGGCCATCTTATAGGTATATTGCACAGTTCTAAGATAAACAGGTCTACTAGTTATTCTTGATGGACGGGCGAGTGAGTTTTTAACCTACATTTTGAAATTTGCTTTTACTTTTAGTTGTTTACCAGAAGGAGATATAAATCAATTTAAACTACATGCCTCACTCACAAATTATTCTTTTTATGGATATAATCGGTTTCCAAATATGAATGTAATATCTATGAAACTAACGCAACAACAAATCAATTTTATTACATTTACTCAAATTAAAAATTATTCTAAAGCAAAAATGCTGATTCTTGGACGAGATGGGATGATTCATTCTGGTCAAATTATATTTTGTTCTGCTCCAAAGAGCTTTGGCGTTTGTGTTCTGTCTCGTCTTGAATCCACAAGCCAACAACAAAGAGTGATACGCGTTCACTCTTCCTGGACCAGATCAACATGAAGCTGAAGCTGAAGGTGAGACAAGTATTTTCAAGGAAACGAGCATTTCAATCTTGAATTTTAAAGAATGGAGAGTAAGATTACACCGAATGCGTACGAATGCGCTTGCAAACGAATTTGATTTTCAAATAGAAAACAAAAAAAAAATGGCAAAAATTAAACTTCCTCGCTCCTTCTCATAATGTTATCTAGTAAGCTTCCATAAATTTATAATGGTTAAGTCCATCTTGCTTTTATATGGAACTATACGTTTGATAAGTAAAGACGTTAACTTCTCTGATTTGGATTGTTATTTTGACATGAGCCAGGTATAGGAAATAATATACTTTCTTAGATGTTCCGAAACGTAACATTATACCGGGTGGCGCAAAAAAAATACACAATGGGCGAGACATCGCTGTGAGAAACTACTGCACATATCGGGCTGAAAATTTAACATAATATAAATAACACACTAAGATTTGATGTGTGCAAGTTTCAAAAACATTCATATTGTAGGAAAAAAGTTACAGCTGTTCGAATTGGTTGTCGAAAAATTGATTACGGAGCTCAATAGCGCGCGTCCAGAAAACTTCCAACGGCCGGGACGCTGTTTCTTCAAAACTACGTATGATATCAAGCTGAAAATTTCAAATTGAATTTAAAATATATTAAGATCGATTGTTTAAAAATTTCAATAAATTTTAATGAATGTCACTAAAGTTAAGGGATCTTGAAGTTGAACTTAAAATCAGAATATGTATTGATCATTTCTAAAGTGAAAGGTGAAAATAAGGGAAATTATTTCCCTCAATTCTGTTTTCAAGCTCAACTTAAAGATCCCATAACTTTCGTTCCATGTATTGATATTGATTGACATTTTTATACAATCGATCTTAATATATTTTGAATGAAATTTGAAATTTTCAGCTTGATATCGTCCGTAGTTTTGAAGAAACAGTGTCCCCGGCCAATGAACGTAACTGAACGTGGGCTATTTGAGCTCCGTATAATCGATTTTTTGACAACCAAATTTGGACAGGTGTAACTTTTTTCCTACAATATTGATGTTTTTGGAACTTGCACACATCACACCGTAGTATGTTATTTATACTATATTAAGTTTTCAGCCCGATATGTGCAGCAGTTTCGTCAGAGCGATGTCTCGCCCATTGTGCGTTTTTTTGCGCCACCCGGTATAGTAGGTATAGGTACTGGCTTTTAGTTTTTCACCGACCACGAATTATTCATTTTCGAAGACAGACATTTTGAACATTTACGCTAACTTCACAATGCGCCTGGTTGATACTTAAAAACTATATACTTTTTCGATGGATCAATGACTAATTCGGAGGCTCCTCTCAAGTAAAATACATTGATAATGATTGGTTTGATTAGCAAAGCCAAAGTGGTTATGATATATTCCATAATATAATAAAGTACGCAGATAATATCTTTGATTATAGTGTAGCACTACACTGTCCTGCCAGCTAACTCTGCGAAAAGATTTACAAAAGTTTAAACTTTAACCATTGGCCGAGGCCATCGTTATACACTTAGGCCTCGCATTGGCCCATTCTTTTAGATATCAATCCATTTAGGTGTGGCGGTGTTTGCGGACTCAAAGGGTAATCGTAGAGTTGTGAGTTTTTAGTCCTCATCGTTCAATTGTGCAGAAGTAATTGTGTCATTATTGCATATAAGATATCTCCGAATAAGTAAGTCAACCTCGAAGAACATTTCGATGGTCTAAAGTGAATGTCGCGTCGTCATCAAGTTCATTCAAAAATCAAGGAAAAACACCTCGAACTATTTTGGAAGAGATTACGGGACTATTTTCCATGTTTGAGGTGATTTTTCTTGATTTGAACGAACTTGATGACGGTAAAACATTCACTCAATCAATTGTGTCAACTGAAATGTTCTTCGATTATTTTTTGTCTGGGGCTTAACGTCTCACTGCGTTCTGCAGCGAGGCTAATGGCGACTGATGAATGATTATGATGATGATTGGGAGATGATGGGGAAGAGTAGGTAAAGATGGAAGGTGGGAAGGAGGCGATCGTGGCCTATTAGTAGGGTACCTTCCCAGCATTTGCCTGTCGACTGAGGGAAAACCACGAAAAACCCCAGTCAGGAAGGGCGGCCGCGGGAATCGAACTCGGGCCTCCGGAATACAAGTTCAGAGCGTAACCACTCACCCAACCTGTTCAGTAAGCCTACAATAATGACACAATTATGCTAAGACTTGTCACATGGTTTAATAAAACATACAATTGAACTATGTGTACTAGCCACTCCCCCCCCCCCCCCCCCCCCAATAACCCAGCGAGTCCGCAAACTTAATGACCTCCCCTCATTATGTTTAAAGGTGTATTTTCAAACAAGTTGAACATACGCAAATGACTGGAAAAAAGAAGTCGCGAACTAGGCAACATGTTACCATAATGTAGAATTTAATGAGCTAGTGCATCAGTTTGATCAACCTGTAACATGCCGTAACTGTAAGCGCACCAGGGGCCTTATTCTAGAACTTTTAAATTCACAATTCAACTGGAATTCGATTCCAATGTTATCCTTATGGCCGTGACCGGATTCCATCAGAATGGAATCGGGGAAAACGTTCTAGAAGGACTCCAGATATACCTATAAAAGTAGGAAGTAAAGGAGAAGGATGAATATGGAGGCCTAAGGGCCCCACTGACGGCCACAACTTGGATGGTGGCCCTTAATCTTGTAGAATTCGTATAAATGAGAAATTGAACTGTTAATACAAAGACGAACGTATTGATACAGTTAGCTTTTCTAACTAGTATATTATCGTGTTGTTAATCTTCTATCACTAGCGTAACTTCGATGTTGAAGTCACAGAAGTTGTGGGGATGGGGGGGGGGGGGGGGGGGGGGCAGGCTTAGTGGGGTTCAACAATTTGGATTCAATTAATACCATATAACAAAAAATATCGATAAGAGATAGTAATAAAAATATAGTAGTAAATAAAGAATGTAAATTATCGAATCGACTATAATTTGATTTTAAATCGAGTTAAAATTCACTAAATTCTATAGAGAAATTGAAACATTTTCCGGGTCTGCACGGCCCGGGCCCGCGTATTTTTGTTGTTGGACCATCCCCCAGACTCAAATGGATCTAATGTTAGAATATTTTACCTTCTGGCTTCTACAATTGTCAATTACCAACCTATACCTACTAAATGAAATCCATAGCACCCAACTGGATTTACAATTATAGAAAAGTGTTACAAAGTATTCGAAAATTAACACAAAAAGATGCACTTAAAGTTTTTTTACGGTATAGGCAACTAAAACCTGGTCCTGGTCCTGGAAAATATCCTGCGGGAGGGTGGGGGGGGGGGGGGGGGGGGGGCGAAATCTGAAGTTACGTATATTGCCATGGCACAAGGACGGATCCAGTCACATTTCTTAGGGGAGGGGGGGGGGGGGGGGGGGGGGGGCTAATTTTTCTTGAAACAAATAATGGCCATTGTAGTGGTTAGTTTGCAAAATATTTAGTGGATGGACGTTAAGTAATTGAAACATGCAGAGGAAACATGCTTGCTACAAAAACAATTGGTGGAGGGGGTGGAGGGGGGAGGTCTCTCCTGCCTGCAACCTAATTTTTACATAATATTAAGCCAATTTTTACTCTCACTAAAAAACAAACGAGTTCCCCCCCCTCCCCCCCCCCCCCCCCCCGAGTGACCACCCTCATCCTCTCTCAAATTGAGCACTGTATGGGATTTGGTAAACATTCAGGTAGGTATACATTCAGGACAGCCGTTGAGGACAGCATACCGACACAAGACAAGCATCGTTCAGCATATCACCGACGCTCTCATTCGCTAGACTGTTAGACATAACAATCAAGTCACTAGCATATGGAATCGTCGGCAGAAAAACATTGTTGTTTACTATGGCTACCAATTGCTGGTAGTAATGTTATACAACTATATAGTTAGTAGTCTTGGTCTCATGTTCAGTCAGCGAGCCCTAAGAAGATTAGGAAATGAAGACTTGCTTATGATCTATGATTCTTAGGGGGGAGATTGCCCCCATCGCCCCCCCCCCCCCCCAACAACCAATTGCATTCCTTCATTGATCAACTTAAACCTATAACTACTGGTTATAGGTTTAAGTATAGGTTTTACCATTGAAAAAACGGCCCTAAGATGTTTGGATCCTGAAGCACAATTTTGTACTTCATATTTCTCTAACCTTGTTGTGGGCTTGCAATATAACGTTGACAATTGCCATAATAGAATACAATCTCTAGAAAGTGCTACCTTCCCAAATTATATTTGCCAAAAACAATATTATATGAATTTGTAAGCAAATACCTCTATAGTAGATGGGCGGAAGTCCATTTCTCTTAAACTAGTAGTAATTCTGCCTTCATTTAATCATATTTTGTAACGGTGACAAGACATTGTGTAAGAAAATGACTTCATTATACCTACTACCTGAATTTGTTGACATCAGTAAAATGACAATTCATAGAACTTGATCTAATCATTCCATAGGTGTGCAACGCAAAATCGACATAATGGAATTCCGCCCTTCTACCTCTGAGATACCTAGAGATATAGAAATTAGAAATGTACAATTCTAGCAGTTGCAGGGCAGTCCGACGTGTGACTGTTTTAGTGGTGTTTAATATCACAATGTTTTGCAACTTTTGCTTTCGTTTTCGGCTATTGGCGACTGACGAATTATATTTTTTTTTTAAGTTTTTATTCACCAAAATATATACAATAACAATAATACAATAAAAGTTATGATAAACAATAGAAATACTTGAAGCAGCGCTCCTCTACTTTCTAAACATAATGTGAAAAACAGGTTGACATATTTATAAATTTGATTGTAAGCAAGTACATGAATAATTATATGATTATGATGATGATTATAGATGATGAGAAAGAATGTATTAGAATGGAAGGTTGGCAGGAGGTGGTCGTGACCTTAGTTTAGTAGGAAACCTATCCAGCAATTGACTCTCGACTGAGAGAATCCACGAAAATAATTTCAGTCAAGAAGGACAGCTAAATTAATTTTTTTTTGTAAATATGATGAGACAAAGCCACTTTCTTTTATGTGAGTAAAATGATTATAGTGTTTTGATGTTTTGCAGTGGGAAATGGGAACATTAGTAACATAGTCTGTAATTTAGGTGGCAATTTAGGTATCTATTTCGCCATCGAGCAAATTCGTATAGATAAGCGAAACATCAAAACACATATTTCGTTTCTCTAAAGAATAATGTCTTGTAATAGAATAGATTTTATCAGCAACCAACAAAATATAACTTCAATTTTAACTTTCTCAAGAATACGCGAAACAATAATATCGCTTTGATATTGTGTTATTTCCAGGAGGGTGAAAGAGGATCTACTAACAAAAATGTTTTCTGTACTTAGAGTGGAGCAAAGATTCGATTTTACAAATACAATTATTTCGAAGAAATGTAAACATTGAAAGTTCCAATGCTTACATGACGTCATTCTAAGAATGATGGCGGCTAGAAAACAAAGCAAATAAATGCGGTATGCGCATGCGCATCGCTCGTACGGCGCTCTCGGAGTTCGATTCCCCGAATCCTAAGGTCTTAATTTTTAGTTTCTCTAAATCTCGCCCGGAGTCTCGAAGATAACAACCGTTTTCTTATAGGTGATTTCCACTCAATCCACACAAATATATCCACACCATTACATCCACACCTCCAAACAAAGTGGAGGACTATTTTGCACAGCGGAAAGTTACACGTCCGCATCACAAACATTCTCATGCCTAGGAGTAGGACTCCCCAAAAATAGTTCGCATTCGCACCACTGATCCAAAGTTGAGTTGCATCTACTTGTTCGACATTTGATTCGAGTAATTAAGACCATCTGTTATTAACCTGTCAACGTTCGCACATTAGTTCGTTGTGTACAGATAACTATAGTTGTCATATTCACTCTTAAACATTCGAGACTAGTCAGTGACTTAAGTAATTCAACATAATTTCCACTTGAGCAATAGAAACATGGCTGACGGATCTGGAGATTTGGAAGCCTTGGACGAGCTCACCGACGAAGATCTGGACCTGGATGCACCACTACCAGACGAAGAAGTGGAGCACGCACTTGCCGTCGTGCATCACAACCACGATGAAGAATTGGTCGAAGATGTTGTTGATGCAACCACAGCCGCCAACAACGCAGCCGGAGACGCTTTTGATCAACATGGTTTGTCCATCTCTGTTGATGAGCTCCAAGATATTGTCAACAACTTGATGAATGAGTTACCGTCATCCAGCAATGCTCCACAAGGCATGATGACTCGTGGGGCAAGTCGTCTGCTTCAGGCCATAAATAGTTTGGAGGGGCAAGAGGGTAGCAGCAAAGAAAATGACAAGGATGATGAAAAGGACAAGAAAGATGAGGACAAAGGGGATAAGAAGAAGAAGTAGGAAATTGAGCTGGAGCTTATTTCATCTCGAACATGTAAAGCAAACATGAACTGTCTTACAATGTAACTTTAATTCACTGTTGTAATTGCTGTGTACCAGTTTAATTGATAAATACAACACTTCAGCTCATATTTGTGTACTTTCTGTATGGTGTACTTGGTGCATTAGTAGGTAGGTACCTTTCAACTTTTAACTCCTGAAATTTTGTTAAAATGCTTGTACCTAGTTTCTTAAGAAAATGCACTTTCATTGGCTCTTTAAATGAATTTTATTGCATAATTATTAATTAAACAACAAAGACATGCAGTACCTAGATATCTAGAAAGAAAGGTTTTCTATAAAACAGGGAAAATACATTATTATATGAAATTAATGAAGTACCTAATCTTACAGTGGTCCCCTCCCAGTGTGCTCGAGTTGCCTGAAAATGTACTTTTTACAGTATTATGCAAGTCTAGTAGAAAAGAGCTAGGTAGGTACTACCTGCATTTTTAAGCACACTAGAGAAAGTCCCTGTTTTCTTCAATGAGCTTAGATATTATCTATCAGGTAGGTACAGAAGTCTTTGAAACAAACGTAGTTACCTACGTAGATCGAAGCACCTCCGAGATTACTTGTACTAATGCATGCGAACTTAATAATGATTTTAGTAAATCCCTTTGGTCAGTATAGCTAGCTTAGCTAGCTTGATCATTACTGAATTGTTCCATGCTCAGGGATTTCACGTTCTGATAAACACACATTTAATTTCGAGCTTAAAGTAATGAAGTAATTCACATGTCGTTATTAATTGAAGTACTTTGTAACCTACCTGAATGTAGGTTGTTGATTCCGTGGCATCGGCAATCTGCGTCAGTCGCAACTTTCCGAGTCTCGTACAACTTTTCCTTATATATCAGGCGTTTAACTGCAGACCTAGGTACTTTCACCAATAGTTTGTCTGTATAAGGAGACATAGAATGGATTCTCTGGTGTCCTATTGAATTATGGCTATTAAATGAGATTTGTTATGGTCTTAGGAGTGTACCATAAAGCGCTAGAGCAGCCAAAATGGTCACTAGAACTGTTAGATCAAATGATGAATATTGGAATGCAGCTCTGCTTGAGATTATTGACTATATGGAACTTACAAATGACAATGCTTAATGAAAAGGAATAATACAATAATGTGTGCATTAGCATTCAATTCCAATGGGAAAATTTCAGTTTAATTCCATACAAAACCACATAGTAGTTTGAAGCTTTTAACTCTGTAGTCAATTTGTATGGGGAAATGTGGTTCCCCAGGGCCATTGTGTTCGGTGATTGGGACATAACACACATGCCTTAGACTCTACTTGTTATGGTACCTATTACTTTTGCATTCAACTCTTGCAAAGCATACGGTTTTCGGAACAGCTACAATTTCTAATGAAATTCTGAAATTTTCATTAAGTGGCATTATAACTTCAAGATTTTAATCTTCACCCCAGTTTGGATGTTGCAGAAAGGTAGTAAAGAGTCAGTAGAGTATCAAATTCAATGCAGTATCATGTTTATTCAGTAATCATCTCATCATAATGGTTAATGTTGACAAAAATACTTGTTAATTTTGCCCAAAACGTTTTTAAAAATACAACTGACCAAACGACAAAGTATCCTACAGCAGCAGTCGAATAGCTATCCAATTTCTTACTGGGCGAAGATCAACAAAACTGGTAGTCGACTTGGAAGTGTCGTTTGATTGTTCGTACCTACTACATTATTATATACATCGAGTGAAAATGCACCTCAATCGGAACCCATCTTAGGAATTGTCTATAACAGTTAACTACTGGATGCAAGACTGAGGAATTTATAATGTTCACTTATATACCAACCATCGTATCACAAAATTTAGTGGCAACGTAAGTGCCATCAAACAATCTTTCTCCTGTATGACAAATATGCCAAAAGGAAATTATTACATAGTATAATGTATCTTATAATATTTATAAGCGAAATAAAATCGTTTTTGAACAATTACGACTTCTGGTATTTAAAACAAGTACAATATACAAATTATATGCATAATAATTAAATGCATATGACACATGCATAAAATAAAAAGTCAAGATAATACTAACAGTATCTAGAATTGTGTTTGGGTTATCTAGTAAAACTTTGGTGATAAATTGCATTAGATAACCAAACAGTAACAGATTCCTTAAAAACCTCCTAGAATTTTGCTCCTTCTTAAACCTCACTGGCACCAACAAGACTTTGTACACAAGTACGCAGGGTTGGGTAGGTAATATTCGATGTCGAAAAAGAGTATCATACACAGGTATTGTGAATAATACTTTGCATAGAAGATACATTTTGCGGCATAAATGACTCATCAAATATTACTATTAATTGCAGGAAATAATACTGAGTGAAAAGAAAACAGTTTCTCATATTTAAGAAATAGTTCAAAAATCTGTGTCTACGTCCATAGCAGCCTCAGGACTTCAAATGTTGCAGAACTGGTCGATGTGAATGTTCTCTAGTCACGAACAGTCACATTCAGAAGTTGTTTACAAGATCCCCATGTTTGTAAACAACTTGTGAACATGACAGTGCACACGTTTATAACTTGGATAATGGATTGATAATTGAAAGATTGCTCTTTGAATAGTAGTAACTAGTTAGGAAAAGCTTTTTGTAACAAGCAAGCACAAGCAAGCATGTGCAACACCTCGAACTGAAATTCCATTTTCCGTTTGCTGATACTTCTAATAGCTGTGAATTGAAGTCAGTTTGAGTAAAACCTTTTTCCGTCTCTTCAAAGATTTTCTGAATTTTCGCTAAGAAAACACAAAGGTTATGCGGAAAATTGACAGGAACAGACAGAAGAGAGTGCCACTTAAATAGACGTAACTTCGAAATTATTTGAAGTATCAGCCAACGGAAAGATTGAGGATATTCATTAACAGAATGTAAGTCCTCTGTGTGTTACTGCCCAAGTTGTCTTTCAGTACTTTATTTCTTTGCCATATGGAGGAATTATTTCTATAGGTTTGCTTGCAAGTCTTCGAAAGATTACAATTCAATTATCCCTCACAAAAAAAACATCCACATCGTTCAGATGTCCTAGCTACAGTCTTAAACGAAAATATATTTGGACTGTAAATTGATATTCACAAACAATTTGTATTTTCTACAAGATCTTCAACATATAGTAATGGATAGTATAGTATATATTGTAATGTCTTTTCGACACGAGTACGAATATTATTTTTGACGAGTCATTACCCAACCCTTCAATTAAGTTAGAGCAAAATTAACACATTTCTCTTTCTACCCTGAAAAGGGCTACCTACAGCAATGAGTTATGACGAAGTCATTTTATGCATCTCTGGAATTGTTGGAAAAAAATCATAGTTCATTTCATTGTATAACAATTCACAGATGTGAAATAGAATTAACTGAATTGCTGGTCATCTAAAATATAATTGAAACATTGATGCAGAAAAATAAAACCTACCTAATCAGTAATCAATCAGTGACAAATTTGTCCGAAAACAGACATGTATTAAATTCATTAAATTTCAAGGACATCATAAAGTTCTATCACAAACGATTGCTAGTTATTTTCTTTGGGCACAAACATATGCTTTATGAGTACGTCAATGCCCATGAGCAAATTAACAGAATTTGAATATTCTGTATTCGTTGATGTGATACCTGAATAGCTTACATCGAGCAAATAAAATGTTGTACTATCATTGTTAGGTATGGCTGATCATTCACTGTGATAAAACTAGAGTATGTATCTTGGTAAAAAACTGTCTAGGTACCTATGTAGGAAATATTATGCTCCAACAGCCAAACGTACAAAAGATCAAAACAAATCTGAGCCACTTGTTACAATGGTAATTGAATTCTGTAACCGAAGGTCTAGACGTTTCTTGTATGATTGCCTACCGCAAGTTTATTTTGGTATTGAAAAAATGGTCGAGCCCACAACTCTCTGCAAAGAATATAAAAGTAGGTATTCAAATCCACATCAATACTTCGCAAACTCGTTAAATTAACAAAAATGTACAAAATGTCTACATGGTATGTACAGAAATTCTACAAAGTTCTAAGTAGAAGGGACAGGAGCTAATTGAAACAATGATACATAATTAATTCAGTACCTATTCACCAAACAGATAGATAAAGGAAATGCTGTCGAGAAATGCTTGTTTGTCACTTACTAGGTATATTATTTTGTAATATAGGTAATATTCTTTGAAAAAATTCATTTCTTGTAATAATTAATAATACGATATTAAAATCCACTGACTCTCCACACCAAGTTACTTATGCTCGTGTCCACATATCAAAGCAAACTTTGAATGCCATATCCTCAGTGTAGTTCATCATTTCATAAGTATTTTTTTCACAAGGTACCAACAATAATGGAAGAACCATTCAACATGATCATATATTTTTTCCGTGCTATATTATATTATGTGGTGTTGTATCATGAAATCATGCAAATCAAATAAAAATGTTGAAATAAAGGTGGAAACAAAAGTTACAAAAATTCAGATAGTTACACCGCCACAAAAGTAAAAAATTAAAGAGAGCGTTTGAAATTATATCATTTGGTCTAATTTAATACGTATTAAGAAGTTTATGAATGGTGATTGATGATTGAGGAAGAATTTTGAAACTAATTAGATGCATAATTTAAGATAACGGTACCAAAAATTATTTTATTTTGACAAGATACTCAAGAGTCTCTCGTTGATTTGTCAATTCATTCCAGAATAAATATGTTAACGATAAAAAATTAAAATATAAGTATACCTACATGCCTAGCATTTTCTTTCCATAACAATTGTAAGGAATTAGGAATTTCATTATGTAAATTACAAATTGTAAAATAAGATCTTCATACGGTGTGTGGTCTGAACTACAGACAGATCAGATACAAAATAGGTAGGTATGCTTACTAGAGTTGATAGTGATGTATCAAGATTACGCAACAGAATACTAAAGGCGAGGCTTAGTATATTTATGTACCTGCTATCTACATGGAATATTTTGTAAAATAAAAAAGAAATATGTAAAAATATATACACCTAATCTACGAAAAAATTGTTTAGAACTTGATGATCAACATATCTAATGAGTAGCGTTGTAAGCCTTTGGAGCAATTTCATTCTGATTCTAAAGAAGAAGTAAACTTAAGTCGGTGTCACTCGCTTATTCTTTGTAGAGAGGTAAACCCAAGAGAAGACAAAACAAATATGCAACGGCAGATAGAAGTAACGAATAGACCCAGTAGGAAATACGCAAGAACACAATTGCCATTTCAAGTAATATCATCTGCGCTAATGAAACCACTTAGTAATGTCCAGAACAAATCCATGATACGAGTTAAGACCTAAAACCAGGAAACTTGAATGTTTATAAAATACCATTGTGTAATAACTAGCTTGTGCTCAGTAATTGTCAACTCGAGACAAGTTCCATTGTGTCACTACAAGGAGCACCGTTGAACGAGAGCTAAGGAGGCATACGATAACCCCTGTGATGCGGTGGGGGCGGAGGAGGGGGGTTCCTGAGTAGGGGAGTTTGAGCGTCAAGATACTGCATCGGTAGTCCAAAGTTTTGCGGTGAAAAGGGACCCCCCGGTCCGTTGACGGGGTAGGACGGGCCCTGGTGGTGGAATCCCATAGGCATTCCGCTGTTGCCGAGCATCATGTGATTTTCCATGACCACGTGGTTGTCCATTATCACGTGGTTTTCCATCATCACATGGTTTTCCATCATCTGGTTCTCAATCACCACATGATTGGACATCGGATGCGGGTTGATCATCTGGTGAGCACTGATGGGTATGCGATGGCTGGGCAACTGCAGATTCCCCTCCATCTTCAGCCGCAACAGCTGGCGTTCCATAAGGACGTGATCGCTCAGCGACATGTGGCCTTGACCAGACAAATGCCCACCGGCCTGCATGGGGGCCATGCCACCTTGCATATGCTGCATGTGCCCTGCTTGCGACATGGCCACTCCAGTCATATGCGCACCCTGATTCATGTGAACACCCTGAGGCATACCCTGATTCATGGGTACTCCCTGATTCATGTGCCCTAGCTGAGGCATGCCCTGGTTTATGTGAACACCTTGAGGCATGCCTTGATTCATGTGAACACTCTGAGGCATGCCTTGATTCATGTGCACACCCTGAGGCATACTTTGATTCATTCCTGATAAATGCCCTCCCTGGGGCAGTGACCCTCCTTGCATCATTGACCCTCCCTGAGACAGGGGCCCTCCTTGCATCATAAGCCCCCCCTGAGGCAGGGGCCCTCCTTGCATTATTGGCCCTCCCTGTGACATGGGCCCCACCGGAGTCATTGGGCATCCTTGGGACATGGGCGACATGAGACCCGACAAGTGGTTACCGGCCATGGGCGACATGCCGCCTGGCATGGGTGGCAAGAGTTTGGGAGGCTGTGGGGGTGGCAGTGGTGGCTGGTAACCTGCCATGGGCGGCGGCATCACCTGTTCTCGCGGTGGCGTCAGCGGCGGCATCCACTCGGCCTGGTGGTGCTTGGCGTCCAGCATTGACTGCTGGTAGAGAGCGAGCTTCGAGGTGAAGTTGTTGTACGGTTCTGTCGGCGAGGCGGGACGCTCTTCTGTAAGTGAAACACATGGTCTCAGACATCTAGCTCTCGGTCGATATCAACAGCGCAAGATCATGGTACAACAGCAATTGTACTAGCTTTTGACAGGCAGCTTAGAATTGTAATGCAACCCCACAAATTAATTCTTCCAAGATGATCAGAAGATTTTCTCTCTGTAGGTACCTACCTAGTTTCATAAAATGTAGATGACATTTAAGTAGCATCAACTTCAGCTACATTTTAAACAAAACCATGTTTTGTATATTGTTGTTTCTTTTATTTTGCGTGCATTATATGCAGCATCTCACATGAGCAAATGCAACTACTCATTCTAGCTCCTTATGTTCGAACACTTTTCCCGAAACATTTTACTGGGTAAGATAACTTGCCAGTATAGTACATATCTTCGATTCACTTAAATGATACCAAGAACACCCTCAAAATCAACACTTCTTCATTCGTCTGATTGTGTCAGAAATGTGAGCTTAAAGTAGAAGTGCTTAATAATGTAAGTACTTCATAAAATCTACTGCCATGTTTACCTAAACTATAGGATTAGCTATGTTCTCCTCAGAAAGTGTAAATAGTGGCAGTGAGGAGAAAATATCTCAATACAGTAAGGTGAGGAGCATTCTCATCCTTAACCAAAGTTATTTCAATGGTGTAAATGATACCACAGAGTACTTACTGTAAGTTCATTTGTAAAAATCTAATTTCATGGATTCAAGGAAGGGTTCCTCCTATATTTCAAGCTCCTTATCAGAACATCATTGCTCGTAGCTACCAGCTTTGAAAATGAAAAGCGTGCTGACCAAACAAGCGCACTCTTAATCCAATTTCCAATTATACAACTTAATGACTTCACGCTCCCACTGAAGCGTGAACTGACGCTGACGCTCTCACGCTTTGTCAGAAGTAAGCTAAATCAAAGTATGTACCTATTTAACAAGCCATTCATTTTTAATTGCATACAGAAGCGCCCTTCTATGCATTTGTAGAAATAGTTGTAGAGTTAAGATTGAACTATCTTCACTCACTGTAGCTACCGAAATTATTCCACAGAATTACCTAATTTTAAATTGGATTATAATCTCAGAGCAATTCGAGCTCAATTTATCATGCACTTTTGCTATGTAGTAACATTCGTCACGATTTGGAAGTAAAATTATAAGAATATTGCTGGTATGGACATATCTATGCATACAAATATGGCAGATCATAGATGTGATGGCATTAAAAATGTCAACCAATAACAGAATTAACAGATCATCTCACATATTTGACTGCTTTCAATTGGCAACACTAATATAACTTCCAAATTAACAAAACAGATCCTGGAATTTTTGGGGTAAAAAATTAAATAACTTTTCCACATGTATTACCTACTTATTATTAGGTAGGTAAGTAAGGTACTACTACCAGTACCTACTTATTTCTTGAGTTTCTTTTCTCAGTGTCAGGACAGTGGGGTGTTATTTCTTTTACTACATGATAAACAAATTGCTTATCGTAAATATTGAACTTCGCAAAAATAAAATATATGCCTACATTATGTAACATTGCAGCAAATGCAAACAAAATAATGTGTAGATTTACAAAATAAGAAATTCTTTGAAGAAAATGTGTACTCGAATCAAGGTTCATAAAAGAAAGATAAACATGAGGCTTAAGGCCATAGGCTACGTACCAGTACCTGGTTTCCTCCCTTCCCTCTTCTTTAATCTGTCATGACCGATTAGACATTAATAAGATTAGATACGAGTCAAGAGAGAAGACAAATAATACTAAGCAACTATTAATACGTAGGAATAAGATTGAAAGAATAAGGAAAACTGTAGGAATAGGTACACTAACTTTCAGGAAAATGGTGCAGCATTGAGGCACTGATGAAAACTGACACTAGCACTGACGGAATAAATGAAAATCTTACATTTCATTAGGACCCATATTTAACATTCCAATGTATGTCGGATGGAAATTTTTGGCTAAAATTTGAAAATATAATATGTTGGTCTTGACTTGATCACCATAAAAACTAAAAAGTTTCAACTTGATTGAAACACTTTGACTTCAATATTTTTTCACCATCAAATCAAAGATTTTGTTCAAAAACTACCAAACCAGAGAAAGGGTCTATACATGTCATTAAATTTCAGCTCAATCAGTGAAACGGTGTGACCTGTATACAACATCCGAAATAAGCAAACATACACAAAAAGAGATCCGAGCCAAAGACGTGTGCTTTGCAGCAAGCAAAAATAATAATAGTCCAGTTTGCCACTGCAGACGTCTTAACATGGCGCTTGTGAAGGTTTGTTCAGCGTACATTGTGCATTGGATTTCTAAATTCACACACATTATACGAACCCTACGAACCTTCAAAAGTTTCTATTCAGAACTTCACAATTGAGTTCGACTTGTGACAAATTCGAACATCCTCAATTTAAAGATAAGCCAGGTATAAAGTATGAGGCAGGCTAGAACATGTTATATTGTAGTGATGCCTGAGAAACATGCTACTCCTTGGTCATGCATGAGTCATGACTCATGAAATAAGTGGAAAACCCATCTATTTTCCCATCTCGTCATATCTTTTGGCAACTGAGATAGAATATTACAAAGAACATTAAAAATGTTCGCTTGCCAGAAGGTTCAAAATGGAATCCAAAATAACCACCGCTTGAAGCGAACCTGTTTCAGCTAGGAAGATAGATAACTATCTGCGAGGGATACGTCACTCTCCTGACTTCAGTTCACTAGTGACGAAAAGGAAATGCCGCACTTTTAAACAGTTTATAATTCGTCGAACCATTATATTACAAATTATATACTGGGTAATTCATTATATTTTAAAGAAGACAATGAAGCATCTCGGAAGACGATACGTTGCCTATGAGAGAAGAAATGAGCAAAGTGCGAAATATATTTGTCTGCTTGGGTTGGTCTTGGTTTCAACATTTTCAAGTAGCGCTTAGAATTTTTATACAAATCAAAACCTACAAAATAAAATGTAATTAAATCGCGCCTAGGCAATGCTTAGCAATGTAAGGAAGACATTGGTACTATGTATACACAATACTCTCCAATATTTACTGAACATTGCTATCGGCGGCACACACATAGCGTAATGAGTTCAGGGTGGCTAACATAGGTGACGTCACCCAGTCACATAGGTATGGTATCCCTCGCAGAGAGTTATCGTCCTAGGTTTTAGTGATGCAAAGTATAAAGTTTAAAGCAAAGAAGCAAAGCAATGTATATTTGTAAGCTTCTTGTTAGTGATAGTTGCGGCAGATAGAGAAACTCTTTGTATTCACATCTTTGAGTAAATCGATGATTGTTAGATTATGTTTTATCTAGTTGACTGCGTTAGATTTTTGCGTGTGGGCAGTGAGAACATTTCTCAGATAAAAGTTGCATAAACAACAGTTAAAGATCATTTAATAAAGAAGATGTTTACATATGAATGCAACTGGAATGCAAAGGTTTATATGTAAAACTATTTGTTTTTAATGTGCATAAGTAATTAATAATAAAATACTAAAATAGTCACATGATATATCATGTAGCACGACACATTACTTACTTAACTGATTTTAAATTGATTTAATAGTCGTTATTATGAAAATATAACTTAACAATAAACTAGGTAATAAAAGTTCAGACCTTTTAAGAACATTTAAACATTTATGTTCCAAACATAAAATATAGAGAATGTGTTCACTGAAAAGAAGAATATAAACTGCATTCTGTTTAAAAATCTACTTTCTCAATACTGCCCACTGTGTTGGCTGCTTTGGTGAGATTACGTCTGCATCATCACTCTATTTGGTATATTCACATCAATGAAAAATCAAATTTTTTTTTTTTTTTATTATCACATATTTATTTACATTTATAAACACTTAATTCCACACTAGGTAGAAATAAAAAAAGATAGGGGAGTGCGAATAGTGAATTTTGATGTCGAAGTCGAAGTCGAATAGTTGCCCATGAATTTTTCGAAGTCGAATTCGAATATTGAAGTTTCTCGAAGTCGAATATTTTTGTAAATCATGCTATTTTTCCTACCAACAAATTTAAAAAAGAATTCAAGAAATTTAGATTTATATTTTTTAATTAATGTAACAGTATCAGACATAGGTAGGTAGCATAGCATGGTATTGTGCATATAAATAAAAACATACTTTTTACAATGTGGTATTGAACAGTAAAAATTAAATACCTATAGACACCTAAAATTGAAACAATATCGAAATATTGTATGTAATCTCAGCTATTAACAAAAGGAAATTATTTCCTGTTCAATAAGCTTGTGTTGTACCTAAGTTGAAGATAAGGCGTCTTCAAAATGCTTTGACGCGTGTTGCACTTCGCCCTTGCCAGGGAAAAAGAGTTTCAAAGCCGCTTTTCCTTGCTCTAAATTTGCGTTAGCAGATTCCATAGTTCGACTTCGTGTCGGAAATATTTTGCAAAATTAAAAACACAACACAAAACACATGAATTTGCTTGGCACGGCGAATGCAACAAATTGAAATCAGCTGTCTGCTGTTGAGTGTTGACACAAAACGAGTGTTGGCGTTGGAACTTGGAGGGGGGTGTGTGTATTGTGCGCGCCAAAGGTGCGCGCCGCGCGACTTTGTCCTTGGGCGAGATGTACGCTGATTGGTCAAATGGAAACTTCTTTACCGACGCGCGCGCACTATTCGAATTTGAACGAATACTTCGACATTTCGAAGTGTTCGACATGTAATAAATCAATATTCGACTTCGAGGTCGAATACTTCGACTTCGACCGAATACTTCGCCTAATTCGAATATTCGCACACCCCTAAAAAAAGAGAATTTGAGCAACTTTTGGTAAATATTTTGGTCAATTGCAACAAACAATTCGAGTTTGACCAATATTTTCCCCATCACTGTCCCTTACTTTCAAATTAAACAATTTTTTCACAAAATACCTAGGCTACCTAGTACATAAATATCGGAAATATCGCAATGGTTTAGTCTACTTGTGCAGCCACATGGCACTTTCATGGAACAATGGACTGACACCATAGATAGGTAATGGTGAATATTTTGAGTTAAATTTCTCTAAATTATGACAGACCAGTATTTGACATCTACAATACCTATTTACATTTATCAATGTAAATATAGAAATGAGTAATACAGAAAAATGCTAAATTCTAAAAAATGTAAGCTAAATAAAGTCTCATCATATAGTATTGGTCAGCTACTCACCCGGGGACGGCGGTAGTTTGGGCTCTGCGGGCATGTAGCCAGGCTGCGGGCCCGGGAAGGAGTAGCACAGCAGCTCCGGAGGGGGGCTGTCTGGGGGCGGTGGTGGGGGCGAAGGCTCAGCAGGCGGCGGGGGCGGAGTCTCCTTCATGCTCGGGTGGCGGATCACCTGAACCTGTAACACAGTGTCAGTCAGGAGCCGCCTCCGAATAACTACCCGAGAAACTGTTTCTGCTACAACAGCCCGTCTCTTGAAGTCATTGGCTTACCTATTTATCGGAGCCCGTGGAAAAATCCCTGTATTTTTTTAAGAATTTTTGTGACAAATTTAAATTTCAAAAATCCTTCATTTCTAATATTAGTATTTTAACAATTAAGGGATCTGTCGCAATTTTGCGAAATCATCTTTATAGTTTACATCATTAGGACAGTTAGGTATCATTTTCATCATCATCATCATCTGTTTCAATATCATTCACATTATGTTATGCACTATTTTTTATAATTGTAATATCATTGTTTTTCAATAATTTTCATCTTCAAATATTTCATATTAATGTAGAATTATTATGCTTAGTTGTTATATTGAATATCAAATTCATCTACTTGTTTATATTTGTTATACTGTGTCCTTGTGGCAACCATTTCTTATGGCAGTGTTTTTAATAAAGTATTCTTCTAAAGGAAGTACAAGAACAGGAACTTATGATAGTGTTGTAAAGTGTGCTGCAAGAAAAATCACAGGCTTTGTAAATCATGACTCTTAAAACACAGTTGTACAGTTGACACGAGGCAGTGACCACCACAGAGGACCTACACACATAATGTCCACATCTAATTTGGGCTACTTTGACCTCAGAAAAATTTAATAACTGTCAATAAAATTAATATATAAAATAAATACACGAGTTGATAAAGGAGCTATGTTACAAAATACAGGTTTTGAGTAGGTAACTGAAGGTCAAAAAACCAATGTTAAATAATAAATATTTAAAATTTAAAAACTGGTACAGCAACTGACGCTTCCACTACTCCTCTCACCCAGTTATCACTGACATAACCTACTGATGATAAGTCAGTACGTACCTTAATCTTCTTCTTCTTACGCAGTCGCTTTTGCTTGGGAGCGATGTGCGGAGATTCTTCCCCTGCCGACGGCGATGAACCCTGACCCGGCCTCACTCCGTCACGGAACATGACGGACTTCCTTGGACCCTTGGGCTTCTCGCTGCACATGACAAGCCACACATTAAGACCAAGTCAAGTTGCGCGAAGAACATTCTTTTCCGTCACTATCACCTATTTTTATACTTAAGCACAAAACAATTTTAATTTAGAAACGAATATGTTCTGAATAATGAGGACTGAACTGGGTATAATTATTATTTTAATTCACCACATTTCTAAAGACCACATTAGAAATGAGGAGATAAGAGACAGAATGGGGATCGAGGCACCACTTACAGAAGGTATAGAAACAAACCAGCTACTATGGTATGGCCATATGAGGAGGATGCCAGAAGAACGATTGCCTGCCAAAATATGGAAGTTTAAACCTAGAAGAAGAAGAAAGAGAGGTCGTCCAAGAAGGATGTGGCTTGATGGCATTGGGGAAGCCATGGAGAAAAGGAGTCTTCTCGAACAAGATTGCCATAACCGGGAGGTGTGGCGTGAGGGATGCGGAAAACGGCCCGAGCTGTAGTGAATCCGCTCAATATATATAATTCACTGAGAACCTTCTCTACCGTATCTGGCCAGGTATTCCAGACAGTAAAAGTGAAAAGATATTATTACAATGCCGTCATGTTGCTCACCTGAAGCCTATGGAGATCAGAATGCCCTTGGTAGCAGGTGGCAAGGGCTGAACGCACACCGCCGGCGCAACGAGTCGTGCGAGAGCGGCGGAGGAATGTTTACGCGACGGTTGCAGTCCGGTGTTCAGTCGAATCTCCTCCAAGTTCAAAGACACGCTGCGCCGCAATGTGTCCCCTTCGTGTTGCAGCGTTTCCTGAGTACATCGTACACATATTAGTACTCAACTGTCTATCCTACGTTGAACACGACGAGTGCATATGATTCATCGATTTGTAAATGGCTTATAATTAGATGAAAGCCAAGTAAAAACAGGACTCTCAACCCTTCAATAGGGCAGTCGCACCACCTTGAGATGGTGGTGCGATGCAGTGAGATGCAGCAATAGCATGTGTTAAGGGTGATTATTTTCTAGTTTAGATAAAGTTGTGCAAGAAAGATATTTAAATATCTTAAATATCTTATTACATATATATTTTTTTTAAATAGAAAGTTACAAATTATATGTATGAATAGGCAATACTGATCCTTATGCGTAAACCAGTTCAGAATGCTCATTTCAGGAAATATATATATCCAATTATGTATTAACAAACATTGAGGGGTACTTCCTATGCTGAGATCCTGACATCAGCTGAAATCACCCTAGATATAGTTCATTACCAAGCAACTACTCCGCTGCTTATTACCAAATTTGGTGTGCTTGCATACTATACTATTGCTTGCTTGAAATAGTTTGAATTTGTCAAATTCAAATGTACACTAACAGTTATAAATACTAGGTACCAGGATATATCAAGTAAGCTGAAACTTGGTACTGTTACACAATATCATAAAACTATAGTAGGTATTACCTTCATGACACTTTTCAACAAAATTCTACAAAACCAACTGACTGCTTCTAAAAATTTCATACAAAATTTGGTAGGTAATTTGAGCCCAGCATTTCTCAGGAAATCTTCTAACAAACAACTCTTGTACCTCCCAACATATTAGTACCTAATTATGAACAGTTACATAAGTACCTACTAAATTGGTGGGAAAGTAAATGTATTATGTACCTTATATTTGGCAATTTTCTTCATTTTAATCATCCTCTCCTTCTCGGCTTCAAGACGGCGGGTTTCTGCTTCCTTCTTGGCCAGATCTCGAGCAACCTTCTTGCGCATCATCATTTTCTCAACTTCTGATGGCAGTTCTGACAAAATAAACATCCATGTTCAGCATTTCCCTCACATTATTAAGATTGAAGGCTTTTATCCCGAAGTGGGCTGTTTCTGAGTCTGACACTACATTACCTAATTTTGCCCTGGGTATCTCGACAAGAGGTTTCGCCACTTCTGGGAAGTATCCGACTGGTTCCGTCTGCAATCACAGGGAAATAGAGTTCAGAGTTTATGCCACTTGTAACACATTGGCATATGATTTTTAAAGATGAAAACTTGTCTGGAAATTGGATGATATTTTCATGGACTCCCTAGAAATGATAAAAATTGCCATAACTTTCATATGCATATCTTGATAATTTATCATGATTATATTTAATACAAGTAAGGAAAATTGAACTGGTGAGATGACCTCGTCAAACTCCGGAAAGGCAACCTTAAAATCAAGAGTTGCCACTCATCAAAATACGCCAGTTGGTTAATAATAATAACAACATTTAGTTTGCAAGAAGTTTCACAATCTTTTTAGTCATCTCTAGTAACTACAAGCTGCCATTTGTAGAAATTGATGTTTAACAAAATATTAACATCTGTACCTCCGAGGTAGAAGGGTGGAAAGTCCAATTCAATGATTCTTGAGATGAGCTTATAAACCAGTTTTTCTGGGTTCATCCAATCATATTTGTATTTGTAATTGCAACATAACATGAGTCATTGTGTAAAATGGACTTCCTCCCTTCTACCTGTGAAGTATAGATATATTTAAATATTTCCCACCATTTACATTGTTGGCGCTACTGCTCATTTTCATTTCATTTATTTCATTTTGTTGGTAACACTGTAAATTCCAAGAACTGGAAAGCAAGACACACTGTCAAGTTCTGGGAGCATTTGGGAATTTCTCAATGCATGTCAGATTAAGTTGTAAGCAATCAGAGTCCTGATAATATTTATGTAATCAATAAGGAAAGATTGCAGGAAATAGGGTATTTTAGATGTAATAGTTGTTATAGATTGTATGTAAATGTGCTCCAGGGATCCCAGGCTCGCGGGTAGCTACCTGTTCCGTTGTCTATTTCTTGTTGTTCATTAGGCCTTGTAGGCCGAGGCATCAGCTCCCAAAGTGTCCATGTGATTCCTTATTGGGTAGTGTATAGTTAGAGTCGCCGTGGACAAGGCTCAAGGAAAGTGGAGGAGTCTCAAGAAGAAAAGTGATTAGTAAAGTTTGAAGTTTGAACTGGTTGTGTGCCCTCAAGAGGCGAAACCAAGAAGGAAGGAAATAGAAGAAGAAGTTCTGGGAGAGTGGAGAGCAGCTCTGTCATTGGCTGACAGCTGTCACTTGACCTTATTTGACTCTCTGTTATTCACTCATGATCGAAAAAGTGGAGAGGTGATTGACATTGTGTACCGTGTTTCAGCCCATTTATCCTGCAGAGGCCTCATTCACAAAACTTTTCAACAGGTTTACTGGAGATGGCTAATGTTAGTCCTTATGTCACTTCAAGCTAACCTAACACTGCTTCGTGGATTAGACCCTTGAAGGAAGCATGACTGTGCATCTGTTGATAGCTTTCTCTTGAGGTGTGCCTCAATATATTTTACAAGTGCATGTTTCGTTCAATAAACCAGTATAAAGTGCATCTTTGTGTTTTCTCCTAGTACAAACACTTTCGTAGTATTGTTTGTAAGAGATATTTAAAGTGTTTATAATAAGTGTAAACTTGTTCAGAGAATGAGGTGCCTAAAAACAAAAACTATCCTGATCACCATTCGCTGGGAAGAACCTCCAGACTGCCCACAGGATGTTCCGGAATTCATAGTTTCACATAACTCCGAGACGCAACTTTCATGAGACTGTGCTCATTTTGAGAAATGCCCCGAAAGTAATGGAAAAGTGGGTATAACTGTTTTATTAATTGACATACAGACTACAAATTGTACATGGTGACAGCGGAACTCTTCCTCTATAAAATGGTATTACACAACATTGTCAAGTCTCAAGAGATGCGTTTGCAGGATCGTTGAACACAGCTCTCCAATAATATTCGGAAAAATCAGCCTATGGTCGGTGACAGGCTAAGATGAACCCATGCTAGCTTGGGCCGGCCTATTCGAGAAAATAAGGAACACAACTGACCTCTGGTGGATTTTGTGGTACTAGGTAAATGGCGGCTATCAAGGACGCATTTGGGTAAATTATAAATACAAATATTTGATATAGTTGTTTGTTATGGCCAAAAAAGTAAATTTATAACTAGGTAAATATCAATTTCATTTGTTTTTTGTTTTTTCACTGCTTTATGGAAACACGAAATGTAAAAACAAACAAATTAATATGTGGACCTGATAGTAGCCATCTTGCCAGAAGTGGCTCCATCACGTATCACTTATTTGTGGGAATACCTGGCAATGCTAAACCAGGTTCATCTTTGCCTGTCATTGACCATATGCGCTGCTGTTTGGTAACAGGCGTTCGGCAGATCAGGCCGGTCAATGTTGTGTACCCATCCATGCAACATCCAGAATCTTACACCATGCAACTTCTACCTTCCGGTTTAACTAAGGACAGTATTTAAAGACATGCTGTGACCACACAAGCAAAGTATTGGCTGTGAAGAAGTGGGTACTATAGCCCCCACATGATTTTTCTGAATATTTTTGGAGAGTTGGGTGCAATGATTGCGCAAACGGATCTCTTTTAAACTCGGACAATGTTAAGTCATACCGTTATATAGCGGAAGAGTTACTTACTCTATCACCATGTGCAATTTGAAGTCTGCATGTCAATTAATAATAAAGTTATATCAAATTTTCCGTTACTTTGTACAGCTCTCATATAAATAAATGTATAGGCTTTGTTGAGCAATATGTTACCTGAAGTGGGAAGTCTTGGGGGTAACTGGTCGCCTGTGCAGGCGACGGCGGCTCGATGGGTCGCGGCACAGGCAACGGAGGTCGGCAGAAGGCGCCTGGGTCGTTACTGACCACAGTGTAGTTCATGGGGTCCTGTGTGCTATGTCCAGAGCCTGGAGAGAGTACAACTTTTACATATCAATTCACGTAAGACAATGGCAATGTAAAGAGTTCCACTTTTAAGAGTATTCAAGTGGTACCACATTACTAAACATAAAACATGAAATTGGCCAAACTATTGCATGTAAGAGGAAGATAATGTATTTTCCTCATTCCATAAGAGATTCTACAACCCACTTGACCTTTTTCACCTCCAATATTTTGCTCCCGATAATTTGTTGACAAAATCTAGCCTGTTCATTAAAAAAATCGTAGAGACCGCAATTTTCACTCAACCGACTTGCAAGTGGGTTTATTGTCTTCGTTAAGAATAGGCAAAGAGGGCACTAAGTTTCTTTTTGTCAATAACTTGATATCTAGCCTGGCCACATGCATCAATAAATGTGGTTTTTTCGATGAAAAATCCGGTACCTACAGATTTTATTTTAGAAAAATTGCAATAAAAACATTGAAAAAGGACTTACGTACTCCCTAAGTATTATATGTATTATGATCATTCATGCAAAGTTTCAGCTTGCTATGTTGAACGGTTATTCAGTTTCAATCTTTTCTGTGGATTGTCTTGAACCTGTTTGGATCGTCCCGGATATTTTTTTGACTTTCCAAAATGGGTTGATTTTGCTAAATCTCAGCTCAGATGACATCTACTTACAATATTTGTCCTGAAATTAAAAGGTCATACCCTCCCTGGAATCCCCTTAAGACATGTACATAATTGCCGTTAGACCACAATTACTTCACAATATGTAAAAATGAAATGTTTACTTGTGTTCAACTATGTAGTAAGCACAATTTAATTTTATTGCCATTACCCCAATAGCAATACTAATATTTAAAATCTATTACAAGCCGGTAAACGAAAGAGATTGAAAATTTTAGTCAATCCAACAGATACCATGTTGTAATATAATTATTACATGTATTACTATGTAAAAAGTCAGTAAAATTTACAACCAATTTCTTAACTGTTTATTAATACAATTTCAATTTCAAGAAAACATAACTACTGAACATCATTAATCATAATTGTACATTGTCAATACATACTATTTTAATATCTAGATTACTGATTTGTAACAGTTAAGTATCAGACACATTAACCTTCATGAACACTAAAGAAAACTAGGTTGAAACTAGGTAACCCTCACAACATAATGTTTATCAAGCTTATACCTTGTTCCAGCTCTGGTATGTAAGCTGCCTGCTGTATCTGCTGCTGCTGCGGTGGCGGGGGATGCATGTGCATGTGAAAGTTGAGTCGAGGACCGTTGTTGATCTGACTGATGTAGTTGTTCTGGTACACGGGCGGGCCGGCAAACTGGTTGTAGTGCTGCTCGGTGCCGGGGGTGGGCAGGAGGGCGGGACGCGAGGACGGCAGTGGAGGCGGCGGGGCGTTGGGATAGTTCCAGTAGGGAGGCGCCGACGTGGGACTCGGTTCGGCAGGTGGCTCGCGCAGGTTCACGCCCAGCTCCAGTTCCAGGCGCTCGTCAAGCGACAGGCGCTTCGGTGAAGATACCTCCTGGAGCAAGCGTTCAGATTAATGGTTGGAGAAGAGAGGTGTTGGCTAGCTCACCGACGGCTGATGGACGTACCTCCTGGACTGGAATGACGGCAATCGGTTGCCCGGGGGGATCTCGCTTGGCCAGCTGGCTCGGCCCGTGGTGAATCCTTCGCACATCCCCTGCAACAAATTCATTCATTAGAATTGGTCTCAAGTTTAAATATTATTTTTACAAATGTAGGTAGGGTAGGTTTACCAGTTGTACCAGTTACCAGCAGGTGTACATGCATTGTTTGTAGAATGTTTTTATATGCTGCTGTATCAAAGATTTTGGTAAAATAATTTTTTGGGGGACAATAAAATCAAATACATAAATTCAAAGTACAAGAAAAACACATAATCAGATATATTGTTCACATAATAAACCACAGAGAAATGTTATTTGAAGAATAATCGTGACGCAATTAGGACACTAATGGCGGGCTTTTGAAAACAAATCTGGCCATAACTGGTGTCCTGGCCAAAACTGGTACACACATCCTACTTAAAACAAATTTGTAATAATTTGTAAAGATAATTGTTGCAATTAAACAAAATATTTAATTAATGAAGTTTGGTAAAGTTCATCAGAATTTCAATGTTTAAAATAAGAAATAGGTACCACATCAGTTATTAAATTGTATCTCCGAAGAACTCCTATATTCCAAGTAAAAACAAAGTCAGTTCATTTTAGTGAGTGAATCTACAAAACAGGAATCAACTATTCCCAATTATTGATATTTGAGAGTATGTTTTCAACTCAACAACAGGCGCGCGAGCACTCGACGCTAGCCAATCATTTATTATTTTTATTTTTTTCTATAACCAAATAATCAAGAAAAAATGAACATTGGCGATTAATAAAATCAGTTTAATGAACAATTGTTTTAGCCAACACCACACTCCACACAATGGGGAGCGACATGAAATTATTATCCTATTGTTGCACTAAATGCACGAGTGAGCTTACCAAGTCTTAGTTCCTCGTCAGTGATCGTCGAGTCTGCGAGGCTCCGCTTGAGACTGATCAGCGGTGACGAAGCGGGCGAACTGAACTCCATGTCGAGTGAGGTGCAGTCGTCCTTGGATAGGAACTCTGGTAGCGGAATGTTGAGAAGTGCGCTGCCTACATTGCCGGCGGAGCCCTCGCGGCCCTTAGACCACTCCCGTCTCCTAAACAAGTCAATTACACTGTGTCTTAGCAAGGTACTCCAGGGCCCTGCTATCGTTACAGGTGACCGGTGGAGCAAATTGCGCTGTTATTCTACACATAAGAGCTAGTACAATACAACTAGAACTCTCATGACTTTTATAAATGTACCTATACGTAATCTTTTACAATGTAGCTATGTAATGTACTAAAGTTCAAATTCTAATATTGGCCGAGCCAGAGAATAATTTCGGCTGCTACGGGTGCGTCATTTTTAGGCCCACCCGTAACGCCAAATCATTATTATTGGCTCGGCCACTTCTTATTAGAATAAAATTTGGTAGGGTGCGCGGAGAGAAAAATTTAAAATGCTTGGAATTGAGAAATAAGATGCTCCTTCATTGTTTGAAGGTTTCCTATGCCTTACTACTCTAGAGGAATATACATAATTTTAGATGTTTCTCATCTTCAGAAAAAATATGAATTTTGATTGTTTGAATTGTTTCTATACATAAGTGAGGTAGGAAACCTTGAAACAATAAAAAAACATCTTATTTCCTAATTTCAAGCATTTAAAATTAGTGTCAGCGGCACATAGTTACACCCTACATAAGTAGTTCCATTGTATACGGATATACTTAAAAATTATGAGAGTTCCAGTTGAACCATTGACTTCCGCTCTAGGGGATTTGCAAGAGTTTCGTCGATGTATAGTGAGTGACAAACGAAACCGACCCGTTCTTACATATACCAAGGTCAAATTCTTCACCGGTCCGACTGAGATCGTCTTACATTTGAGCAGATTGCAGGGAAACCTGACACAGCACAACAATATGCTTTTGATGCTCTTGTATTATAAATATGGAGACACAGCATACCATTAAACAAAATTAATAATGTCTTTATATTGCCAGAATTTGGTAAAGTAGTGGGGCCTCAGACATTGGCAAAAGCCGTCACGAATCCCATAAGAGCAGAAGTCAATGGTTGAACTTATACTGCCATTTGTATGAATATTAGTGCGATTTTTCACACCCGTAACACCATGTAATGGCTGTCGGCTTGTTTTTCAAATCGGAAAAAAGTAACATGAACAAGTTTCTCATAAAGAAACCTTAAGTGTGATCTGGATTGTGCATTGCTGGAAATTTGAAGGAACCATTGTGTTATGCAAATGAGTGTCAATACTCTGTACACCCACGGTCAGAATAATTGACGGTAAACTGCGAAGTTGGAGCTTGAATTACCGGCAATATTTGGGAATTAAGAAATAATTCTTATGTATGAGGTGGTTGGTTGGTCCCTCCAACCCCATATGCTTGCCATCTGCATTTACCTCTGGGTTCTCGTCTGGACAATCAAATTTAGAAAAAAGGACTTAGAATTTTGCAAGCAATTTATGTGACCGTGGGTGTACAGACGTGGAAAAAAGATTTTGGTATTCTGATTTCTGCCTCTCTCTGACCCATAACATAAACATGTTTTTATATGGAGCAGAGAGCGATAGCCAACCAACCAACTATTTTCCACGCTTGTACAGTCGTGGAAATTAGATGGTTTAACTCTGCCTCTCTCTGACCCATATCATAAACATGTTTTTATATGGAGCAGAGAGAGATAGAGTTTAACCAGACTTGGGTAGTAACGTAACAAAAGTAACGCGTTACTGTAACGAAATTACTTTTTTGGGTAACGAGCCAGTAATTTCATTACATTTTTTTCCAAGTAATAAGTTATATAATCTCACTACTTTTATCAGAGTAATTTGACGTTTGTAACGCGTTACCGTGAGCCTCGCACACATTTTCCCACTTGTATACAATTTTGTACACAATATTAGTAATAAATTGTCAAACGGACTCTTATCGTGACTTCTTAAACATTCTTATTTGTATCCCCTTCCAATAATTTACCCTTTGGTTAAACATTTCTGGAAAAAGTAATTTTTGAGAGTAATTTCACTACTTTTTATCGTAAAAAGTAAAGTAATTTCATTCCATTTCTGAAGAAGTAATTTACCAGTAATTTTATTACATTTTGGTCCAAGTAATAAGTAATCCCCATAAAAAACACTCCGTGTCAAAATACCAACCAAGTCTCTTCAACTATAAAAAAATAGAAGAAATCTAAAAATTCAGCACTGAAAAGTAGTGATATCAAAAAATGGGCTAAGTCAAAACTTAATTTTAAAAACCAAAATATACTTGGCGCATCGTGTATATATAATATAGAAGTGCCAAAAATCAAATGTACCTAAATATATATAATATACCTATATTGCCTTAAAAAACGATGCGCCAAGTATATTTTGGATTTTAAAATTAAGTTTTGACTTTTCCCATTTTTTGATATCAAATCACTACTTTTCAGTGCTGAATTTTTAGATTTCTTCTATTTTTTTATAGTTGAAGAGACTTGGCTGGTATTTTGACACAGAGTGTTTTTTATGGGGATATCACTCCTTTTTTAGATTATTCTCACAACGTGTAACACTTATCGGGGCAACAATGACTAATTTCTTTAAAAAAAATAAGCCATGTTCGATTTGGTAACTAAGAAAAGTTGCGTTTGGTACTAAATAATGCTATAAATGATAGTACATGAAGTATAGCGAAAGCTTCGATCCAATCGGTTCAGCCGTTTTCGAGATTTGGCATCTTTTCCGGTTTTCAAAATGGCGGCTGAAATAACTGCCACCTAGAATTTATTTCTATAAATGATATGTATCATTATAAGCCTTCTAAATATGTAGTTATTCTAGTAAGAGATTATGAAAGTCTGATTCTTCATTTTTATGACGTCATTTCTGGTTTCGGTAATACAGTAAAACCTCGTTAAGTCGAAATTGAAGGGACCCAAAAAAAAGCACTTCGACTCATGATTTTTCGATTTATAAGTATTTTCATAGAATGATGTTTTCCAGACGTGTAGTAAAGATAAGCCTCGTAAACCTACCCCCTCCCCCTGCACAAGGGTCTAGAGACCACTTGAAGACAGCTGTTTAGTGAAGGGTCAATGCCTCCAATGGTTTAAAGGACTCTTATTATTTACGCAATTATATATAATCTGCAGACTGGATACTAAACAAATTAATCACACACTTAATTTTTGACAATAAATCGATTTCACAATTATTATTTATTCAACAACAGGTGTGGTGTTATTAAAAAAATAAATAATGGAACAGAAACGGAAAGATAATTGATCGCTGTCATTTATGAATCATCAAAAGATTGAGAAAAAAATTAAATAGGTGGAAGATAAATAAATTGAATATAATATAATATATTTGAATATAAATTAATTCTTAAACAATATTTTAGCTCAGAGTTCAAAATTCTATATGATTGTGAAGTACAAATACGGGCTAAATCGCAAGGAAAATTTAGAATACCTAAATGTATTAATAAGTATGGACAAAGACAGCTTAATTATGAAGTACCCACAATTTTTAATAATTTACCTCAAAATTTAAGAAATTTCGATACACACAATTGTATAAAAAAAGAAATTAAGATGTGGTTATTTACTAGGAATGTTTTTGGTTGAACGGGTATTGATCCAGTTACCTAATGATGACTAATTTTTGAATATGGATTGTTTCAATATGTATTACTTCCTTATTTCTACTAGGCTGTTAAATCTGATGTTACTTTATTGTTTACGCACTTGGTCATTTTTTTTGTTTCTGTATGCTTATTGTTTATTTACATTATTTTGTCTCCCACAGACTAGCCTTTTGGCTATGTGGGATAGTTTGTAGATTTGTGTATTTATTGTATTGTGTATAATTGTGTGCAATAAAAAAAAAAAAAAAAAAAAAAAAAAAAATTCTTGAAAAAGTCACTGATTTCAGTTTGTTTTTCAGTCTACAGAATATTTATTTTATGTGGACATCCATATTAAAAGTAAACATAAGATTAAATATTACGCAGAATAATAATTCAATGACCAATGTTTATGCCGGCAGTCAGTTGTTGACTATTTACAGCCCTTTTCAGAGTGACTTTTTGCTCAAATTCTTAGAAACAGGGATTCAACCCTCCACCCGTGTCTGTTTTTTTGTTGAGAGACCCACTTGTCTTTGAGATAGAGCAGGTAGTGCCAGCTGGGGTGCCGCAGAAAAGGGAGGGAAGTCAGGCGGACACTCTGCTCCAAAAATAGAGGACATTTTTGATAGAAATAATCCTGTATTCTCAGAAAATTGTATTATACAAAATAAATACTTCGATTTATAAACTGAAATCACATGTTATATTTCAACTTGGGGCCAAATATTACTTCGAATTACGACTTACGCAAATTTCGGTTTATAATTTATTTTAACATGTAACAGATTATACTGTGGACGGGACTTGAGTTTACTTCGATTTATGATGGATTTCGGCTAATGGTTGTTCGATTTAAGGAGGTTTTACTGTAGTAGATTTCTACTTAAACTATTGATATTCCATATATATGACCGTCTGAATCATTTGGCGCTAGTTTCAATCCGATCGGTCTAGCCATTTTTGAGATATGACGTCACTTCCGGTTTCAAAATGGCGGCTTCCGGTTGGTTTTATAAAAAGGCACCTCAGACGCCAAAGTGCACATGTGGTAAAAATTTCAGATTGATCGGCTCAGCCGTTTAGGCTGTGGCGGTGATAGCGGTGTTTCCTGATATCTGAATCATCAGATAGCTTTTAAAAGTGATGTAATTTCACTGTTTTCACGGCCCTCTAGCTCGTAAATGGCATAACCTGGTGTTCCCAAATTTGGTATATGGGGTGGGGTGGGCCAAAGCTCGAAATTAAGATATTTCGCAACAATGTGATATTTTTCAATTTTGAGATCCAGTAGGCCGAAAATGCTATGTTGTTGCTTACAGTAAAAGTAGTTGGTCTGCTCCTCAGTTTATATGTATAGGCTTTTACGGTATATTGAGTGACTGTGAGTGTACAGTACGACTTGGCTGGGTGGAGCGACCGCTCCACTAGATATAATCTCACTACTTTTGAAAGTAATTTACCCAAGTCTGAGTTTAACCATCTAATTTCCACGGCTGTACCAACAACATTAACTACCACATATTTTTAAATACAAAAGCTTTGATCACAATAAAAAATGACTAAAATGTAGGTAAATAATATCATTTAGAAAAGGACCCGATCCGGAGAGGGGGGGGGGGGGGGGGGGGAGTGCCTGGTTTTGAGAGTGCCTGGTTCTGGTTGAGCAAGCTGTGATTGACTAGGTGAACTCTGTAAATTATACTTTGCAGTCTTACCACTGGCCTGTCTCGCATTGGAATCCTCAGACATGAGCATAAATGCCAGTGGATCACTGACTAACATAAATCTACCGTGGCACTAAGATGGCTGTAAAATTACATGTGACATACTCAACTCATCAAACTCAAATACATACTTTCCATTGTAAAAATTAATCCCATTCAGAGTTACCTATTGGACTCTCCAAGTTGGCAGCTTGAGTAATTAAACTATCAACAGTGTCGACTTCTGTGACAGCTACATACATACTCTTTGTCAAAATCTGGTTTACCAAGAGAGTAGGTATCTGATGTAGCATAACTACTGCTGAAGAAATCAAATTAGCTAAGAAGCTTCTTGATCATCTTTAAGAACACACTTTTAATTCTAAAGCTTTAATTCCACATACAAAAGAATAACTATCATCAAACAATCCTGAGGAATATATTAAGGCAACTGATCAACACTCACCTTTGTTCATCCTTGGACGGACGTTCTCGCTCTGAACTGCGTCTCTTCCTGCGTTCATCTCTTGACGGACTCCTCGGACGATGATGTGGACTTCTAGCTCGGTGTGGACTTCGCCGTCGGCTAGCAGGGCTCCGTTTCTTCTCGTCACGATGAGGAGATCGTTTACGCTCTTCACGGTGAGGACTACGCTTCTTATCTTCACGGTGAGGGCTCCGTTTCCGATCATCTTCACGGTGAGGACTCCGTTTCCTATCGTCTTCACGGTGAGGGCTCCGTTTCCTATCCTCTTCACGGTGAGGACTACGTTTCCGATCGTCATCACGGTGAGGGCTCCGTTTCCGATCATCGTCACGGTGAGGACTCCGTTTCCGATCGTCATCACGGTGAGGGCTCCGTTTCCTATCATTGTCACGGTGAGGGCTCCGTTTCCGATCATCACGATGTGGGCTGCGTTTTCTGTCTTCACGGTGTGGACTACGCCTTCTGTCGTCACGATGTGGACTTCGATTCTTTGCATCACGGTGTGGGCTACGTCTTTTGTCTTGGGAGTGAGGGCTGCGTTTCCTAGAATCCCGATGTGGGCTACGTTTCTTGTCATCCCTTCGGCTCTCAGAACTGCGACGGTTGTGCCGTTCCTCTCCATACCTGTCCTTTCGCTTCGAGTCACGATCTCGACTTACAGATCTGTGCGATGTTCTCGATTCCCTTCCGGACTTCTTCTGGAGTTCCTGCCTCGTTTCATTTTCTGGTAACGGGCCAAAGACTTCATTTGAAGCATTTGATGTTTCAACGAACAATAGCTCCGTCTCCCTCTGTGTGATATTCCAATCAGTCTCAGTCGGTTCACCTATGATGCATAAACTTGCCGAGTTTTCAATCACAGCATCCACTAGTTTTACTACCTCGGACTCTTCACTTATAGCTTCAGTCTTAATGATGACCAAACATGGGTCATCTTTAGGCAGTGTCGTAACTTCGTTGTTCAAGAAGCATTCAACTTCGAAAGCGTTTAGTGATTCTGTAACGTCTTTGTCACCCGAGAGTTCAGATTTGAGCACAGATGGTTGCAGAGATGGTTGACCATCTGTTTCTACTAAGTGATCACAGTCCAGCTTCTCAGTCTTGACAAGAGTTGAGTCATCGACCGCCGGGGGAAGAACGTTCCAGCGTGATGCCTTCTTTGGTGACACTCGCCCTACAATCTCAGCAGGTTTGCGAGGGGTGCCGACTGCTTTCCACAACGTATTGGAGTCGTCACTTGGCAAACTTGCCGAGATGACAGCGAGTTCGGTGTCCACTGGTTGACTCTGTAAGCGAAGCTCCTTAGGTAGAAGTTTCACTGTGATGGAGTGTTTTGTCTTGGCTAGAGAAGGGAATTTCTTGGGAGATGGCTGCACGATTGAATCAACTAGCGGCGGACTGTCAGTATGGAGGGCAGGCAAAAACGTCTCGGGAGGCAGTGGAATGTTGTCTACGACACAGTTGGCAGAAGAGGTAAAACCGCCAACTGGTAGTTGTTCTTTGTCGAGAGACACGTCGCTGTCTAGGACGTCACAAAGAATGGTATCACTGGCAATGGATTCAGCATCATTGTCAACATGGCTAGGACTGTACAGCTCACTTCCCTGAAGCAGCTCCACTTGAATTTCAACATATTCAGTCGGTTCTTCTTGGCTAGGACTGTATGGACTGGATGTGACATCTCTTATAGAACATGAATCGACAGTGGATTGAGTCTGCTGAGAGTTGAAGACTCCGTCTAAAAAGGCTCCACTGGGAATTCTGAAAACGGAGTCCGTACTGGCATTGGGACTTTCAGGATCAGGAAACTTCTGTCTTGCAAAAGTGGGAGGTTTTGAAGTGTTCATAATCATTTCAATGGAAGAAGAAGAGCTTTGTATCTCCTCTTCCTCCTCCACCGGACTCAGAACAACTTTGGGCACTTCCTTCGTGGATGCCACAGATTCATCACTGGAATCCTCTGGTGAAGGTGAATGGACTTTTTTCCTCTTTTTCACTTTTGTCACATCATCTTGACTTTGGGAACGTCGTTTTCGCTTCTTTCCCTTAGCCTTTTGAACGGAGGAGATAGTTTTGCTCAGTGAGTCCTCAACAGATGGTTCATTAACGGAGTCGACAAGTTTTTCTGTTGAAGACTTGCGAGAAGATTTTTTCTTATGCTCCTTTTTCTTTTCTGATTCTTGATCTTTTACATCATTAGATGAGCGACGCTTCTTTGTACTTTTCTTTTCTCGCTTGGTCTCTTGCTTTTGTTTCCGATGGCTCTTTGCTTTAGATGAAGATCCTTGCTTTTTAGTTAGCTTCTTCTTGTCCTCCTCCGATGAAGTCTCTTCACTGCTTGACTGTGAGGTTGAGCTAGTTTCAGAACTTGTATCTGAACTCTCTGACGAACTGTAACTTCGCTTACGTTTCTTTCCCTTGGCACGTACCTTACGCTTCTTTGGCTTTAACTTGCGTTTTCTTTTCCTTGCATTTTTCTTCTTGGTCAAGCTGGATTGGACTTCTTCATCACTACTGGCTTCATCTGAAGTACAGCTGCTCGAGCTGGATGTTTGCCGACGCTTCTTCTTTTTCTTATCTCGCAGCTTACGTCGTTTCTTATCTTTGCGAGATCGAGACTTGTTGAAATACTTCTTGGACTTTTTAAGAGTCTTTGTCTTTTTCTTAGTTGCAATTATGGGGGGTTCTACTATGGGATCATCACTGGAGGGTGGCTCAACTCTCGATTGAACATCGTTGTTGATTTCACGGTCAGGCTGTTCATCCACTTCTTTCATCACCTCACGAGTGTCATCATCTTTCTTGTCTACGACCACTGACTTCATGAACTCTTCATATTCATTGTCGAGAGCCGAATCTGCTGGATTTTGATTGGTTTCAACAGCCACTGGCTCATCCACGCACATTGGCTCATCAATCGCAGTGTCGCTGTCCCACTTCGATGTAACTATCAGTTCACCACGAGAAATTTCATCGATGTGATCGATACTCTCAACGCTAGCTTGTGATTGGCTGCCGAGGGGAGAATGTTGAGTTGTCATCACTGCAGATTCCGGTTGTGTCTCCTGACTACTCTCAGAGGGTGAACGTGACGGCACCAACGGGTACCACAGCCTTCCCTTCTTCTCCTCGTATTCATCTGGTGACTCGGAGGAGGGAGGTCGTACCATCACATCTGTTGCATCAGTGAAGAGTTTCATCATCTCTACAGACTCTGGTTTGGCGTGAGCAAATATCTCTTCACGAGTTCTGTGCCGGGCAGCAGCTACTTGCGGGTTCATGCAATACTCAATCACTGGCTTTGTTTTCGTGAAGCGTATCATATCGTGAGTGAATTGATTGTCCCGCTGCCGACCACCACCAATGACCTTCAGTGGAGGATGGTATTTTGATGGATAATCAAAGGGATTGAATAACTCCCTTAGAAAGACAGATGCTTGGTTCTCGCTGTCTTCTCTTTCAACTGAAGTCTTAGACATACTCAGCCCCTCATTCTCCGCTCGGATCAAACGTAGTTGTTCCACAGTCATTCTGCTCGACTTAAACTCAGCCCAAGTTGCTGGCACCTTCTTTAGTTGCTTTGCCTTACTCTTATCAGATTTATCATGATCTTGCTTGACCGACTTATCACAATCAAGCTTCTCTGATTTCTCACAAGATTGCTTCTCGGATGTAGTACTACTTCGACGCCTTTTCTCTCGATGACTCTTATTAGACTTGCTCTGATCCTTCTTTACGACCTTTTCCAGATCACTCATGTCTGATTTATTTTCACGTATATCTGTCTGGCTCTCCTCACCATTATCAAACTTTTCTGTAACTCTAATTAATTTCTCTGATGTGGTATGATCGATTTTCTCGCATTCGCTTCTCTCTAACTTAACATTCTCTGGTTTATCACGAGACGATTTCTTTGATTTACCTTGGGCTGATTTTTTCAATTTACCGTGATCTGATCTCTCTGAAGAACCTCGAACTGATCTTTCTGCTGTACCACGATCTGATATCACCGATTTATCTCGATCAGACTTGTCTGATTTGTCCCGATCCGATATCTCAGGTTTAACACGATCTTGTTTCTTTGCTTTACCTTGGACTGATTTTTTCAATTTACCGTGATCTGATCTCTCTGAGGAACCTCGAACTGATCTTTCTGCTGTACCACGATCTGATATCACCGATTTATCTTGATCAGACTTGTCTGATTTGTCCCGATCTAATATCTCAGGTTTAACACGATCTGGTTTCTTTGCTTTACCTTGGACTGATGTTTTCAATTTACCGTGATCTGATCTCTCTGAAGAACCTCGAACTGATCTTTCTGCTGTAGCACGATCAGATATCACCGATTTATCTCGATCAGACTTGTCTGATTTGTCCCGATCCGATATCTCAGGTTTAACACGATCTGGTTTCTCAGGTTTATCGCTCTCAATCCTTTCTAACTTATCCTGATCAACTTTCTCCGATTTCTTCCTATCTGATTTTTCTGATTTCTTTCGATTAGATTTGTCCGATTTCTTTCGATCTGATTTGTCTGATTTCTTCCGATCGGATTTTTCTAGTTTCTTCCGTTCGGATTTCTCTGATGCATCAAGATTGACTTTCTCCAGTTTATCTCTATGAGACTTATCTGGCTTTTCCCGTTCAACTTTTTCTGACTTCACTTGATTTGCTACCTCCAATTTATCTTGTTCTTTTTTCCCTGATTTTTCGGGCTCTGATTTATCACAAACTTCAACGGTTCCATCCTGATCAATTTTTGCTGGTTCCACTTGATCTTGAAGATCTGATTTTTCTTTTTCTGCTTTATCTGATTTGCCTTGCTCTGGTTTCTCAGTTTTATCTACATCTGCTTTGTCAGGATCTACCCTCTCCGTTTTCTCTTCTGTCTTTTCCGTTTTCTCTTCTGCCTTCTCTATTTTCTCTTCTGTTTTCTCTTCTTTCTTCTCCGTTGTCTCTCGATTCTTCTCAGACTTTTCGCTCGAACCCTTGTCCTTGGAAGACTTCTCATTCCTGTCCCGATCTCTTCTCCTTGGTCTATCACGATCGCGACTCCTGCGCCCGGACTTGCGTCGACGACTTCTGTCCTCTCGATCATATCGCCTGGATCGCCCGTGGTTTAGGAGCGAGTCGAGTAGGTCGATCTCTCCGCGACGACTGGGGTGTGGAAGTGGTTGACCCGGGAGAGGAATCGGAGCCGTCATATCGCCCGTGGACCTCGTGCTTGATCGGTAAGCTCCGCGCATAAGAAGCTCCTCGCGTTTGATTTCTTCGATGGCGGACACCACAGCGCGAGCCTTGTCATCTTTCACCACTGCAAAAAAACATAACATAACACTGTTCTAGAGCCATTACAATTGATTAATGTGTTCCATAAACTATTAAGCATTACAGTTAATGAATTGGAGCTAAGTGAAACAAAACACACTTCGCTAAGTGTAAGTGAAATGAAAATGGTCTCAACATTCCAGTTCCAGAAATTCATTAATCATTTAAACAATTTGATAAAGCACTCACTGTATAAACGGGGGTGTACCTAGGGAGTCAAATTTATATATATTGGTAAATACTGTAAAACATACATCCATATCAAAGTAAAAAGCTAGAACCAACCTTTTTAAAGTTTAGCTCCCCATCCAACTATCAATTCAAACAGGCAACAGCAATCATAGAGTATAGAAGTTTTAGGGCCTGTTTTATTAGTATATAAAGGTGCTTATATTATTAGGGAAATACGTAGTTTTATGACATATTTATTATTTTTTGAACTTACTGCTCATTTAGAATAATTGCAACTAAGTTGTTAGCAATTAATGATGTGTGCACTAATACAATATTAGAATAAGGTATACTCTCCATTTAAAGAAATTAAACATTTTCATTTAAATCTAAGAACATTACATAATTGTGTTTAAGGGAGAAAGAATAATAATCTTTTCAAAGACAGAACATCATTAAGCAGTTACCATCTGGGCCTAAATTCTCACAGCATTTTTCTAGGGGTTTAAAAATAAACCGTCATTTTCCTAAATATAACATTACCTACCTATAACAATATCCGAGGGTTACGTTTGTGCCCTGTACTGTGATGTTTTGATACCAAACGTTGAAAATGAATCCATCTTAAATCATAATGTAAGTGACTGAATGCTGCAACGATGACTGAACATAGTTTTGTATGAATTATTGAATTACACTGTATTATGGCTATACGTAGTAAGAATTGATCTAAGTTTTGTTTGCTAACACATCACTCTTTTGGCATTTTTGGAAATAATGTTAAGTGATTTGTGTATAAGATACCTATGATGTAACATGCATTTCCACAGTGATAGAAACAGTCACAGAAATAAAAGTGACTCTCACCGTTCATTATGTAAGTGAAGTGATCAATGACTAATGACTAGGAATGTGTCATTATTCTTTAATCTTTACATAAGTATGCCATTTTTTGAATTAAATGTTCAATTATCAATTTAATGGCTTCATAGCAGTACCCAGTTAGGTACTTACTAACCCTGCAGTTTCAAATATAAATTCGAAAAGCTATTGCCTAGCACACTATTTCATACCTATGTATCATATTTTAGTAATAAACGTAAAAGTCTATATTAATTAATATTGGTCATTGAAACAACATAATTATCTTAAAAATTGATTTTGCTATTTCCATGCATGTTTTCCTGCATTACTTCTTATGTGGCATCCAGAAGTATGCAAAAGCATAAAATTGGTTGTGAATGTACCTACTGAAAGTGACCTTGAAATCACCCATGCATAAACAGAATTGAAAGAGTTGTAATAAATGACGGAGGATTTCACAACTTCTGGCTACTCTTTTGTAACCAGAAATTAGAACCTCAAGAGTACCTTTCTTAGCAGATTTCTTCTTGACCACAGGCACATCGTTTATCTTTGAATCATCCTCGGTGGGCAGCTCGAAGCCCTTGGCCGCGTTGGTTGTCACCACTGCCTTCTTAGGTAGATTGAATGTGAGCCCCGCCCCGCCAGCCTGCTTCGAAGCGGAGAATGCCAAGAGTCTCTGCTTGGCCTTCGCCTTGCCGAGAACGAGTCCAACCTTGCGCGTACTTACTACCGCAGGCTCGTCGTCGACAGTGGCGGCCGAAGGAGAGTACCTAATGCAAATACGACATCACAAAATTCATGACGATATCGCCAGTGAGCACATAAGTGAGATGGATCAAGCTTTTGTTTAAATCCTCGGCATTTTCTTTTCTCAATAGGTCTATTTTATTTGCATCCAACCGATAGTTGCCAGCACAAGCAGTGGCATTATCGTCGCCTTGTGCTGGTGCCTATGCGGCTGGATGCAAAAACCTTTTGCGGGGCAAATAAAATAGGCCTATTGAGAAACAAAACACTGAGGATTTAACCGTAGCTTGAAGTATTCCTGTGATATACTTGGAGCTCAGACATGGTTGGAACTTGGGACGAGATTTGGAGCAGGCTGGACTGAAAAAGACCATATTACGGTTGAAGCCCACAGCAATATGTATCACAAGAATAGTGGAGATTACAATCCATTTCAATACGGATATCTTGTGGTTCAACAATCTTTACTCTTTGTCCTTTTCTTAACTTAGCAACGGGTGGTACTAAATACAGCTATTGATGAATTGTTTACAAGGAGGAAAGGTAAATAAGTTCTGATTATGACTGTAGGTATCGCACTTAGAAGTCACAGATCTAGAAACTATGAACACAAATTCTAAATGCCTCACTTAAACACTCATCTGAAAGAAATATTACTTTAACAAGAAAAAGACGGTTATCATGCCCATCACGACCAATATTCCAAGTCACTGCACACTGTATGTTACTTCAGGCTGATGCTTTCCAGATAACATACAACTAGTATCTACTCTAGTAGCAATCAACTATGTACTGCACTCAAACATTGAAACAAGTTATTTCCCGACCTCAGACGGACTATTTTATAAGCAACACTCTCAAGAATTAAAACTTTATCAAAATACTTTTATGAGGATAACATAAAAATATTGGTAAAATTATTGATGGTTTACGCAGTGGTAAGTGTACATTGGTTCCGCAATATTATTTTTTGTCTCTTAAGTAAACTAAGAATAGAGATTAGAATGTTGGATTATTTAGATACTAAAATGTGGAGCTTATTAGACTTGGTCTTGAACTACAATATATCCAAGTCACAAAGTAGGAAGTTATTGTATAACTAAACCTTATTTAACATCAATTATTGACTTACAATACTACTCATACATCAATTAATATTATGTATTAAACAACAGGTGCATAGGTAGGTAGGTACAGCATTACTAATAAAAGTCTAGAGTAATTGTTTAATAAATTGCATACTTGGCATGCAATCAAAATGTACCTATAGGAAAAATGTTCATTTAATATCATGCCATCAAGGACGGAGAAAGTGGATTTTGTTTTAACATGACTAGAGGTAATAAACATCCACAATTACATTGAAGCTCCTGGCTACCTAATGAATGAGGAGAAATCATGCAACTCGCTAAAACAATTTTTTTTAAATATATTTGTCATCCAGAATGGAATTGTCAACACAAGTTACCAAATATTCCAACTAATTTGTGTTAGTGTAATGTATTGTGGCATTTAAGTTTATTTGTTAGACTTTTTGTCTAGAAAATGTTTTTTATTGACTTACTTGGCGGATCCTTCTGCCACTGGCACTGGCCCCAGCACTGGCCCCGGCCCCGGCACTGGCCCCGGCCCCGGCACGGGCACCGGCATCTCATCTGGCATGGGGATCGAGCTGAATGAGATGTCATTTGGCGGGGGCGAAACATCGGTATGGCGTGACGGAGGCTTGCCAGGTGGAAGAGGAATCGGGGAGAGCTTCAACAGCTCCGGTGGCAATGGTATGTCCATTGCTTCCGGTGTTCGCTCAAGGGCACTTGTGGCGTTCGATGTAGTCCTCAATACCAAAGCATCGCTAACAAATCTGAAATATAAACAAAATGGAGACGATTATTGCATGAACTAGAATTGTTCCTGGTAGGTATCTTTACTTCAAATTGCTTGACTCGGCAAAGTCCTGAAAAGCACATGAAATAGCAATGCACAAATTCTAGTGCCAAATTCTGTTATCTAATTTTAAATATGCATGACAATTCTAGTGCCTAAAAGCCTGCAATATAATTGATGAGGATGTAGTTAATATTTTACATTATCATATTTCCCACAAAATCTTACAAAATTGGACCTACTAAACAAATTACCTTGAACCATATTTTCTCGGGAGCTTTGCCATCAACCCGTTTGTCAGTACATTTTCAAAATATTGACCCCCCCCCCCCCCCCGAAATTTCACCCTGTTCCTGAATATGCCCTCGGTCAATACCCCCTCCATGTATGTAGGTAGGTAGGTACAATTTTTATTTCTTTCTTTTAATTGTTCATAGGCCACCTTTCTCCACCTAGGTAAAGTACGTAGGACCACGTCACACCTAATAAACTACCTAGTAGGTAGTACCTACTTACATCAAATCTAACATCCTAGTTTTCTCACTAAAAACCATTGATAAGTGCTTTTTCTTTATCTATAGTCTTCAAATGCATCGTAAGACACCTTCGTATACGCTCGACATAGTGTTATTTTTTTACTTCTCCAAAGAAAATACAAATGCCAAATGCCAAGGCCAAAGACCACAGGCTAATGCTTTTAAATAGTTAATTTGGTACTATTAACATGTAGGTACTGTACCTACACTTACTTTTTTAATGCACACACTATATATTTATTTTCATGACAATTTATGTTACATTATTTACTCGCTCTAACAAAAAGCATGAGTTCTTCGAACGGAAAACATCATCATATTAAAGCGGCCATTTTGATCCATCAAAACAAAGTTAATATCCATTCCATGAAGGAAATGAAATAGATTTCAATGTTAAACGAAGAGTGTGAATTATCACCGAGGTTCGAGATGAAATTAGAGGTAGGTAGGTAGATATAATGGAATGTGTTATGAAACCTAGCAGCACAAAAATACACTTCTCCAGTTACTATCGCTCGTGGAATGCGACTCTAGTAGCAAATACGAATCTGTTCATCCCGGTAGCAATGTGTGAAGCTCTTTAGGGCTGCATAATAGGCTGTGTTGATTTGACATCGGTCTAATGGGAAATACGTCACATTGCAAACAATTGCCAATCCATGTCCGGCAATCGTACACTTGCTACCTACGTACCTACCTACCTACCTAGGAGGTGTTGACACCTGTACTGCATAACTGACTCCAAACAATCACACTGCTTTTCAATAATGCCCATTTATTCCCGTAAATATTAGATACTACTCCAACACTTTTTGCTTTTCTACAGTGTCTAGTAAACCTAGCCAAAGAAGATGCAAATCCAGTCTAATCAACCAATAGCAGGGTTGGGCAATGTCTTCTTATGCCACAAATTCGTAGCTACTTTTAGAGCTACGAATATAAGATACTATTAAAACTAATGATTAAACATAAGTAAATTAGTACATGATAATCAATATAGTAGGCTCATTCTCTTGAAAGCGATTAGTAATTAATAATAGTTCTAGTCAGATAAGGTTAGGTCGGCTAGACATGAAATGACGGTGTTCAACCTGAAAGCATTTTGCTCGCAGAACACAAATTTTCAACTAACTCTACTACCTCGCAGATTCGTACAATGCCATTTTAAATAGTAAAAAAGTAAGGAGATACTTATCCAGCTTACAATATTGATTATGATTGCTTCAATAAAACAATACAAACTCTAAAAACACTGAGAAAAAACACAACGATACTCGTTTCTGTAAACAATTCTGTATCCACCATATCCGCATGTACTAGGTTCCGTGATTGGGTGATCGCTTTCGCCCCCGCTCTACCGGGCGGCAAATGAACGAGACATATAATTACCTCGTATTATCAGCTTCTGAACACCTTCAATTTACTCAAATCAGTTATTTACTTGTTTAGTTTAATATAAATAATAGGAAACTTATTACGGCGAGTTCTGAGCATCACAATTCCACAGACCTGCCATGTCAACTATAGAATGATCGATTCGAGGTCCTGCGAGAGAATCGAATGCAATCGATTAATCGTAGAGTCGATTAGAATGAAGCGCGGGAAAAGTTAAACGTTCAATGTGTGAACAAGATTTAGTTTGCCCTAAGACCAGTTTAAATCTACAGACAATGTAAACGATTTTCTTATCGTACTATGTAGGCGACAAATAATTATACAAAAAACATGTCATTTTTTATTGTGAAAGTAGTAATTTTCACATACCTACAGGCTACCTACTATAATAAAACTTATAAATATACATTCGATTTTGGCTACTGCCAGTTTTCTTGGACTGTGATATACATAGCGGTTGATGTACCGTGGTAAATTAATGACTATTAGCATGTTTCTAAAATGAGATAAAAAAAGAAACTACCTTTGTACTACGTCTTAGGCAGAAAAGGTCATTTTATGTCGTATCATCATAATGTTAGAATTTCCCCATTGGCTATGACCCAGCTGTTGAGCAGCGTCTATTATTAGTACATCTACTGTTGTTTAGATGATTTCTGAGAATAGACCAAGATCAGGGGAACCAGAACAGTTCAGACACTCGACGAATGTTCATCTGCCTGTAGCTATTTTCGAGTTGAGTTTCGTTGTAGTAAATCATTGCCAGTGCGGAATAAATAAGTGACAAACGGAGAAGTGGTGAATGTACTTGCGTATTCCATGTTACTTGATTTTAGAGTGACTGTCTAGTTTCAGTTGGAAACATACTTTGGTCGAGACGAGCCACTCGCAATACGTTTGTCTTTAAAATACATGTAAGTACAACAATCTGATCCAATTATTTCATATTGACAAAAGTATTAAATCGGTGTAATGTGTTATATATAAATAAATAACATTTATATTCGCGTTAATAAAACTATTTAAACTTTTGGTTCATAGCAACATAAAAAATTTGTGATTTACGTAGTCAATTGACTGGCGTATTGTACTGTTGGCAGTAACGATTAAATAAATTACACCTATTGTGTTTTCACTATTTTATTTTGGCAGTAACGAAAAATATAAATAAAGTACTAATCGGAATTTGCGTTTCAAAACTAGATGATTATAAAAGTGCTTATTTAGAAAATTTCAGTTTGTTGTAAAATATGTAAATTTTAATTTCATAAAAGTATTTTCCAAATACCGAAGTGAGTGAGTTTAATCATGTAACGTGAATGACTTGGTTTTGATGCCACGTGTTTCCATTGAGCCATGAGACGCAATAGGTAATAGGTATACTTGACGTTTTTATGCAATCTGGACTTTCATTTTATGTTGTCACTCGGAGTGATTGACATTGACAGGAAACATCAAATAATGTGTTGGATTTATTTCTTTTTGCTCACAATTATATTCATTGTAGCCTTTTCGTATCAAAAGCAAATAGAGATTTAATTGAATTTTAATTAATCAGAATCACTCAAACTTTAATGAATTTATCGAAATAGTGTAACTATTAATTTGTTAATGAAAACATGGGGCTTAACGTCGCACTGTTCTGCAGCGAGGCTAATGGCGACAAATTAATTGAGAACTTTAATATGTTGAAATATTTATAATTCTAGATTAATTTAAATGTAGGTGTAATAAATTCTGTGGAAGGCGGAAGTAAAATGTTCACGATTTTGAGCTGCACTTTTTGGAATGATGTAATCAAACTCTATCAATTGCCATTTGACAGATGTCAACAAATGCACTTCTATTGAAGTATTCTCTTACACAATGACTCTTGTCACCATTCCAAAATATCATTACTTATATGAAGGTAGAATTGCTTGTTTTTGCTCTCTTTTCGTTGAAAATCATTGAAATGGACTTCCCGCCTTCTACCTCTGATGTACAGAATTGGTTTCATGTGTACAGATTCATAAGCCTAAAATATAGCCATCTTTCATAATAATTTTTATTACCAAAACACTTTTTAAGTTTCATTATTCTTATTTTATAGTTAAAAATAGAATTGTAATTAATAGTTTTAAGCTGTTAATTTAATACTTTAATTTGTATTAGTACGCTAGATCCAAGAGGTCAACCTTTTTTAAAAGGGACAGGCATCAATAAAATGATTTACTATTGATTTATTGTTTTGATTTCATGTAGAAGACGCGCAATGGAGGGAACGCCAAATGTTCCGCCGATCAACACCGATGTGGTGCACTCGGACCAGGAACTTCGCGACACCATTCAACATCTTGCCATTCAAAACATGCATTTAACCGTCGCAAAAAACAAGGCCGAAGTACTGCTACATCAATTAGGTGTACAAGATCATCTAATCAAACGAGAAGTCAGTCATCTAACTGAAAGTTCGATTTTACCACCACTTCCTTCAACTTCGGCAGATTGCCATGAGGAAGAGAGAGAAATGACAGATGTTGCAAGCAATGATTTATGTGACGGGAAAACTGCCGAAGTAGATGACGATCGCGGAAAGAGAAATAAAATTGAAATGGATAAATTTAAAGAAGATTTAAGTAATCGAAGAGAGGCAAGACACAAAGCAATTTCGGCTGTTTCGAGTGAATTGGAGAGGCTCAGGGCTGAGCTAAATGATGAGAAGACAGCTCGGGAGGCTGCGGAGCAAGAATTGAAGAAGTTTCGAGAAGAATCTCGCTGTGTTGTGAATCAAGATGCATTGCTGCAGGAGTTGGCTCGTGTGAAGAATGAGTTGGCCGATGAGAAGGACAGGAATGAGAATGTTTGTTCGGAGAATAAGCGTGTGATGGATGAGAACGAACAACTAACCAACTCCTTGACTGAGGAAAAGCTGCAGTTCGAACAGGACAGAGCCTACTCACAACGAAGAATAGGCGCGTTAAAAGATGTGGCTGAATTAAGTAAACAAATGCTGGCAATCAGAGAAAACCAAGTGGCAGATCTAAAAGCAAAAATTAAGCATTTAGAAGATCGACCGAAAGTAAATTCAGATAGCACACAGCTCCAAGCTGAATTTGATGCCCAAAAAAGTAGTATCCAAACTTTAAAACTTTTATACGAAGATCGCATGAAAATCGTAACAGCTGAGAAAGAGAAATTCAAACGCGAATCAGAAGATAAAGCTTTTGATTTGGAAACATACGTGAACAAATGTTCGGCTTTGGAAGGGCGTCTCACTGAGATGGAATCTATCAGATCTGATCAAGACGATATGAATGCCAGTCTTCAGACCAGACTTGACTTGTCTTTAGAAGAAAGCAAAAGCCTCTCCAAAGAGATAGCTTTAATCAACAACATGTTCACGCAGATGTTAGTAGGTAACAGTGCCACAGACCTTGACCTTGATAAGCTGACCCGTCTTCTCCAAGAGAACCACGACCTCATCACAGAAATGACAACCAAAGAAGATGGAACTGACACAGCAGCAAGTTTACCGAAGCTTCTTTGGGATCTCCTCAATCAAATCGACAAAGACGAAACTACGGTAGCCTCTACTTCTTCAGCAGGTCAAGAAGAACAGGCCACTAAAGAAACTACCGACGAGAACGTAGAATCCAACCCCAACACAACTTCATCACCCACTCAAGATCAGACGAAAACCACTACCGAAGACACACCAAATAGTTTGGCCGTCGAGGAAATTGCTTCGAATCTACCGAAGGTTTGGAAAGTCTTAATGGAATTGTTAAGCCATCACGTAGCACCAACTCCATCAGAAGACATAAAATCCAGTTGCTACAAGTGTATTGACACTCCGACAGGTCCACAGTTCGTACCGAGTGTCAGTAACACGTACATCAGGCTCAAGGACTTGATTCTTGAGAAGAAATCTCTTCAGAAGGATCTCGGGAAGCTAAAACAACTCAATGGGCATTTAGAATTAAAATTACACGAGCAAGAGAAAAGACTCATATGTGTCTCAGCAGAGCTCAGTAAAACTTGGGGTGTAGTTGGACGTTTGAGATCACAGTTCAAGCAATTGCATACTCATGAGCAAATACTCCGGTACGAGTTACAACAGAAAAGGCATTTATTAACGGAGCTGAAAAAAGAGTTAGAGTATTGTCGAGAAAAGTGGGAAAAAGCTCGACAAAAAGATAAGGAAACTGAAGTGGAATGGACTAAATTACGACAAGAATTTGCATCAAGAAAATTACAAGATCACAACAATTCAAGAGAGAGTGGATTCTTTGACGAAAAGGAAGCTGAAAGCGGTGAAGACGAACGATCCTTATCACCGAAGTCCTTGACATCTCTACCGTCTCCGAGTGCTTCCGACACATGTGACGAATCTCCGCCACTCATCTCAGAGGCCAATAGTCCGCCCGAAGAACAAGAATCCGTCAACTGCATTGACCCTCCCGGCCACACCGACTTCTCATGGATCACGCTCGTCAAACTCCAGTCCCTCTTCACCAGCCGTCAGCAGACCGAGGAGGACATCATGAGGGACGCACGCGATTTAGAATCAATATTCTCGATGAAACCAATCCAAATTCCCGATTCACTCCAACAGGAAACAATAGAACATAATACTGCTAACATTGTATCTATTCCCGTAGAAAAAGCGTCGTCACCCGAAGGAAAATGTACTGCAATTCCGGAGACATCCGCTGGCCCCTCGACCTGTAAAGACACCCAAGTCCGCGACGCCTTAGGTCGGACTCCTGAGGAAGCTTTAGCGGCGAGAGCAGCAAGACTCAAACGTCTTGAGGAACAAACTCAACTTCTCTTTAAGAAAGTCACTCGTACAACTAACAGAAGCGTTGCGCTGTCAAACCGTCTGGAAGAGTTACACGAGCAGTACGGTGTGCCCAACCCGCCCCCGCTGCCTGTCACCCTGCCTGCCTTGAGAATCCCTGTCGTGGGAGGAGAACCTGGTCCTACAGACACCGCAACGCTGCAAGAAACAAGTACGTCGTACAAGTACGGTGTGCCCAACCCGCCCCCGCTGCCTGTCACCCTGCCTGCAGTGAGAATCCCTGTCGTGGGAGGAGAACCTGGTCCTACAGACACCGCAACGCTGCAAGAAACAAGTACGTCGTACAAGTACGGTGTGCCCAACCCGCCCCCGCTGCCTGTCACCCTGCCTGCAGTGAGAATCCCTGTCGTGGGAGGAGAACCTGGTACTACAGACACCGCAACGCAAGAAACAGAGCACACGAATGAAGAGTCGCACAAGTACGGTGTGCCCAACCCGCCCCCGCTGCCTGTCACCCTGCCTGCAGTTAGAATCCCTGTCGTGACAGACACAACGGCAACAGCCAACGCAACACCAGAACCAGTCATACCCCAGGAAACAGCGCATGAATAGTCAGTGTGAGTATTAATATATCCTCATTTTGTAACTAAGACATGAAAAATGTTTCCATTACTTATAAACCTAAAGCCATATCGAACCCACTGTATAAAGCACTGACTTGTAATAAAATAATTTGTTAAAATTTGACACAAAAATTAAACAATTTTTCAAAATACTTGGAAAATAATCCGTTTCACTTATTTCTTTCTACACATAAAATCATTATCCACGCTTTCCCGTTTAAACTTTAAATTGACGATATCAATCTCTGCTCCCAATAGCGTATCAATGACAGGTATAGTTCTGTTGAGTGGATACATATTAAAATATTTAGTGATATGTGCACTGCATGGTGAAGTTGGTAGGGGGGGGGGGGGGGGGGATATTCAGCATATACTCAGCATATTCGAATTAACCCTATTCGAAGCTTTTTGGTGGGTTTTGGACATGATCTACAATCAAGTTTAAGCAATCCCTTTGGAACAAAAGGTCTCAAAAAGTTGAATCATCTATGGAATTTTGAACCTTATTGAATTATATCATTCAGTACCTATGTAGCATCAAAATCAGAGATGATTGAGGCAATATAATTTTCCTGGAAAAGGGCAAACAAAACTTATCGAGTTTATTTTTTTCATGAATTTTCGTATTTTTCTATCTTTGTGGAAGTCCAGAGAAGGGGGCAAGTGCCCCCCCCCTCGCCTGTGGACTCACAGGTATAGGTGTGATCTCAGTGTCATAAATACTCTGCACACCAATTTAAATATAATAATTATTACCTCAAGGAGTGTCAATAGGCGAGACCACCAGAAAATGTAGCTCATTTTCTCCATCATATTTCGTTTAATGTTACGAGCATCACCAATAAAAAGATGTCCCATTTAAACTTATTCCCGCCACGGATTGTGAGAAGCTACTCATTGGGAAAGGATACGATTGACATTGAATTGGATTGACTCAAACTGAAAGATAAATTTACCTTAATTCTAGTATTTTATTTTACTTGAAATACTCTATTATTACATAAGAGAAGTATAAAAATAAGCTGTTATTGTGCATACCGAACACTGTCAAGCGAAATATCGCAGAATATAGAACTAATTTTGCATTCATTCTTTTACTCATTTTCCAGATGTCAGTATGCGTTACAATATACCTTTACTTACTATTGGCAGTGAAAAACTTGGTATTAGCACTGTAGTAACTTAACCCTAATTATGTAAATATCTTATTATATGTGGAAGACAATGTTTTAGTGATCATGAGTAAAACAAACTGGACCAATTTCAATCCAAAAGCTTTGATCGGGTTGCCCCATATCTCTCACTGCTACATCCAAGATGGGTAGTCGGACTGCCTTATCAGTGGCGTAGGTAATCACAGACTTGGCCCACTCAGCTTTCTTGAACTGTAAGGGAAAATAACACAATTATATTATAGTTAGATTCAGTGTGGAATCCAGGCATACCTTTCTAATGAAGACAATATCTCAAATTATAGCTCATTGATAGTGAATTTCTATGTCTGATGCGATATTCTCCAAAACAATTTTCAACTCCAACTTTTTCCCCTACTTTGACACCTTTTGCACTGTCAATCTGTCAATCTATACCTCCTTTAGATTGCAGTTCTGACAGACCCAACATGCTATAAAATAATTTTAAACTAATCTAAGAGGGCCAGTTTTCAAAAATTTCGCTGCACGTCAGTTTTCTGGGGGGTCCACCCCCCAGACATGAGGTAGGTAACTCTTTATTTTTTGCATAATCATTTTGCCCCCCCCCCCCCACCCGCCGGGCTAAAATGTCTGAATTCAACACTGCTGGAGACATTTGATTCGATTGAACTTATCTTTATTAACACAAAAGTTTACATAAACACTCTCACTAAGTCCCTAATTGGGCCTCATCGTTGATTATGTGTATAATATTTAAAACCAGCTAATCAATAAAGACAAAAAGCAAAATGAAATCATAGAAATACAAAACAAAATAACATAAACACATTTTAGAATAAACCTTATGGAATCAATTTTAAATTATGGTATTATGAAGGAATTAATTATATCCTTTCAATGAGCAGAATTCTTGATAAATTCATATTTTACTTATTTGTAATTTTTTAATTGTCTTAGATTGCATCGTTACATATTAAATACAGAGGGTGAACTATGCCGAGTATTAAAATCGTGCAAATTTACCAGTTTGAAATTTTCAGAAAGATAATATTTTGATTAATATTATGTTCAAACATTCAAAGTTCAACATTTTTCCGCAATTCGAAATTATATAATATTTAAAAGTTAAAGTCAATATCGTTGTTTCAGGAAGGATGAAATTTTAATTTCAATTTGTTTTAAAGTATTTACCATAAATTAAATAGGGTGACACTGGCGTTTAGCAATATACAATACAGGCTATAATATAGACAACCGGAGGTGAATGCACCCTTGCGTAATGAAATGATCGTGAAACAGTTACACACGCGTAGTATATTTAAAACCACAGAAAGATGCCAAAAAACGCACATAAAAAGGATACTTTTATAATGTCTAATAAATCTCTTAAAATTGATTTTTTTGTAAAGATATTATTGAAAATATGATTTATTGATTAAAATAAAATTGCCCAGTGGCACAAAACTAAACTTTGGCTTTTGATTTAGAAGGTTTTATAAACAATTCTCAATCAATGAAAAATGAAGCAGTTATCTGATTTCACAGAGTTTTGATAAGTTGTATTAAAGAAAATACAAAATGTATCACATATTTATTTCTCTTGGTTTTCAGGTTTTCATGAATAGATTAAAATGATGAAAATCATCATTGTGAATCAGCTTTTGTTGCGGTTATTGACTCATGTTTGGGCTCTGTCCCAAACGAATCCTTTGACGCAATTTTCCTGGTTTTATGGCCTTGTGGTGATTATCTAATTTAGGTATAGGTACTTGTTTCAAAACTGTTGTCTGGCATGAATCAGAATGCTGTGAAGAATGATGACTGCATTTGAATTTCCTCTCATGAGTGCATTACATTGCACTTTGTGACTCGTTCACCAAAGATAGAAGACATGTTCACTCTGTGAAAATCTAGTCAAGTAAATTATCTTCATTAGATATCGCACATGCCACGATTTTTTAAATTTATTTATTTAAAAGTTACGATCATTGTGCATTAAAATATCTTAATATAAAAGTTGAATTTTACATTTTGGCTTCGTAAAACGCAATATTGGATTATTTTGTGCTGTATATGTGCAGCCTTGTCCGAGGGAGGAAGGGGGGAGAGGGGAAACTTATAATAACAAGTGCTGATTCCTGATAATTATTTTGATCGATAAAGATCAACATTTAAATAAATGCATTTTTTTTAGATTTTAGTTGCATTTAACGTTGCACTGTTCTGTAACAAATCTAATAGCGACGTAGAAATGCTATAATGAAATTATGACGAAGATTTGGTAAGAAGGGGGTGGTTGTGGTCTACTAGTTGGGAACCTCCTCATTATTTACCCCTCGACTGAAAGAAACCACGAAACTCCTCAGTCGGGAACACAGTCAGGAAGGATGGGAATCGAACCCTGGTCCTCCGAAGTGTAGTCTAGAGCTACTGCCTGAGCCAACTTGTAACTGTCGCTGAGCACGTGATCAACACGGGATCAACATGATATCAACACGTGGTCAACACGAGATCAACATGATATCAACATGATATCAACACGAGATCAACACGAGGTCAACATGATATCAACACGAGATCAACATGATATCAACATGATATCAACATGTTATCAACACGAGATCAACACGATATCAACATGAGATCAACACGAGGTCAATAATATGATATCATAATGATATCAACATGATATCAAAACGAGATCAACATGATATCAACATGATATCAACATGATATCAACTCTCAAGGGCCAACTCTGTCAGTGCTTGTAAGTATAGGTAGGTAATAATAGCGACTAGAATTTAGTAAATTTTGCACTTGTCATGGTACAAGTATTTTTTTAATGAAATGAGTTGTTTTTTACTGCGACATATGAAACCAAGAGAATGGTATTTCATATCGCATCGCATGACAAGAAGTATGACATTAAAGTAACATATTTCTTGGTAATTATGGATCAAGGGAGAATGTTATCAAAATTGTTATCACATCCTGGCGCCAACAATGGATACAAGAACCTTAAAAAATGTTATCTAAAAGGGATTTAACCCACATTTTTACACAGGGGCCGCTTTATTCTATAAAGAAAACGAAATCATTTCGGTCTGAAATCATTGAAGACATTTTTTGTTTTAATTATTATAGGACAAGAAATAAAACAAGAAATTACCAACCCCATAATCTCTATACAATAACTTGATTTTGGGGTAAACATATCCCACTGTTCCTCTTATGGCCGTGAAATGATTTCAGACCGAACATTTCATTTTCGTTACAGGATATAGGGGGCCGGAGTTGAAAATAACGTCTATACTACAGAATTTAAGCAATGATGGAATATTAACTTGGAGTGAACTGTAGATTCTGATCTAGCACTAGCACTTCTCTCTTTCTGTAAACGACATCATAACGTTTTAACATTTTGTACTATAAAAATTGTATCTAAAGCAAATCTGGTCACCTTCATTTTTAGCAAGATCTGCTCAGACTGAATCAACACCTCAACTTGATATTAAGTGATTTTATTTTTAACGATTGTCCTGGGTTCAAGATTATCTGACAACTCACCATACAATCCCCTCACATTCATCCTCTTATTCTGCAATCACCCTGCAATCATCTTAACTCATCCTGCAATCATCCTACTCACATTGCAATCCCCCTTAACTCACCTTGCAATCCCTGTAATCACCCTAACTCACCCTGCAATCCCTGTAGTCACCCCAACTCACCCTGCAATCCCTGCAATCACCCTAACTCTCCCTGCAATCCCTCTAATCACCCTAACTCACCCTGCAATCCCTGCAATCAGCCTAACTCACCCTGCAATCCCTGCAATCACCCCAACTCACCCTGCAATCGTCCTCGACGACTTCAAAGCGGAACCTCTGGTTTCCACGCGGTGTCAACTCCGCAACATTCCACGCTAGCAGTTTCACACCCTTGTCACCCCAACTCACCCTGCAATTACCCCAACTCACCCTGCAATCCCTGCAACCATCCTTACTCACCCTGCAATCCCTGCAACCATCCTAACTCACCCTGCAATCCCTGCAATCATCCTAACTCACCCTGCAATCGTCCTCGACGACTTCAAAGCGGTACCTCTGGTTTCCACGCGGCGTCAACTCCGCATCATTCCACCCCAGCAGTTTCACACCCTTGTCGCCCCAACTCACCCTGCAATCCCTGCAATCACCCCAACTCACCCTGCAATCCCTGCAATCATCCTAACTCACCCTGCAATCGTCCTCGACGACTTCAAAGCGGAACCTCTGGTTTCCACGCGGCGTTAACTCCGCATCATTCCACGCTAGCAGTTTCACACCCTTGCGATATGTCCGCTTGATGGCGTCGAAGTAGGCGACGGAGTTCTTGCAGTGATAAGTCAGATTCTGCGTCGCTGCCGAGGAGAGAAGCTGCAGGAAGCCGAGCTGGTTGCTGTCAGCCTTGTAGGTGATCTGACCAGAGACAATTCAGACAGCGTTCGTTAGATGGACAGTTGGAGTGGTGTTCACTGTTCAGAATATCTTGAAGTCACATTTTGGCAATTTTGAGTTAGGAGCATTTTCTTACTAATGGAAATACATTATTTTTAATGGAACTAATTTTGAATTTTAAAAAAAATAACAGGTAAATTCGAATTCCTCCATATCTCCAATATATAAATGTAAATACAACTGGATTTTCTCTAAACTACAAAAATTGACTTAAGGATATCTTACAATGTGCTTCCCAATTGCTTTACCATCATATTAATTAGATCGTCTAAACTTCGATCTATTCATTTTATGGCTAATTTATAGTAAATCTCTTGAGAAGACCTTGACTACATCATTCCAAAAGTGTTTCCGGCAAAATCGAGAAATGGACTTCCAGCGTTCTACCTCTGATTCACAGATATTAGTGCGTATATTTTTATTTGACGAGTTAATCAGTGGTCGAATAATTAGAAGTCGATCCATGGGGGGATGGTGTATTGTTAAAAACAAATATTTGCTCCAATGGTAATTTGAGGGGGGCTGGGGGACGAGCTTGAATACATGATTTGCTTATTAAAGCTCCTTGGGAGGGGCCCCCAGCACCATGCAAATCCGTGTTTTTAATAAAATAAAAAAAAAAAAAAAATTTAATGTAAGAAATTAATTTGGTGCATTTCTACGCGTTTTTTACGCCATTTTAAGCCTATTTGTATTATGACAAATGGTGTCAAGAGGCTAAAACTGAAACATTCTGTAGTAATGGTATTACTTTGAAGCTTATGTTAGACCGTGCTTTGAAGTAAACTGTGCTGTTTTTTAATCTTTCATGGGGGGGGGGGGGGGAGATGATGAAGTGGACAAATTAACCTGGGGGGGGGGGGGGGGGGATGGAACTATCAATATATTCCCCATGGGGGGATTCAATCCCCCCGCATCCCCCCCTGGAGTTAATCTAGAATAAAATGAACGTTTGAGTTCTGAAATGTATCCCGTACCTTCATGCCACCTTCCACATCGCCGACCCAGATCTCCTGCTCCTCTCCGACGTACGTAATGATGGGTGTGCGATCAGGCTTGGGCAGTACACAGGTGGACTTCTTGACCATGTCACAGTGCACCAGGATCGCATCTCGAACATCGCCCTCGTTAGGGTCAATCCAGTACTCACCTACATAACACAAGTCAAGAGCAAATGATGCAATGCTTTCGTGGATTCAGTGGGTTATGAAATATATACAGCTAACATTTTAACTGCAATTATTTTATATAGAGAGTGTGTATAAGGCTGAAAAGTATCGTTTTATATAAACATAACGCTAGTATTGTAAAATACATACCTACAATAGCATTAGTAGTTACAGTAATTAGATGGTAATTATAGTAAGATATGAATCAATGACAAGTTATTTCTGAGTAAAAATGTGTAATTATAGGTAACTTGACATTGGAGTCAATGAAGTTTATTCAGGGAATATCCTTAGTATCTTAATGCATGGTTTAAATTTAGTTGAATATCTAGGTTTGCAAGATGCAATTAATTAAAGTGAAATGTTGCTGCGTCCATACACTAATATCTCACATCAAGTGAAATACTATAATGGAACCTTGGGAATATTTGCCCGTGATTTTGAGCGTAATTTTGTATTTAGCCGTTATCTTCCTGTGTTCGTTGCCAATTCTATTTCCTACTTACTACAAAGTTATGTATACAAAGGACATTGATTAATAAATGTCCTAGTTGTACGTATTGATTAATAATAAAACATACTGATAGTATCCGCTCTACATTCCACCGTTGATATGATACCTCTAGTAGACGCTTTTACTTTATTTATCGCTTTATTGTATTGTGCAAAGTTCATGCTGCATTACTTTGAAACCATGCATAATAATATGTCACGTCAAATTAAAAATATAAACTAAGTATTAAATATAACATGTTATAGTGCAAAATACAGATGTACTACTAGTTAAAATACACATCACGATTATAGACGGGTAATTTATTATTAATGCCCATTTTTCAATACTCTGCTAAATTTTAAACAGTTGACATGCCATGGCAAAAACCAAATTACATCCCTTAAATGACCGTTTAAACTTATAAGTAATGGTTTTAGCAGAGTGTTGAAAAGTCAGCCCTAATGATACAAGTTATGATTGCCATAACATTTATGCAATATCTACGAATGAAGTTGACTTACCACTGGGTAGGTTAGGATATGCCACATGAATGTCCCTGCAGGTTTTGCCAGGAGATGTCTGCTGTCCGTCTGGTTTCCGGAATCGCTCGAATGAAGCTTTCAAGTGGTTGTAAGCTTCAAGAACCAATTCGCGTCGCTCTTCTTCAGTGATTTCTTTGCTGAAGATTCTTCCTGGCTCGTCCTTGCTCGGAGAATCCGACGGACCCTGGAATCAACATTCATTCAATTGTTAAAATAAAGTTAATATTGGCACAACAGGCTAACAATGCCAAAAAAATACCAATAGAACGTTCAGTTTAAATCTTCCAATATCCCTGTAGATAAAATAGAACATTATTTTTATTTCTTTATAAATTGTTAGTGACAGGGTGGAAGCGACGCGTATAAAATACTATATAATTGTATACAAATTATGTATAAGTAAATGATAATACTTATAAACTATGAAACATCTGCAAAGACAAACTTTATTTCCGCTAATGTTTAAGAGTTGCGCATATTACCTTTTAAATATTGAACAGGATATTATGTTTGAACGGTGTTTCGCATTACATCTATTTCTTTATAATAATGAATATATTTTCTATTTTTCCATACATTGTAAACTGCATGTAAGTCATACAATTCGCATGAAACTCTTTTAACAGACTTATCATGTTCGATCATCAATGGAACACAGGGGCTTGGCGAAAATTGATTGTAAATTTTTAAGTTCATTTTTTCTTCCTTTAGCCATTCTGTCAATCCTGTTATTCTGGTAGGCGAGCACAGGGGGAAACATTAATTCCTCTTAAAATCTAACACTATCAAATGAGAATACAGAAGCTGGCTAACTTGTAGTTCGAAGTCTTATACAAGATGACAGACATGTAATGTGATGTAAGTATGTGTAAGTATACCTTGTTTTGGTTTTGTCCGGCTCCCGCATTCATGATCTGCCAGAGAGCGTTCACGTCGTATCCCATGGCGTCCCCTGGAGGGCCTGGAGGACCCGGTGGGCCCGGCGATCCGTTGGAACCAGACTTCCCGGACTCTCCCGGGGGCCCGCGGGGCCCGGCAACACCGACCAGACCCTGGATTCCTTGATTCCCGTCACGACCAATCGACCCTGACAAACGACAATTATGTTGTGCTCATTTTTATCACGTTTCTCTTAGTTCGAATTTGTATGTATGTTTCAATTTTTCTTCCCAACATTCAATAGAATGGCTTTTAATAGATGTATAATTTATATAATTGTATAATTGTTTATATTGTGTTCAAAGGGATTACTTGAGTTGCCAGATTCAAAATCGGCCACCTCCATAAAAAAATTGATCAGTTATATATGCACATTCTAATTGGTTTTTATCTATCTACGAGTATCTTGCAAATACAGCGTGAAGAGTATAAGAAAAAACCCTTTTCTTTCTTAAAACCAATTTCCCCACCTATCAACATAGGAATGCCAACTTGATTTCCTGTTTCTTTCAGAACTAATTGCAAGTTGAGACAGCTGGTTTTGCACGTATTGAAATTTCAGCTTGATGTCTCCAAATGTCCCAATGACATGCTTATAGAAAATCATGCGTTTAAGCAAACTACACTGAATTGTAATTGACAGCTAGCTTGGAAATTCTCTTTAACTAGAGTATTATAAGAAATATTAAAAACTGAGAATATATGTTTATGATCTCAATGAACAGAAAACTATTATGTTGAACGTCAATGAATCTGTATTCCAAATGAAGAGAATCAGTCAACTATGAAAAGCTCAAATATGACCAAAGGGAGAGCATAATTCGAAAGCAAGTATAAAAGAACGCAATCTCAATGTATAACTAAGAAAAATTAAATTCTTTTTCTTTGAGATCACTCAGGAAATGATAAGAGGAATGATTAACGACATCAAATTGCAAAATATCCGCAATGAAACACAGTTTTGTTGAATACTACTCACGATATGTCACCATTTGTAGTATTATCCAACATCTGGCACCATCTGTAGTATTATCCTACATCTGTCACCATTTGTAAATTTGTCCCAAAGCTAATAACATTTGCAATTTGTTTTAACTGCATTTGCCACCTTGCAAATGCAACCTTACCACTTTTTCTAAAACAACGTTTTATAAAACTATTACACAATAAATAGTTAATAAATTAAAAAACTTGTAATTTGAAATCTACGAATCTACGAATCCGGAATCATGTAATGTTCAAGTCATTAGAACCGGTCGTTCGATATGACGCACATTGTAACAAATAACATTAGATCTACCTCATTGAGAATCAATGACTATCACATACCCCTTGCTCCCGGCTCTCCATCCTTGCCCGCCGGTCCTGGATTGCCCGGTAATCCCCTATCTCCACCCATTCCAGGAGCACCCGGCAGTCCTTGAAGTCCCATTAGTCCTCGATGTCCTTTAGCACCCATCGGTCCGACTTCTCCAACTTCTCCCTTCATGCCATCAGCACCTGGCCCGCCTGGCTTGCCTCGTGGTCCCTACATCAAAGCTTTATATGAGAATCTGTTTGAATAGTTCAAGAAATACTTATTTTTCTTCACAAATTGTCATAAAACGTGAATCAGTCCTACGCCTCAATGGTTGTTATAGGACAGTTTCTAAGATTTTAACTGTTAAATTATACAAATTTCAATTGTACAAATTACACAATTATTACGTAAATTATATGTTATTACTTATTAGATTAATGTACAGGACTTCTTTAGTGTCAAATTCAGTATAACATATTGTTAAATACCTAGTAAATGTTTTCATAATTAACGCATATTGTTTATTGTGAATACATACAATTGGGCCTTCTGTTCCTTGAGGGCCGTTCTCTCCTCTGGGTCCACGTTCTCCTGACGATCCTGGCTGCCCATTCGCTCCCGGCAGGCCCTGGAGTCAAACACACATTAGCATCATCCTCACTTCACAATTACATATCACAAGATATCTTTTCTACAATATGATATAGCAAAACATAATATTATTAATTGGTTGAAATGCTGATACACAAGTTGCTTATATAGTATTTTTCTCGTTACTTTGTCAGAATGTCAATCAAGAAATACCTATACCTAGTGCATTCTCATACATCCACGAATATAACTAAACTTACCGGTGGGCCCGGTGGGCCCGGTGTTCCTGGTGTGCCTGCAGTACCAACTGGGCCCTTGTCTCCCGTTCTTCCTGCGATGCCGGGAGGTCCCTGTTTCCCTGAGGATCCTTCTGGGCCCGGTTCTCCAATGCCACCATTCGGTCCAGGTGGGCCCGCGAAACCTTGGGCCCCAGGTTGTCCGTCAGTGCCTGGTTTGCCTGGTGGGCCTGGATCGCCCTGGAATCAAGATTATCGTAGCTATCAGACTGACTGTGACACAACATTACCTGGTTTCCCCAAAATATGGTAAAACGTGAGTATACATCAAATACAAAACAGAATAATCTTGTCACTATCATTTTTCTGGAACCGGATACTGGAAAGAACCCGTAATAATAGAATTACATTTAAATTTTTAAACACTTCGAGATTATCAACGTGGTTTGTAAAATCTATCATATATGAATTTATTGAGGAGCATGTGAATAAATATAATCTTTCATTGTCAAAAGCTACTATAGGAGTTTTTCAATTTTAAATCTGATTTAACTGTTGACTTGATTAAAAAGATAGATATCGAATACGAATTTTAACTAAAAACACAATAAGTAATGTTCTTACATTTCCTCCTCTCAATCCCCTAGCACCAACTTGACCTTGAGCACCCGGCAATCCAGGAAGTCCCCTCTCTCCCGCAGGGCCTTGTGGTCCCGCCGGGCCCGTAGCTCCTGATGGCCCTTCAGATCCTGTGTCACCCTTCTGACCATCCTGTCCCGCATTGCCAGGAGGGCCTTGTGGCCCAGGATTACCCATTCGTCCGATATCACCATTAGATCCCTTGATACCAGGCGTTCCAGGAATGCCCGGCGGTCCAATGTTGCCAGGTTGACCCTAAACAAGTACAGATCAGACGTCACCTGGGTGTTATAACATATCTTCTTATTCACAAATACAATTTTAAAATCAAACGAGCTAGGTACAATTCCGGGCTCAATCCTTGTAGACAGTGCTTTCTTCGATCGACCCCAATATAATATTAGTAGAGTAAAATCATGATGGGTTTAATATTTCGGAGACCTTTCACTTTCCGAAATCTGAATGATTTTATATTTGCGAACACCGTTTTGTACGGATTTTTATAGTTTTATACGTCTTCGACTATTTAAATAATCTACGCCTGTAGATTCAGGAGAACATATGAGAAAAAAATATATTTTTAAATCTGATCTTTTTTTGTCTTTTGTCTGGGGCTTAACGTCGCACTGTTCTGCAGCGAGGCTAATGGCGACGGATGAATGATTATGATGATGATTGGGAGATGATGGTGAAGAGTAGGTAAGGATGGAAGGTGGGAAGGAGGCGGTCGTGGCCTATTAGTAGGGTACCTTCCCAGCATTTGCCTGTCGACTGAGGGAAAACCACGAAAAAACCCCAGTCAGGAAGGACGGCCGCGGGAATCAAACCCGGGCCTCCGGAATACAAGTTTAGAGCGTTAACCACTCACCCAACCTGTTCCGTGATCTTTTAAATCTTTTAAATATAACCTTAAAAATTATGTTTAAACAAGAAGCTTGCATCTACGATATTTGATGAAAAATGTAAATATCGGTCATTTGAAAGGTCATTTTTAATAACGAATACAGTATACGAATGATTCATATTGCTTCTGTTTGCCCTACATGAAAATCTCAACTTTTTAATCATAAACAATCACATCATTTCATTTTCATTAATCATTTCATAAACACGTGTTCTATGAAAAAGAATCTTCTGGAGAGGAAATAAATCTAATTTCACTAATAAGGCTTTGAACAAGTAAGTTAATGGAGTATGCTTCAAGCGGTTGACTTGGTTTACGCATAAGGAAAAATTAAATGATAAGAAATTGAGTTTTCACTAAGAACCCAGCATCTCATAAAAATAAACAAGTTGTGCGTCATTTTTTTCTGATATTTTACTAGAGTCGTATGGTCCCATCCAAAGTTTCCAAGACCAAATAACTATCAAGGAATTGTTATGTAGTGTTTGTTGAGATAAATGAACTTTCCTGAAGCACTTACCATCATTCCCGGCTCTCCCGGACGACCCATTTGTCCCCCGATTCCCATGTCACCTTTAGCTCCACCCTCGCCCCTCGCCCCCTTTAATCCAGTCAATCCAATCAATCCAATCAGTCCCTGCTCCCCTTGCAGTCCCGGTTGTCCAGGAGTCCCTTGATCTCCTTTCAACCCGTTCAGTCCCCTTTCTCCTTTCCCTCCTGCCGAGCCAGGTTGTCCAGGGGATCCCGGGAATCCTTGAGGTCCTTGAGGTCCTGTAGGACCTCTCTCTCCAGGACCTCCTGATGCACCAGGTTCACCCGGCAATCCTGGGAGACCGGAGTCTCCTCGTTCCGCCGGTTCTCCTGGAGGGCCGCCCGGGCCCACGGGCCCTTGTGGGCCTCTCTCTCCTTGACGACCTTAGAAGAAAGTGGAGTGTATTAGTGTTTTGCTGAGTTTATATCTGGAACTAAAGCAAGCAATATCTTGAAAAGATTCGTGTCATATTGAGCATTTCAATTATCTGACTTACACTTATAGGTATAGATTCTTTTAAAAGTACCAATTTAGAATACGTCAGTTGGTTTATATGTACAACAAACATTTCATTTCCAAGTGGACATAATTTCACACGTTTTAATGTGACCTCAATGATGCGGTGATAATTACCTGCAGGGCCTTCGGGCCCAGCTGGCCCCAGACCTCCTCGTTCTCCCTTCTCTCCAGGATTGCCCCCGGGTCCTCGGAGTCCCGGAAGACCAACCAATCCTAATGCTCCAGAGTGACCCTTTTCACCGCGAAGACCTGCGGGTCCCTAAAAATAAACGTTAACATTTTTTTTATAAATATTAACTTTACAAACAGTTTAACTTATATTTATGATGTTACCAATCACAGGTTTCTTCTTACAAAAAGTGGTAATAAGAAATTAAAGTCGAACTTTCATTAAACAATTCGAGCGCACGAAGCGTCTCATAACCAATTAAGACAAAATTGTGATAAGATTTTGCTATTAGGTATCCAATTTAAGGAATGAAGATACCCTGGAAACAGAAAGACTCCACCTTCTTATCTCTTTGGCTGCTGGCAAAGGTAATATTTTATTGTGAGATATTCCGCAATTTCGCTGATTAATGAAGTCTTAGTTCAGTTTAGTACCTACGTAGAACTATTTATTATACATAGTTTAAGTTTTCCATATACCAACATGGGGATTTGGCCGGCTTCTTTTGAATGTGACCCTACATAGTGTAAGTATTATAATAAAATGTTGTTCTACTAATAAAAGAAATACTATAAAAGACACTAATTACATCGTCATAAAATGACAGTAATTGTTATCATATTTATTTTTAAGATTACCATCGAATGTTATTGTTAATTTTCTTCTTCGAAATAAGTTATTATTACGAAGTTCTCAAACATTATCATAATTTTAAGAATGATTGGGATTTCTGTGACTCCTAGTTGTAGAAAGGCAAACAAAGATGTGCTGAGGACAAAGATAGCACAATCACATTACTGTCTTCTTTTTGACAATTTATGAAATCGACTAATATTTTTAATTCGACGGTTAACAGTATGCTGTATGCTGAGTAGTTCTACTGACCGGAGGACCGTCCCCTCCCTGAGAGCCGGCCTCTCCACGGGCTCCTGGCGGGCCCGGCGGTCCCACAGATCCTCGCTCCCCGGGGAATCCTCGGTCACCGCGGGGCCCAGCCGATCCAGGCCCTCCGGGGGGGCCTTGCACACCGGGTTCACCGTCTTTCCCAGGAACTCCAGGATTGCCAGCCATTCCAGGTAAACCCTTAAAAAAACATATTATAAATGTATTATAGGTGAAAGCGAGCAATACCCATATTTGTATTGTGTACAAATCAATGGGAAGATAACATTAACAAGTACACACTACACGATTACGACTTGCTAATTTAATATTTTCCTGATTTTAATTCTATATACAAAAAGAAATGTTATATAAATATAAGTGGTGTTATACAAGTATTTGATTTGAAACTGTTGCATTAAAGGAGTAATACGAATTTAGATTACGTATATCTAAATATATAAAATGTATATATATAAATTTTATTGTTTGGAAAGCTAACTACTGCATATTCACGGCTGTAGTCAATCTAAATTTTATTGACATGAACCGTATAAAAAGATCTGGAGTAATTACCTGGAAGCCAGTGGGCCCAGCAGGTCCAGGGCCTCCTCTTTCACCGTCAGCACCTCGTGGGCCTGGTTGACCTTGGGCTCCAGGAGCTCCATCCTTGCCTGAGTCACCGCGTGGTCCAGTGGGCCCTTGGGGGCCGGTATCACCATCTTTACCAGAGTCACCCTAAAAACGAGTAACAAATTATCACCAACCAGTACTGTTCACAATCTCTTTTGTTTTGATGTCAGGTTCTGAAAATATTGTTGGGCGCCATGTACGTGCGGAATATTTAGTTCATAATAAATTTGTACTTTAGAAGAAGAAGGCCAGGACTCCATTTCAATGATTCTTCAATTGAGTTAAAAAACTAGTGATTCTGCCTTCACCCAATCTTATATTTTGTAATAGTAACACCAGTCATTTTGAAAGATAATTCTTCAACATAACTGTATTTGTGGACTTCAGTCAATTAGCAATAATACAGATTGATTACATGACTACAAATGTGTTCAACTAAAAATCAAGAAAACGGACTTCCGTCCTTCTGATTCTAAGACGCAGAATATTTGCAAAAATTCGACTTTTTGCCGAGAGTTCAACGATAATGTATCATAATTTCACTATTTATTATACGCACTGGGAATCCCTTGTCTCCTGGATTGCCCATTAGTCCAGGAAGTCCTTGAATTCCTTGGCTTCCTGGCTCTCCAGGTTTTCCGTCTGCGCCTGGAATTCCTCTCTCTCCAGGATTCCCTGGTTTCCCTGCTGGTCCAGATCTTCCTGGAGGTCCTCGAAGTCCTTGAAGACCAACTCCTCCTGGTCTTCCAGGCTCGCCAGAAGACCCCTTGATCCCTTGAGGTCCTATAGGTCCACGCTCTCCATTTTGTCCTAGAAATTAAATAGATATAATTACAACGTGCATGTTAACTCATTCCTCATCGAGCACATGAAACCGTATTATAATATCGGATACATTACTGACGTACAGCAAAAACACCGAAAATATTGTACAATAATATTTGATTCACTGTGAAATTTTATCGCAGAAAATGATGAATTGATTATCAAAGTTCAACAACCACACCCACTTCCTCAAGCTTCCCCAGACTGCTTTTATATAACATATATTTTATATTTTACTGTATAACTTCAATACTATAGACTTCATTTTCAATCGAACATTCACCTTCTCTAACTTTGATCTTGTGTGGGCTTCTTTCATCATGTATTATTGTAAGTATCGCAGGCAACTATAAACTTATTGGCAGAGATAAAAAATTCAAGTTTTTTTAAAATTACCTTTCATCCCGACAGCTCCGTCAGCTCCTGGTAATCCATTTCCTCCTGGCGGTCCCCTCTCTCCTGGCGGACCATTGGGACCGTTGGGCCCACGAAGTCCTCTCTTCCCACGCTTGCCTTCAGCGCCTTCACTGCCCGGCGGGCCCCGAAGACCTTGAGCGCCGATCTCGCCCTTCATTCCGATGTCACCTTTGAACCCTCGCTCGCCGATTCCACCCTTGAAAACAAGAGCAAATCAATATCATCTCACTATCCTTCCACAGGATAATATGTCTAGGATCTATGTAGCAAGGACCGCTGCAGGATTGTTTTAAGGATGATGTTCAACCGATGGTATGGATTGACAGCATTTGAAATATTATTACTTTACAAATGATGGATGATTGGATACTCTCTTACTTTAAACTAGGTCCTAAACTCAACTTAAAAAAGGGTTAGCAGAAGTTGTTTACAGTTTGTTTTTGGATGCATACTCTTATATTTTGACAAGTTAATATGTGCGTAGGTATGCTTATGAAAGTGACGATAAAAGAAATCGGTGTCCGTATAAATGTAAAAGGCGCTAGAGAAGTACAGTCGTACACCTAAATTGATCAGATCAAATAATATTCGTAGTTCTTTACAAAAATCATGTAAGGAACCAATATTTTTGAATATTACTTCGAATATTGAACCACCCAATCAAGTATGTCTCTCTCATATGTAATATAAAACAAGTACTATATTTAATGCCCAATTAATTTGTTTTGAAGTTGAATTTCTCACCGGGTTCCCCTTCGCTCCCGGCGCTCCCGGACTGCCCGCTACTCCAGGAGGTCCTCGCGGTCCGACAAAGCCGGGAGGTCCTGTTGATCCTTGCGATCCAGGACCTCCTTTCTCTCCTGATGAGCCATCCTTGCCAGGAGCGCCTGGAGATCCTGGATCTCCTTGCTGTCCAGGTCTCCCAGATTCTCCTAGAGACATTCAGAGCCGTCAGGGCAGCTCAATTCATTGTCGCATTTATGATTCGAGATTTCATAAAAGAGAAACGTCAAGAAAAGTTGCTATAATTGAAATCGAATCAAATCATAGTGAAGTATAGTTTACTTTGGTAAATTAAGTTAACAAAATCACACCACATAGGTAATATTGGCCCAAGTAAAATTAGTATTTTGTAAGAAATGGATATGCTGCTGGTCATGTTCATTGACAATCAATCAATGAACAAAATACTAGAGCTCATCTCCTAGAGTCAGATGACAAGTTAGCGTAAACTTCATGAGATCGTGCCAACAAATCGTCATCAGCTACTCCGTTTCTTGCGAATACCGTTTTTACATCGGCCAAGAGTAACATTGCAGATTTTGTTAACGTAAACACATTTCTAAATTTTGTCATCTCTTTTGATCCAATTGGTGTTTGAACTTGATCACCTGATTTGATTACAATGCAAATTACATTGATTCAAGTGCAAATATCTTCATTATATCGGATGTTGATCGATGGAAATGAGTGAATGACGCAAACAAACCTCTTTGTCCTTGAAGTCCTTGACTTCCTTTGGGTCCTGGGCCTCCAGCATCGCCTTTATTTCCTGGATTACCAGGGAAACCTGGCGTCCCTGGTTTACCCATCGATCCCTACAGAAAATGATAACACTGAATAACATACAAATCATCAAAAATTGATGTACAATATCAATAAGCAATGACAAACATTAATTAAGCTAAGAATTATTTATTTAAGAATGTTCACTTTTGTTGGCCAATGGTTAAAGACATGTATAAGATTGAATAAGACTACTTACGGCTGCACCAGGGGGGCCCGCAATTCCATCAATTCCTCGCAATCCAGGTGGGCCCGGAGGCCCCTCTCGACCTCTCTCACCTCTGGGCCCTGACGTTCCCTGAAACATTAATTAAACATTCTTCATGTCCATTTATTTAAAACTATCAATATCAACTTTTTTTGTAAAACCAATAAAATTTACAATCATTGGACCCATTAAATATGTTATTCAGATTTACTTGATAATGTGAATATTTTTAAATACCTATCGTTCACATCATCTTGGCATTTCCCATAATACAACAATACTAGCATATCTGTATATTGTATAAAAATGTGCATGCCAAAACATATTTGGTTTTCATTCATACCGTGGGTCCAGAAGGCCCAAGTCCTCCTGGAATGCCGACACTGCCCTTCTCTCCCGATTGTCCTTGGTCTCCTTTAGCTCCGTCGATACCCGAATATCCTCGATGTCCCTTGATGCCCGGAATACCTGGCATTCCAGGCAAACCCCGTGGTCCAGGTGGTCCAGTGGAACCAGGCTGTCCAGTTTCACCGTCTGATCCAGTATCACCCTACAAATAAGTATACATAAGTAAATAATAATACATTCATGATAATGTAGACCAATTTACATCAAATGAAAGATTTGAGTAGATTTGAGTAGACTCTTTACAACAGCATTACGTGTGAAATATGTTTGGCAGAATTGGTTCTTTAGAAAACCACTGTGTATATACGTTAATTTAATTCCAATAAATACCTCAATTTTTGTTAATGTACCTGTCTGTACAACAGAGGTAGAAGAGCGGAAGTCCATATCAATGGTTCTTCAGGTGAGCTCAAAAACTAGTAATGCCTTCACCCAATCATATTTGTAATGGTGACTTGAGTCACTGTGTAAGAGAATACTACAATAAAACAGTGTTTGCTGACTTCAGCCAAATGGTATTTGATAGAGCTTGATTAAATCATTCCAAAAGTGAAAAAAATGAAAAACCGGAAAATATACTTCCGGATTTATATCTAAGATGTTGATTAAATAAAGATACTTGTACTTTAACTTGAATTAAATTAACAGAATAATGAAATTTCAATGTATGATATCCTATTATATTAAAATAAAAAAAGCCCTGAAATATGCCTAAAGTATACTTATTCTGAAAAGTCAAATTAGAAAATCATAGAACTGTAAAAGCTCAATTCAAACAAACATTTAATTCATTTAGAACTCATTGTGACGTAATGATGTCGTCCAGTCCTTGGCTTGAACCGAGTTCCACCTCGAGTACTCACATCTTTTCCCGAGGGGCCTGGTGGGCCCCTGGGTCCAGGTGGTCCCGGAGATCCGACAACTCCCGAGTCCCCTGGTTCTCCTCGACCTCCTTGAAATCCTTGAGGTCCACTGGGTCCTGATGGCCCTGGAGGTCCCCGTGGGCCCGCTACGCCGACATTACCATATGGGGGTTGACCTATTGGCCAGGCTCCTTGGGCCGGTGCTTGTCCAAAAGTAGGGCCCTTTTCATTGCCTCCAAGAGCCGCAAGGGCATAATATTGAGACCACTGGGAACATAATTAATTGCATTTGATCAACATTATCAGAGCGTGAGAATGTTCTTGGCAAAGACTTCGTAAATAAGACGTAAATTGACTGTGACAAAAACTCTAATATCTTACTTATTTATTCAAATAAACGTAGGATACATACTGTGTTCTGACAGCTATTAGTTATTACATCAGTAAAATGAAGGATATATCGAACTTTTTTTACTCTAGAGGGGTTTCACGACCCCAATTTCATCCCAGAACTATCGTGAATGACATTGGAAAACATAATATAGTTGGATCAACTATTTATTTCACTTCATAAATGTTAAAACTGGAATTTTATAAAAATTATTTTTTCTCCCATTTACAAGCATGACAAGTCTTTTGGTTCTAAGGGTATGATGAACGGCATAAGACAATGCTATGACATTCCCTCAAATAGGCCATTGACCCTTTCTTTCACAATCTTCCTAGCCGTATTTCAGTCCTAGCCCAGCATGTGCCTCAATTAATATAAAATTATAAAAAAAATTAAGTTCGTAGTCCATTGAGACTTGAGAGTATCCATGTTTTTAATTGTGTTTCTAAAACGATTAAAATATTAACTGTTGACCATTGCAATAAACAAACCCCAGCTACATGATAAATATATTGTAAATGGTTCACAAACTGAAATAAATTAGGCGGTCTTTAATTTCAAATAATTATCTCATCCAGATACTGAGAAGACTTTGGACTGCAAGTTTGAACCAAGAAAATATTCTCCAAACTTCAACTAATATAATGAAATAAAAGAGATCTGTTGAACAAAACGACGGAGCAATATTGATTATCACTCCAGAAGTAAACTCTTAAAATAAGGTGATAAGCGCAAATGATTTACGTCAGCTCCGCTTCCTGGAGGTCCTGGATTTCCTGGAATGCCCGGGTTTCCAGGCGAGCCTGGTGTTCCTGGTTGTCCCGATGGGCCCGAGTCTCCTGGTCGTCCAGTGGAGCCCTACACAAGAACAAGAGGATTTCAAGTTGGAATTGGTATTAATCAAGCATTTAACAAAACCATTCATGGTTTACCTATTAAAGAAACAGTATACACCAAGATACTGTCTTCAATCATAGTTATAAACTCAACTCAGGGCATAAGGTATGTTATTGACAACGAAAAACATGGTGGAAAAAAATCATGATGATTTCATGAAAACAGAAATAGATATAGAAATAAAGATTATAATAAATATAAATAATTAGAATAGAATATAAATAAATAGATATAGGTTCAGTTTCGTTTTTTAATTATAACAGTACCAGCAGTGTCTTCTATGCAACTATCTCAACATATGTATGTAGTTGAGTTAGCACAAGCGACATCCCAAGGGTACATACTTACAGGTGGACCATCTGTGCTGGAAGCGATGATCGGTGCACCGGTGAACTCTACATCTTCGTCTATTGAGCACACTGGACAGCATTCTCCCAGGGGTACATACTTACAGGTGGACCATCTGTGCTGGAAGCGATGATCGGTGCACCGGTGAACTCTACATCTTCGTCTATTGAGCACACTGGACAGCATTCTCCCAGGGGTACATACTTACAGGTGGACCATCTGTGCTGGAAGCGATGATCGGTGCACCGGTGAACTCTTCATCTTCGTCTATTGAGCACACTGGACAGCATTCTCTCAGGGGTACATACTTACAGGTGGACCATCTGTGCTGGAAGCGATGATCGGTGCACCGGTGAACTCTACATCTTCGTCTATTGAGCACACTGGACAGCATTCTCCCAGGGGTACATACTTACAGGTGGACCATCTGTGCTGGAAGCGATGATCGGTGCACCGGTGAACTCTACATCTTCGTTTATTGAACACACTGGACAGCATTATCCCAGGGGTATACTTACAGGTGGACCATCTGTGCTGGAAGCGATGATCGGTGCACCGGTGAACTCTACATCTTCGTTTATTGAACACACTTGACAGCATTCTCCCAGGGGTATATACTTACAGGTGGACCATCTGTGCTGGAAGCGATGATCGGTGCACCGGTGAACTCTACATCTTCGTCTATTGAGCACACTGGACAGCATTCTCCCAGGGGTATATACTAACAGGTGGACCATCTGTGCTGGAAGCGATGATCGGTGCACCGGTGAACTCTACATCTTCGTCTATTGAGCACACTGGACAGCATTCTCCCAGGGGTATATACTAACAGGTGGACCATCTGTGCTGGAAGCGATGATCGGTGCACCGGTGAACTCTACATCGTCTATTGAGCACACTGGACAGCATTCTCCCAGGGGTATATACTTACAGGTGGACCATCTGTGCTGGAAGCGATGATCGGTGCACCGGTGAACTCTACATCTTCGTCTATTGAACACACTGGACAGCATTCTCCCAGGGGTATATATTGGTCGGAGTCACACTTGATCTTCTGGCAGACTTTTCCCACGCAATGCGATGGCGTTCCTACGAATCAAGAGAACTCAGTACATTGTTTTGTAATATTCAGCCCTACTTATTCTTCAATTATGATCTTACTTTAGGTGATACTTTTAAACATTTAGGTTTATAAAACACTTTAACATTTACAACATTTATAACATTTTACTCAAATAAATTAAAAACGTCATATTATTCAATGTCTTTTATTTATGTCATATTATTCAATGTCTTTTATTTATAGATGAATTATGGAGATTGAAGAAACGTAGAGTTTAAAAGGTCAGAGTGTTGTGCTTTCAATACACATTCCTCCTAACTCCTATAAACATTAAAATGATGTCCTTTGTACTGCTACCTTGTAGTAATCGAATATTATGATTGGTATCGTTCTTGATACCTGTAGGCTGTACCTTTCTTATATGGTCAAGAATTGACCATATCAATAAAGTACAACAAATGTTTCCAATAATACCTACATATATGTCACTTAATCTCTGTTTACCGGGTAATAAGCATTATTAGATGAAAGTAATTTTCAACATTTGTTAGGTAAATGTTTGCTCATTTCGATAAAAAGGTAAACGGGCTATCGAAAATATTTGACGTTGTTATATGATACATTGCTTTATAATTGTTAAATAGTTTTCTCTAAACTTAGGGACGGGTTTCAAAATAAACTTTGTAAAAACGGGTCTCTTTCACTTCAATCTTTTGGAAATTTTGAAATGTCCTTGTTATATAAACATAATATGCTCAATACAAGTACTACACACAAAAAGATTTTCCAATCCATACCACAGCCCTTTCACATCACTAATACAACTCACGTCGTTTAAATGACTGTAGTAGATACCACAAGATACTGAATTTCAATATGATGCGGAGAAACTGATGCTATGATGCTAATAGTAAAAGTGAATCCTTACTTGCCCGGTGTATCGCACACTTTGATTCTGTGGCGCAACGCTGGTGGAATCAGTAGAATGAGGTACCTACTTCAGTTCAATATGAGACTTAAGTAGAATGTGGGTAATCCCGCCACAGTGCAGGTAAATTAAATTGGATCAATGTATACCAGGTAAGCAATAGCCATGGCTTAACCCAATCTTCCTTAAGAATATAATCCCTTAATATGGGATTATTATATGGGATTTTGAACTCACATCTATCGATATATATAAAGTATAATGTATGTATGTATGTATGTATGTATGTATGTATGTATGTATGTATGTATGTATGTATGTATGTATGTATGTATGTATGTATGTATGTATGTATGTATGTATGTATGTATGTATGTATGTATGTATGTATGTATGTATGTATGTATGTATGTATGTATGTATGTATGTATGTATGTATGTATGTATGTATGTATGTATGTATGTATGTATGTATGTATGTATGTATGTATGTATGTATGTATGTATGTATGTATGTATGTATGTATGTATGTATGTATGTATGTATGTATGTATGTATGTATGTATGTATGTATGTATGTATGTATGTATGTATGTATGTATGTATGTATGTATGTATGTATGTATGTATGTATGTATGTATGTATGTATGTATGTATGTATGTATGTATGTATGTATGTATGTATGTATGTATGTATGTATGTATGTATGTATGTAATGTTCTTCATTCATTTCTACACCCTTTGACCGATCTCCACCAAACTTGGCATGGAGTTTCTATGGGGTCCTGCGCACATCGTAGGGTACTTACTTCCATCGCCAAACCACCCCTAATTGAAAAAACCACCCCAATTGAAAAAATTACATCGACACTTTCGGCCATATACTCCTACACTATTGACCGACCTCAATAAATTTTTGCACACATGTAATTCGTTTACCTATCCACATTTCAGGCTACTCACCCCCTCCCCCAAACCACCCGTAATTGAAGAAATTCAGCTTAAAGGCAGAATGTACCAGAGATAATTTCACTTTTTGACATTATTAGGCGTAATAAAACTTATGAAACAATCTTCCGAATTTTCTACTCTCATGTACCCCTCCCCCCCACCTCCTCCCTCCGACACGAGCAACGCCGGGCAGGTCAGCTAGTATCTTCATATTTACAATTTACTCTACGGCTGTAGTAAGTAGATTTCGGCACGTTTGTCTTATAAACGCATCTCAATTGTGTTGCAAGGTTTCGTTACATTGTTAAGTGGCTTCTACTATTATATTTTAGCGACTCAAACATTTAAAAAAGTTTGTTGAATATAGATTGAATAATATTCGCACCTGATTGGCAGGACTCTTCTGTGCTACATTCTTCATGGCTATTAGAACACGTACACATTGTACATGCATCGGGCTTCCATTTGTCCCCGCTCTTGTACACCTTCCCCTCGAATGTGCAGCTGCCTGATGATCACATATTTCATTAGTTTTACTTTTTATTGGTTCATTTACGAGATGGAACCTATTAAAGATAGTTTCTATTCACTCCTGTATAGTCACCTCACCTCTATATGTCCCGATAAACTTATCGCGACTACCAGTGGTACACAGACGTAGTATAAGTTGCCTAAAATACAGATTCACAAGACTGGTTATATCACTGGCTTTTATCAGGACATATAGAGGTGACTTAACACTTTATTTCCTGCAACTATTATAAATATTGAAGAATTAAGGTGAAGTTTAGTTCTTAATTTTTTTCTTCATTTTAGTTCTAAAGCGAGGCATTGTTTTATAGCAATTTTCTTTTTATTTGCAAGTTTGTAAAGATAATCCAAGAATGTAGACAGATATTTTTGGAAATATTAATACAATGAAGTGAAAGTTTTGCAAGATTATTATTGATTGATTTGATTGAATTTCCGTTCATCATACATTTACATGTTGACAGTGACCCTCCTGGAGGACTCCAGTAATGAGGGTTTTGCGAGATTTTTTTTTGTGCTGTAACATTGTCGTTTGAACTAACTCCGTCTGTCATTCTAAATGCTCAAGTGCAAGGTAAAGTTTCTGAGAGAGCTGTCATGATTAGACTTGTTTCACTGACCTCTCAGACATGCTGGATCTCTCTCACAGTCCATGTTGCCGTTGGTACAGATGCAGTTGGTGCAATCTTCCGGCGACCAGGATTCACCATCAGCGTGGTCAACGCCGTCGATGAAACATGAACTTGAAACCGGCCGTCCTGGAAGTTCATCAAGATTAGCCATCCTCAATCCTCAGCTAATCCGATACGAAAACTTGTAGTGCCCTATTCTATAACTATTAATCCCAATTCTGCTGGAATCCTATTCACGGGCATATGGCCATGAATATGGCCATGCAAAAGTAACTTTTTTCATACCTTAGCATTTACATTACCGAATTAATTGGACAATCAAATTATTATCATTAATGATTGAAATTTTAGAGGAATTCTCACTTAGGGTTGGTGTTGGGCAGCTGAGTCTTCGAAATAACAACGCACACTGGGATTCGAACCCAGATCCTTCGGGTTACCGGTCATATGCTTTACCAATTAAGCTACCGGGGCGCATTCTTAATCACCATGTTGGGTTGCCATACAACTCTATTGTGTCCGAGCTATCTGACTCATAAGGCAATCAAACTTGCGGTAGCTCAGTTGGTAAAGCACAGGGCCGGTAACCCTAAGGATCTGGGTTTGAATCCCTGTCGGGATGTGCGTTTCCATTTCGCCTAAAATGATGTTCAGTGCAAACATCGTAACATCACTTCTGGTCGAACTTTTAACTTGCATTCGCATATCACGATACGAACCACGTAGGAAAAACAAGTTCAAGCTCGATTCCAGCTTCTACTTAGGACAGTTTTTAATCCAACTGTCACAGACCGACGACTGGCAGGAGAATGCCACATATTTTTGTCATGTTCAGAACAGATGTGACTGAGTAGATTTCGATGTTTCTGTTTTGTGAAATATTTGACTGGAAAAGGTCTGAAAATTAATTAGAATACCGAGAAAACATTTTTGTATGTAAATTATAAAATATCCCAACTGCAGGAATAATATAGGGATAATGCGGGGAGGATAATGCAGGAAATAATGCTAATGCATTATTATTTATTTTTGTGCCGAAGAATTATCATTGATGCGAAGTATTTTCTATATTTTCTGTTAGGTTTTTTATTGATGACATTGTTTTATTAGTTTTAAAAGGTTCAATTAGAACTTTTATGAACCACTTATATAATCTAAAATAGTTGTATTTGCTTACACTATGTAATATAATTATTCATTTTATCAATTTCATTCATTCTTGTTGATTATTATTCTGATTATTTGTAATACCTTGTTGCAAAGCAGAGACATTTTGAAAATAAAATGTTTATATATATGGAGACACTTTCAGAAAATTCATATAAATTGGTCTATCGGTTTGGTGATGGCGATTGATATAAAATAAAAATGCATACAATGTTTTAAAAAATTAAAACAGCCCATTACAATTTAATCATGGTACAGCGACGATAAAATATGACCTTGGCTGGCCCTCTTACTGATTGAGTACACTCTCTTGGGATCTCTTCTCTGAGATGCAGCATCCTTGTCATACAAGATGCAGTCTCTACGGACCCACCTCGCAATCTCTGACTCTGACATTTCATATGTCAGATTGTCACACTCTGACAAAATTATTTAATAACTTACTAAGACATACCTACTGGTATAACTTCATCATTTTAATTGCACAAATGCCAATGTTACCTTCAAATAATAATAGTTATTTTTATGTATAAATGAATAAATGCTAAATGAATAATTGTATAAAATGAATGTATAAATATGAAAGAAATTGATAGTTATAATTATTTATCTTAAGCCTGAATTACACGGTAGGTACAATTTCTTGAACAACTTCTGTGTCACATTCACATTAATATCATACAATTTTGTATTTACACAAGCAACTTCTAGTGTGACATAGATGTTGTTCAAAAAATTGTACCGTGTAAATCAGGCTTTACTTGAAATTATTATTAAGTGTATTAATTTCGTACTAAATTTCGTATAATTTCGTACGTAATTTCGTCATTAACCTCGTCATTGCTTGTTTACATGTTATAAGTAGGAACTACGGCATTTCCTTTTAGATTGTACTCTTATGTTATATTATTTGCTCATTTTCCACAGTCTATGGTTTTGTGGTGACGAGTGTTTTTGTTAATTATATTTCTTGTAATATATATTTTCTTCAATGAAAAAACTTTGGGAATATGTCTCCTTTTTATAATAGATGTATTGGGGTCGTTTATTAAGCGCTCCAAACGTATCTTTGAGTTGCTAGGATACTATATTTATTACTCATTTATTTACTAAATATATTTACTCATTTATTATAGTATTATTCATTTCGAAATTAAACATTTGAGTTGGATCTTATTTAGACCTTGTGTAAAATTATCTCAAATTACTAAACGATGATAAGACATTTTCCTTTAACTCTTTAGCCACGCTGCAAGACGCTTCTGAGACCTGGTTATCATACTGAACCTAGATCGTATACTTACTGCCGGTATCCGGAGTGACTCGCGAGGCTGACCCAGGGACGACAGTGGCGGTCTCGCCGAACCCAGGGCGCCCAGGGGAGGGCACAGGAGCAGCCAGGGCGGTCGGCGGTCGCAGTGGCGTGCGGGATGGTGGCGTTCGAGTAGGAGGTGCAGGTCTTAGTTGTGCTGTTCAAACAATACCAGCATTAAATCATATTAAAATCAAGAATAGTTCATGTGTATAAATCTAAAATTAAGAATATTATTTAAAATCTGACTCTAGAGTCTCTAGACCCTACCATAAAGCACCCAACTGCCATGAAACATGTTTCGAGTGAATCGCCAAAATATGTGTCAATCCTTTTGCATTGTTAAATCCCACAGCTTCGATACAAGTTTTAACTTACTAAATGTGGACAACTTCATTATTTACACGCACCATGGAGATATCCAACGAATCAATATTTAAAAAATAACATTTTGGTGCAATAATGTGGTGTGTCAGCAGAAGAGAGAGCAAGAGGCTTCTAGCGAGTCCCCTTGCAACATGTCCACTGACTTTATTCTCCATCAGGAGCCTTCACACTGATTTAGGTTTAATCGTAGATTGACTTCGATATCGTTATAAATAAGTGGGTGAAATTAAAATAAATATATTTGCATTTATGGCCGGACTTAATCTCTTTCTCCTAAATGAAAATGAATATATGTGATTTTGTTCATGACAACCGTGTTTTCTTTCAATTACGAAGAATGTACAAATAGCATATAGCATTGGGCTCGTCGACAGCTGACGGCAAGAGTATTCAAGTAAGTCTTCAAAATCATGTTAACTCTATAATATGTAATTACATCTACAAAGGTTATCAATTATTGTCACGTAAGAAGATGTTTTACTTTATGAAAATCGTCCGCGAACTTTTGGTTTTGGGTAGCACCTCGTATCATTATCGGACAAATGAATCTGAACGAAGAGAGCATATCAAGGTAATATATATTGTTTTATTAAATACATGCATCGATCGATCTGGAAAGGTCGATCTGTCGTTCTGGAGGCCAGGTGATAACATAGAATCCTGTGTTTTAAGTTTGTAATGAAGAGTTGCAGCGATCACAATTTGTTACGACGATAACATTATAGTATCAGATATGTTTTCACTCTTTTGATCCTTCGCAGATTGGAAGCGTTTTCCTATCATTCTCTGGTTATCAGAGATTGGTTCTACTCGGTTCTACCGGAAGTGAATGGGAAAACAGTGCTGAAAACTGTACGTGCGGACGCGCCAGAACTGCAACTTTCGCAGTCAAAACTGTGCAGGTACGATGGAGGATGTGGACCCCAACGTCTATATAATACTCTCTTCTAAAGGTTGAGCCGAGCGAGGGATTTCAGTACTCGGAAGTATTCGGCTTTTCCCACTTCGTGACGTCAACACAGCTGGCAACTGCTTGATAGTCTGTATGCGCTGGCATGTGATTTAGATAGAAATGTCCTACTCCATGACGTCACGGAGTAGGACAAAGCCGAATACTTCCGAGTACTGAAATCCCTCGATCGGCTCAACCTTTAGAAGAGAGTATTGTATAGACGTTGTGTGGACCCTATACCTACTTTAGACACCATTCACACTGTGAAACTAACTCGTAGTAGAGCATTGATTCAAATGAGAACTTTCACAATGTGCAACACTGCAGTTACAGACAAATCTGTACCTCAGAGATAGACAGCCATTGAGGGGAGCTAAAACATTAGTAATTCTGCGTTGATCCAATCATATTTGTAATGGTAACACCAGTCATTGTGTAACAAACACATCAATATCAGTTTTTGGCCGAATATTTTTCACAATCCCTTCCTATCATCACGACTCCAGTGGAAGTTTTACATAAAATCAAGTTTCTCAGAACTATATTTTGTTGAATCAGTCCAGTCCATGGCAATTATCGGTAAAGCATGATGAAGCGTACATGATTTCAATACTTTGCAAGGTAATCTCGAGAAAATGGATCTCGGGTCTTCTACTCTGACTCTTGAGTTACAGATTTGTTTGATATAATTTCAATATAATTCAAAATATATAATTTCATTGCCAAATGCCAATATCTTGATCTGCATATCAATTGCAATGCACGAACATTACAATCTGCTCAGCAGTTCAATCAGCCACCATCTGATGGCCAATTAATAAGAACTCTTCACAGAGAACTCATGTTACTTTTACCTTTTCTGTGCCCAGCTTTCGCCGGGCATTCCAAAAATTGTGGGTTACTCGAGACAGAACCCTGTCCCTCGGGACGGTGTGATGACAAGAGTTGAAACGTTGATTTTAAAGTCATGAGAGCTAGTTTGTACATCGACGAGGTTACTGTCAAGAAAGTATAGTCAGCGCATTCTGTCGCCTCGGGGTGAAATTAAATTCCATTGAAGGTCACGTAGACACCTGTCGATCACGTGTCTATATCGTATATAGGTAGAGGGGGTAGTGGTAGACAAAACAAACTTCCTTACCTTTGCTGGACGTGGTGCGGTGATGGGCGGGGGGGGGGGGGGGGGGGCGGGGGGGGGGGGCAAAGATCCGTTTTGGGTACAAGATTGTCAATTTGTCAGGAATATTGTATTTATAGAAGATGACAGCGAACAAAAGACTCGGTGTTATTTTACGGTTGGACATCTTATTTACTAATTCAAGTTCAAGTAACTCTATTTTGTCAACGAAGGTACACTCAGCCAAACAAAACTTGAACGTTGACCAAATTCGAATGACTGCTGGTCATGTCCCATTACCAATCAAAGCCTGTTATTATCATTGAAATGTGAGGTCACCTACTAGAGTGAGAAAATGAGATCGCTTAGACTGGCTTCTGAAGGTGCGATCGTACATTTATCAGCCTATCAGATTTATTGAACGTTCAAGTTTTGTTTGGCCAAGTGTACATCAATAAAAATGGCGCTATTCGTTAACAATAAGCGCGTAGGAACTACTTTTATCATGGGAGGGGGGGGGGGGGGGGGGGGATTGCGACACCATAGAGGGAGAATCCCCAGACTTAGTCCCGCATGGACTGTAAAAGTGATTCAGCATTTAAAAGTGATTCAGCGATTCTACTTCTCATATTACAACAAACAACCTCTTATTTTTGCCCGCAGGGTATTATTCTGAAATTTAAACAGTTTATAAGTAATTTTGGGACGCTAAACTGAATTATGTATAGTGAATGAAGGGGGGGGGGGGGAATCCCCCCCCCCCCTTCCTACGCGCCTGCTCATATTGACCTTGTATAATGTAGGTTATAATAATTTGGATTGAACAAAGTTCATTGTGTGAAATAATAGCTATCAAATCAATTAATATTTACAAGATTAAAAAATCAGTGCTCTGTTTAACTAGGAAAAGGAAAAGGTTCACTGAACGCGTTGATCAGCGAGCATTGGAAATGCATGGAACGTGTTTAACACCAAGAAGATTTTTCAGATTATCAATCAGTAAAACTGAATAAACTATAACTAGGATCTCCATATTTGGCCATTTCTAAAACGGTACAATACTCAAATGATCAATGGGCCACCCAGTATACCGTGCGGGTCCGGAGTCTACCGTGCGCTGTCTAAAATTAATTTGACCATTTCTAAATGTTTTAAAAATTATTATCTTTTTTATATGATCCACCAACTTCATGAAATTCATGAAAGTTCGATTTTCGATTTTTAGGGCGTGCTTAAATTTGCCAGTTCTCTTAGCCTTGGCAAAATTTAATTATTACAAAAAAATACTACACACTCACTAAGATACGAACTCATGTGTATAATCTTCACTAAAAGCGAAATCACCCTTTCAGTGTGCATGAATTTCCGCATTCAATGTGCTTGAAAGTTGAATGAATATTCTTTGATGTGACTATTTGAAAAAGTGTGACAAAACAGCGTCCCGTTCGATGGTTGGCAGAACTGTCATGCCTATGAGCACAGTCTCGGTCTCGCCTGATCGGGACGATTGGACACACTAACTACTAGGAAAACGCTCTGAGTAACGCGTTGATGAGCGAGCACGGATACGCGCAACACCTCGCACCGAAATTCTGTTTATAAAAAATGTACTTAAAAGCCAATAATAAAGTCTTGAATTTCGCCACAGACTTGTATGAAAATCTCCAACAATTCCTAAAATATTGGTCCCAGAGAAATTCAAATTTTATTGACTGCTGTCCACAATACATGGTTGACCATTGAGATCCAGCTTACTTATCAATATAAAATACATTAAAATTAATAACTAATGAAATATTTATGAATGAAGTTAATTGATTTTAAAATAAAAATATTGATATTTACAATTACTTTCTATACAATACTAAAAACTATTATTATAAAGGTGATTATGAAGAATGCAAATAGAAGATTTTAAAACAGATGGAACAATTAAATCTAACAATGATAATGAAATGCCTACGCGCTTGAGGAAGTCAGTGAAGAATGAAGGGATCGCTGCTCGGGCTCCAACCAACAGGCGAACAACTTCCCATCTGGCAACAGGGACTTTATAGCGTCTGGCTAGATCTTCAATACAGGGCTCGTAAATCCTCTTCTTTTCCTCGTCGACATCCTCCGCATGCCTCATTCCTTGTTCGAAGCGAATTGAGGGGTCCAATATGAGGATATGACCATGCAAAGTTTTCAGTTGATCGATTGTACCTTTATGATTGAACGATTCCTTGTTAATTTTCAAAAAAACACAGGATTTCGTTCAAAAATATACCAGGGACCACTCATATGCCTGAGTGTGTGAACACAATATTAGATCGATCTGTTACACACTCATATCAGTTTCATAAACGTTTGAAAGTTTCTGCTCTAACTACCGTGGACTGAAGATTCAATGTTGCCGTGAAGTATGAAATTCGATAAATTTGACAGCCAACACGCAAAATGTCCGTTAAATGTCAATAACTTTTGGATTTAAACACAGATTAGTCTGAAAATTGTCAAAAATATAGATAATGTCGGTCTCAAGTACCATGCAAAGTTTTAAGTTGATCGGTCAAACGGTTATAGTTTAAATTTCAATAAACACATGAAATATTTTTTAAATTTTAACCAATGGGAGGATTTGGCTGAAATTTTGTAACATTGGGGACAATGTTGGTCGTAATGACTTGTCAAAATTTCAAATTGATCGAATAAACCAATCGAAAGATTTGTTTTTTAAATTTGAACCAATCAGGGGATTTCAAAAAAAATTAGGGTCTACAACGCCCGGAAATGGTCAGTACATGTGTGCAAAATTTCAGCTCGATCGAAGAAAAACTGTGACTTGTATATCGTCAGTAACAGAAAAAAAATCTGACAAAAAAAACAGAGGTCCGTGCCTACAGAGGCAAAAGGAGACGCTCGCTTCGCTCGCGCAATAATTCAATTTTCCGGTGACATCAAGGGACTGGAAATCATAGTCAGTAGAATATGATAGTATTATCAAATTCAGTTCTTACGCTTTTGGATAATCTTAAAATAACTAGGAAAACGCTCTGAGTAACGCGTTGATGAGCGAGCACGGATAAGCGCAACACCTCTAACCGAAATCTTTTATGAAAATCTTCAAAAATTCCAAAAATATTGGTCCCAATAACCATACAAAGTTTTAAGTCGATCGATTGAACTTTATGATTGAATGGTTCCTTGTTAATTTAAAAAAATCACAGGATCTTGTTCCAAAAATATACCTAGGACCACTCATATGATATAAGTGTGTGTACACAATATCAGATCAATCTGTTGATTATAAGTGTCATAATAGGGAAGTCACCTAAAATTTTATTCTTGTTAATTCGTAATTATCAACACAAATAACAATGACAAACCCACTTATCACCAGCGAAATTTAAAATTTTCATTCATATAAATCAAATTCAAATGTCAAGTTATATTTTGGCGGGGAAAACGGCAGGCAACGAGAATCAGGATTGTGATGTCATTTCCAAGTCTCCAACAATGGTTACCATGGTGATTCCTTTGTTGCTATGGCAATATAGAGGATTGTGATGTCATTGTCAATTTTCCTGTTTAAAAATTATAAGAAAATTATCAAACTTTGTTACTGAATTTCTCGAAAACTACTTGTCCCACAACAAAAATAAACCTATAGGTATCTGTGTTCAGCAACATTTCAACTTTAATAAAATTACTATTATTCTGAAATCTAATTGATAAGTGTATTCCCTATTATGCGTTTGAAAGTTTCTGTTCTAACTACCTTACCTTGGAACATTGGAACTGAGGCATCAATGTTGCCGTGATCCATAGCAACAAGCAAAATGTCCGTAAAATGTCAATAACTTTTGGATTTAAACACAGATTTGTCTGAAAATTGTCAAAAACACAGATAATGTTCGTCCCAATGACCATGCAAAGTTTTAAGTTGATCGATCAAACGGTTCTAGTTTAAATGTAAAAAATCACAGTAAAGATGGTTTTAAATTTTAACCAATGGGAGGATTTGACTAAAACTTTGTATGATTGGGTAAAATGTTAGTGGTAATGACATGTCAAAATTTCAATTTGATCAAACTAACCAATCGAAAGATATTTTTTTTTAAATTTGAACCAATCAGGGGATTTCAAAAAAATAGGGTCTGCAACGCCCGGAAATGGTCAGTACATGTGTGCAAAATTTCAGCTTGATCAAAGAAAAACTGTGACTTGTATATCGTCAGTAACAAAAAAAAAACAAAAAAAAACAGAGGTCCGTGCCAAAAGAGCCAAAAGGAGACGCTCACTTCGCTCGCTCAATTAATTCCTTGGAACTTTGCAACAAACTTTCATAGTATCCTTTACTATTAATGCACAGTTTTGACCTTGAGCTCTGAATTTGCGTTACGATAGACCTCTATAGAAATCGTCATTTTAGCCCAATTTTAATCAAACCCGGACTTTTCCTGTAGATAATTTCGAGCCAAATAAAGTGCACACAATTTCAATCGAATCCGTTGAGTATTTCGAGAGATATTGCATGGAATGCACAATATCATGGAAAAACACACTTTTTTCGAAACTTTAAAACTTCAGGAAGCCGTGAATCCATTGGCAGTGAAGAAAATACAATTTAACTCTGTGGACCTTGACTCAATAGAACCACATGAAAAGCAACATTTAAATGTAATTGTTATTTTGGGGGTTGAGAATGTTGTGGAGGGTGGATGGAGGGGGGCGCAAGAGAACATTTCTGATATTGGAAATTTTTCTCGGGTGTTCCTCCTTACGTCACATCGCATTTTGAAAATGATTTGAGTATATTGAAAACTGAAACTACCATTTAGAAATCAAAATTGTATAGTTGTTAATTGTTGTGGATAAATAAAATGAATAAAATCGCATTAAATTCTATACTACTCAGTCTTGACCATGGGCTTCAAGTATACTTTGTGCTTTATCGATCATGACCAAATAGCAGTGAGGAAAGTAAGGTCACGTGAGAGTAGTCAGACAACGACAGAAATGCTCTTCACTCTGCTTTCATTTAAGCTTGATAGTGTGTCCCGTGTTTTCTTAGCATATATTTTATAATGTTGGAAATCTTTCATTGTGCTGTAATTTTTTATGTTGCTTTGTTTCGTATAATTAACTAATTTGGGTATGATTTTGGATTCAGAATGTGGATTCGCTTAGATTCGTTCATAACTTTTTCAGTTGTTGTTTTCAATATTCTATAAGTATATTAATTTGGAAACTGCCACTTTGGATTAATTCTTCACTGAACAGATCCATTCATATTTAATTATTGTTTCGGTTTGTTTTGAAAAAATATCAAGATTTAGAATTGAGTTGCCATTGAGATCGGTAGTTCCGTGAGGGTCAAGTCAATTGTCACGATCAGTCAATTCGTCAGCAAGCGTTGTTCAAGGGTTGCTCTCTATTATACCTTGATCAGAAAATATTGTGATTAGGTCATGTGTTACATGGCGGGGCTCTCTAGTCACCTTTTAAAATACAATATTTCGTAAAGTTTCATTAGACTTCATCAGGTAGACATGGCATTTCGTATAACAGATGGAAACAAAAACTTAAAAGTTGACTACTCTGTTATAAGGTCCAAATATTCAAATATATTACAAAGACGATGATCATATTATAAGCACCATGGATTATTACTCCAGAGCACCTGCTGCCACCTTTCTTTCATTTGAGAGTCTAAAGTTGAAATCAATTGAAATCCATACAACATCGAATTCAAAGCTCGGCTGACTGATTATTTGAAAACTTCTTGCTAAAGCATGACATTGTTGCAGCTTCCTAAATCTAGTGGAGCGGTCGCTCCACTCAGCCAAGTCTTACCGTACACTCACAGTCACTCAACATACCGTAAATGCCTATATAAACTGAGGAGCAGACCAACTACTTTTACTGTAAGCAACAACATAGCATTTTCGGCCAACTGGATCTCAACAATGGAAAATCTCTCATTGTTGTGAAATGTCTTAATTTTGAGCTATGGCCCACCTAACAACATATACATCACGCGACAACAACAAGTCATGCCGTTTACGACCTAGAGGGCAGTGAAAATCGTGAAATTACACCGCTTTCATCTGCTTCTTCTTCTTCTTCTTCTTCTTCTTCTTCTTCTTCTTCTTCTTCTTCTTCTTCTTCTTCTTCTTCTTCTTCTTCTTCTTCTTCTTCTTCTTCTTCTTCTTCTTCTTCTTCTTCTTCTTCTTCTTCTTCTTCTTCTTCTTCTTCTTCTTCTTCTTCTTCTTCTTCTTCTTCTTCTTCTTCTTCTTCTTCTTCTTCTTCTTCTTCTTCTTCTTCTTCTTCTTCTTCTTCTTCTTCTTCTTCTTCTTCTTCTTCTTCTTCTTCTTCTTCTTCTTCTTCTTCTTCTTCTTCTTCTTCTTCTTCTTCTTCTTCTTCTTCTTCTTCTTCTTCTTCTTCATATGATTCCCGAAAAAGTTGCTGTCACCGCCACAGCCTAAACGGCTGAACCGATCAACCTGAAATTTTTACCACATATGCACTTTTGGCGTCTGATGATACCTTGCCGCTTATAAATTTTTGTGCCGCCATTTTTAAACCGGAAGTGACGTCATATATAAAAAACGGCTGGACCGATTAGAACGAAATTAGCGCCATTCGATTTAGATGGTCATCTATATGAAGTATGATACTAAAAAACATTATTTTCTTATTTTCTAAACCGGAAGTGACGTCATAAATTCACAATATTTAGCTTATTTCATCAAATTATACTTTAAATACACATATAATTAGCTTACATTGTAACATAGACAAAACAAAATAATTATAATTTCAATACAGTGTTCTCGGTCGCCATTCCTGAAACCGAAAGTGACGTCATATATCGAAAACACCTGTACCGATTGCCACTGAACTAGCTCCTGTCTATGCATTCTGCAATCTTTTTGAAAAATCAATTGGGATAAATGAATATACAAATAAACGGTACCGGAAATGGCGGCAGGAACCGCTAAATGAAACCGGAAGTGACGTCATATATTGAAAACGGCATGACCGATTTGACGGAAATTAGCGCTAAAGAATTCAGAAGGTCATTCATGAAGTATCAACTAGATAGAACTAGATTGTTTTCTTATTACCTATACCGGAAATGACGTCATAAATATGCTAAATGACGCCATTAATATGCTAAATGACACTAAATTCCCCAATCTATACTTTTAAATAGATATTTAGAAACATACATTGTGAATAATTATAAATTCAAGATTGCGGTGTACTCGGCCGCCATTTGCAAAAACCGGAAGTGACGTCATATATCGAAAACGGCTGTATCGATTGTAACCAAATTTTGGAATTGTGTAGGACTAATAATTATGAATTCAAGACGACATTATTTTTGGCCGCCATTGTTTAAACCGGAAGTGACGTCATATATCAAAAACGGATGTACCGATTGCAACTAAATTATGTAATTATGTAGGACTTATATTTTTGAATTCAAGACGACATTATTTTCGACCGCCATTGTTAAAACCGGAAGTGACGTCATATCGAAAACGGCTGTACCGATTGCAACTAAATTATGTAATTATGTAGGACTTATATTTTTGAATTAAAGACGACATTATTTTCGACCGCCATTGTTAAAACCGAAAGTGACGTCATATGTCGAAAACGGCTGTACCGATTGCAACTAAATTATCTAATTATGTTGGACTTATAATTATGAATTCAAGACAACATTATTTCTGGCCGCCATATTTAAAACAGGAAGTGACGTCATTTATAGAAAACAGATGTACCGATTGCAACTAAATTATGTAATTATATAGCCCTTATATTTATGGATTCAAGATGACATTATTTTCGGCCGCTATTTCAAAACCGGAAGTGACGTCATATATCGAAAACAACTGCCGAGATTGCAGCTTAATTATGCAATTATGTTGCACTTTTATGAATTCAAGGCGGCAGTATTATTGAGCGCCATTTTTTAACTGGAAGTGAAGTCAGATATCGAAAACGTCTGGACAGATTGTAACGAAACTTAGACTATTCTTCTTGGATAATCATTTTAAGCTTGTACCAAATGCAACTTTTCTTACTAACCAAATCGGTTGAGGCGTATTTTTTTAAAGAAATTAGTCCTTGGTAGGACATGTGCTACAAGCTGTATGAATAAACTAACAAAAGAAGTGATATCCCAGAAAAAAACACTCCGTGTAAAAAAGGCAGCCAAGTCTCTTTACTTTAAAAAAATTCAACACCGAAAAGGAGTGATATCGAAAAAGAAGCCAAGTCAATGACATTTCCAAATATTTAATCGTATCTTTGAAATAAAAGTATAAACACCGAGAAATACTTTACAAAAGGACTTGGCGCATCGTTTTTTTAAAGACATTTTTCTATTCATAAGCATATGCCATTTATATATAACCGTCATTTAGAATTTTTAGAATAATAGGGACACATCTTTCAATTACATATTATACATACCTACTGTAAAATATTTTCTATTTGAATATATACGCTATGAAACTTGTTGCCTATGTTTTCTATAAATACACAATAGTTATCTTCGTAATATTGTTTCGTGGTCAACATAATTAAGTCTCATGCGTTATACCTTCGCATCATGAAATACATTTCTATTAATCCGCATTTTATAACAATACATTTCACAAAGTACACAGAGACGGCACATGGAATTTCTTTAAATTTTTTAACTTTATACACTTGACACTTCAAAAATATATAATAGTGTTCCATAGATAGTTAGTAATTATTTTACAACGTTTCATGATTTCCCTCAATCAAGATCAAATTATGAAAACATACCCTTCTAATATCACCATATTAACAGTGCTATAAAAATATAAATGAGCCCACTTCCAATTGTTATTTAATTCTTCCACCCTTACATTACTTATCTATTACAACATGAAATCTTTCTTCTATCGCCATTGACAAAACTATAAAATAGCCATTACTAAAAGTAGCTTGATTCATAGATACTGGCTCTAAAAAAAAAGAGGAAAATGTACCTAATTGTAAATTTCTTTCCACTTATAGGATAGAATGATGTCTTTAAAAAAACGATGCGCCAAGTCCTTTTGTAAAGTATTTCTCGGTGTTTATACTTTTATTTCAAAGATACGATTAAATATTTGGAAATTTCATTGACTTGGCTTCTTTTTTGATATCACTCCTTTTCGGTGTTGAATTTTTTTAAAGTAAAGAGACTTGGCTGCCTTTTTTACACGGAGTGTTTTTTTCTGGGATTTCCGATTACCCCAATGATCTTCTTTCCACAATCTCTTCGCCTTTGTCCATTGCACTTCATATGGTCCGCAAGTAAAGATGATTGTGTTATTTAATTTGTTTTCATTCATAATCATATGCGTTTTCATCTTTTATACGAAAATGTCATTTCTACCTGATAAAATATAGTGAAACTAAACGAAATATTGTATTTAAAAAGTGATCCTATTAAAGTTTGTTGCAAAGCTCTAAAGGAAATAGTAATTTCAACATTTTTCTATATAATTATGTATTTTAGATTAATGATTAATTGATTATCATTGTTCCCATAATTTCGAAATCATCAATAGCCATCCGTCATCATAATCGTTTTATAGCCAAATTTTTTTTATTTTCATTATTCCTATTTTAGTTAAAAATATATTTGTAATAATCAGTTTTAAATTAATGCTTTTACTTTGCAATTAGTTCACTGGATCCAAGATGTCAAAAACTTTTTTAAAGATTGTCAGCCATTAATAAAGCGATTTATTATATATTCATCTCTTATGAAAAAATTATGAACTGATGAAAACAGTTGCAAATCCGAGTTTCCAACTGAATTCCTACTCGAGTTGGGGCATACTCCAACATAGGAGCTTTCACACCCCGCAACAAGTTCCAATACGCCGGGCTGCGCAGTGCAGTTGCCAAGGTCACCCAACTGCAGTGTCTGCGTGTGCAAGCTCTCATTCGTGCACAACTTGCAGCAACCGTTGCCGCAACTAGTTCAACGAGTTGCACCGTGTGAAAGCGACATTATAGAAACAGAAGCCCTGAATCCATTTTCTAGATTTGGAACATATTCAACATTTAATTTGATCACATACATTGAACATTTGGAACATCAAAATCAAGCTCCATTAATTGCACTTTGATTGTCCACAAATAAGATTGAAGAGGCAGAGATATGCTGACCAGACGTGAAACATTTTAGTCGCAACATGCATGAACCAGAACACAATCCGCTCAGAAGTTCAATCAGACACCAATCAAAGATGTCATTAATCAATTAATAAGAGATCTTCTAAGAGAACTCTTTTATTTACTTCTTTGAACATGAATTACTTACCTAGATTGGCTGAATGTTTGTTTCATGTTTTTTTTTTTTTTATCAATTTGAACTTTACCTGACGAAGATTATAACCAAAATACTTGTGAAAGTCCAAATAAAATGAAGAGTTTAAAAAAAGAACTTGTGAAAGTCCAAATGAAAATAAGAGTTTTAAAGAGAACTCTTGTTACTTTTACCTTTTTATTTGCCCAGCTTTCGCCGGGCATTCCAAAAAAAGAACTTGTGAAAGTCCAAATGAAAATAAGAGTTTTAAAGATAACTCTTGTTACTTTTACCTTTATATTTGCCCAGCTTTCGCCGGGCATTCCAAAAATTTAGACTTACTCTGCCAAGTCAGGCAATTTGACGGAGAAGACTAGTTGTTTAGTGGGTATGATTTACTTCGCTTCTTTCAAGGTATATTTGTATTGAAAACTGATTTGTACTTGGTCGGAGTTACTGTCAAGAAAGTATAGACAGCGAATTCTTTTTCGAAAGGGTGGAACTTCAAATACACAGTAGACACATGCGTTGTGGCTCCATCTGCAGGTGAGAGTTCAGACTCTCTCTGTCCAGACTATATCGCATAGGTAGAGGGGGTAGTGGTAGACAAAACAAACTTCCTTGAGTCGTAGAGTACCTTTACTTGACGCGGTAAAAGGGGGGGGGGGGGGGGGGCATAGATCTTTTCCGTATAATAATCTACACCTTTATGCGAAACAATGGAGTACAGGAATGTCATTTTATTTGTCATGAATATTTTGTACAGTAGATGAGAACAAACACAGTACTCGCAGAAAAGTTCGATTCCGATGTAAAAAAAACCTAGAAATGCATGTAAATGCATTAGATCTGGGTTGTACGATATACTGCTGTGAAGTAAGTTATTTTAATTCAAATATTGAAAACCACAAAAAATCATAAAAAGGCAGCCCCTACTTTTTTCTTAACGGCTTGACCGATTGTTTTCAAAATTTAACAGCATATAGATAAAGAGTAAATCTGTGTCTCTAGTAATCCAAAAAATAATATAAAAATATTTTTTCTGGTTTTGAGGATATATGAGTCTTTTTGGCACCTGTGCCCTGAAATAACTAAACAAAAAAACTTTGGGGCTACTAGAGACACGTAGATCTACTCTTTATCTATAACCTGTGAAAATTTGAAGACAATCGGTAAAGCCGTTTAGAAAAAAGTAGGGGCCGCCTTTTTGTGCTTCATAAAACATGGATTTCATCAAGTATCGTAGACTCTTAAGAGTATTGTATACACTCAAAATAATTGTGAAAATGGTGTAACTTTTGTCGGAGATATAGGAGTGTCGCACCATAGACATTGTATAGCCTTCGCAAGCCGAAGGCTATACAATGTCTATGGTCGCACCAAACCGGGGAGAAATTGAGAAAATCTTGAACGGTGCTGCGGACGCGGTGTAACATGAAAACTGCGATAATAGTAAGTTAAACCGCCTGAAAATCTTGATATTACACTGAATTACATTAAATACACTCTTATGAACGTTTCACAAACTATTTTTATTTTAAATCTCTATATTTCGCCCTCTTTCCAGTGGGCTTCATTAGGAGAATTTCTTTGTGAAATGTTTTGATTTTTTGTAAGCTTGTTGGATGTTTTTTAATTGTTAGTTGTTTGTTTTTACCTGTCAAACTTCTGATGAAGCCCACTGGAAAGAGGGCGAAATATAGAGATTTAAAATAAAAATAGTTTGTGAAACATTCATAAGAGTGTATTTAATGTAACCAAACCCAAACTAAAGAATCGAGAAACGAAATTTTAAAATTACACTGAATGTTACCGGTCAAGCTAGGGCAACGGGAGTGGTTTTATTGTGGTTATTTTTGGGTGTGAATTATTTTATTTTTGGACATCTTATCTATGTATTCTAGTAAAGGAAAATAGTAACAAGGTTCTAGTAACAAAAATTGTTTTATTACGTCTAGTGTTACAATAAATGCGTGTACGAATATAAGTTCGTAATTGACCTTGTATAATGTAGGATCTAATCATTTGGATGGCACAAAGTTCATTGTGTGAATAATAGCTGTGGAATAAATTAATAATTAAAGTTTCAAAAATCAAATACGCATTCTTATTAACTACGAAAAAGGCTCAGTAAACGCATTGATAAGAGCTTTCGAAATGCATGAAACATAGGTATACAGGTAGGTAGAGGAGTCATTCAGATTATCTATCAGCAAAGCTAAAATGCAAATTTTAACTCAATTTTCCGGTGACACCAAAGGACCGATCTTGCAGGAAATTAATAGACAGAAGAACGGGATGCCATCTTTTGTCAAAAATTGGCAACTGATGAAAACAGTTGCAGACAGATGCAGACAGTTGCAGACTGTTGCAGACTGTTGCACTCACGTAACTAGTTTCGTCAATTCAGAGTTAACACAAGTCGAGGAACATTATTATTTATTACTGCTTAAATGAACAGCAGACAAAACTGCTGCTTATTACTGCTGAAATCTTGTGGGAGCTTGGGAATGGGAGCGTGCTAAAAGTTGCAGCAACTTCCCAATACTCCGGGCTGCACAGTACTCAGGGCTGCACAGTGCAGTTGCCAAGGTCAATCAACTGCAGTTGCTGCGTGTACAAGCTCTCATTTGAACAATGCTCTGCTAAAGTTGCAGCGACTTCCCAATACTCCGGGCTGCACAGTGCAGTTGCCAAGGTCAATCAACTGCAGTTACTGCGTGTGCAAGCTCTCATTTGAACAATGCTCTGCTAAAGTTGCAGCGACAGCCCAATACTCCGGGCTGCACAGTGCAGTTGCCAAGGTCAATCAACTGCAGTTGCTGCGTGTACAAGCTCTCATTTGAACAATGCTCTGCTAAAGTTGCAGCGACTTCCCAATACTCCGGGCTGCACAGTGCAGTTGCCAAGGTCAATCAACTGCAGTTACTGCGTGTGCAAGCTCTCATTTGAACAATGCTCTGCTAAAGTTGCAGCGACAGCCCAATACTCCGGGCTGCACAGTGCAGCTGCCAAGGTCAATCAACTGCAGTTGCTGCGTGTACAGGCTCTCATTTGAACATTGCTCTGCTAAAGTTGCAGCGACAGCCCAATACTCCGGGCTGCACAGTGCAGCTGCCAAGGTCAATCAACTGCAGTTGCTGCGTGTACAAGCTCTCATTTGAACAATGCTCTGCTAAAGTTGCAGCGACTTCCCAATACTCCGGGCTGGACAGTGCAGTTGCCAAGGTCAATCAACTGCAGTTACTGCCTGTGCAAGCTCTCATTTGAACAATGCTCTGCTAAAGTTGCAGCGACAGCCCAATACTCCGGGCTGCACAGTGCAGCTGCCAAGGTCAATCAACTGCAGTTGCTGCGTGTACAAGCTCTCATTTGAACAATGCTCTGCTAAAGTTGCAGCGACTTCCCAATACTCCGGGCTGCACAGTACTCAGGGCTGCACAGTGCAGCTGCCAAGGTCAATCAACTGCAGTTGCTGCGTGTACAAGCTCTCATTTGAACAATGCTCTGCTAAAGTTGCAGCGACAGCCCAATACTCCGGGCTGCACAGTGCAGCTGCCAAGGTCAATCAACTGCAGTTGCTGCGTGTACAAGCTCTCATTTGAACAATGCTCTGCTAAAGTTGCAGCGACTTCCCAATACTCCGGGCTGCACAGTGCAGTTGCCAAGGTCAATCAACTGCAGTTACTGCGTGTGCAAGCTCTCATTTGAACAATGCTCTGCTAAAGTTGCAGCGACAGCCCAATACTCCGGGCTGCACAGTGCAGCTGCCAAGGTCAATCAACTGCAGTTGCTGCGTGTACAAGCTCTCATTTGAACATTGCTCTGCTAAAGTTGCAGCGACTTCCCAATACTCCGGGCTGCACAGTGCAGTTGCCAAGGTCAATCAACTGCAGTTGCTGCGTGTACAAGCTCTCATTTGAACAATGCTCTGCTAAAGTTGCAGCAACCGATTGGCTCAACTATAGTTTCGTGAAAGTTGCACAGTGTGAAGGCGTCCTATGATTCATAAAACCCTAAATCCATTCATGTAAGAAGAACATAATCAAGCTCCATTAATTGCATATTGACTCAAGTCCACAAATTATCTTTCACAATGACTGATGTCCATAGGCGTGCGCAGGAGAAATCATTAGGAGGGGCCAACACGGGCGCCAACAGGATTAAAGACAAGTGAAAAAATTGCTACGAGTTTAGGGGGGTGTGGGGGGCGCGCCCCCCACCTTGCCCCGCAGGGCGTTTTTTGGATTTTTGAACTTTGAAATCAATTTTGGGACTTTCTGAAGAGTATTAATTGTTACCATTTTTTTTTAATTTTACCTACGTTTTCACTACAATAAGGTGCCCCAAAACCTAGCCCGGCAGAGTGTTTTGTAGTTTTTTGGCCCTTCAAAATGAATTTGAGACGTTTTGAGGTGCACTTTGTTCACATACCTAATGCAACTATATATGTTAAATACCACAAAACTTTATTTTTTCACTACATATAAATATAAATTGCGCTGAAAGGGGGTTCGGGGGCGGAGCCCCCAAGAAAAAATTCTCTGAAGGTACATATTAGAGCAATTTTGAGGCATATTAAAAATAAATAATTTGTAGGGGCAAAACCTGGAAATTCATGAAAAAATCGTATTTTTGGAAGGTCGTTTAGGCATTGTCTACGTGGTATTTTCTTCAAAATAATATTGTGTTTTTGATCAACCTAGTACTTGATTCCAGTAATGTGATCAACTCCAGTGTGCCCCGCAGGGAGATTTTTTTTGTTTAAAACCCTTTTAAAACAAAATTTTGACACTATTATGACCGCATTTTATAATTTTTTAGTTGAGTCTGACCCATTAGGGGGGGCCAAGGCCCCCCCGGCCCCCCCCGTGCGCACGCCTATGCTGATGTCACATTTACAAATGTCACATTTACAAATAAGATTGGATGATGGCAGACAAGTTTTCAGCTCACCTCAAGGTGCATTGAAATGGACATCAGGCCTTTTACGTGTATGGTACAGAGCTCTTTTCGAAATTGAATATGTATACCTCTGCTCCTGCTAGAGCTCTTAAAATCCAAATTCTCTATTTCACCAATCACCAAATACTACTCGCAAATGTATGAAAGTGATGATGATAATCATAGGGGAAAGGATGATGCGGGTATCGTGGCCTATTACTAGGAATTATCCTACCATTTATCACGAAAACCCACCCATGAGACAAACTGGAAGGATTACGGCGTGAGGAGTGGGGGAATGGAGGGGGGGAACGAACTTCAGTCCTGTTTGTTTTTTGCAATGCGTTCATCAGTCTGGGATGAATCTCAAGTATCAGATAAAATCTTCTAATAACATTTTCGCTGTCCGAGTTCACCAAAGTGATTATACCGACTAGTTATATGTGGAAGTCTGCTAGCATTGCCAACACTTTTATGTTATTGTTCCTTGGGCTAATTTAATATCAAGTATATTAATTTTAAAAAAAAACACATACACACATTAAAAGTATGTGAGTGTAACACCACATAATAAAAAAAACAAATAAGTTCATATTATGTGATGCTACTACCGGGTGGTGCAAAAATAAGCACCCTGTTTGAGAGGTCACTACATGAAAACTATAACAGATAAAGGGCTGAAACTTTCTCATGTTATAGAACAAGTATACAAATTTAATATGTGCAATTTTCAGAAACATTCGAGTACGTACTTCAATAAAAGTTACATGCATTTGAATTAAGACGTTAAAAAATCGTTTTTACTTGCGTTTACATAGCGCGCTTTTGAGTTTAAACAAGAACCAGAAGCTTGTTAAAAAGAATCTCCTGTTTTGTACATGCGTTGATCATAAGTTGACATAAAAATTACTCCATTTAGTAAAGCATGTCTGTATATTATTGAGATGTGGTTTCAAGAAGAGATATGGACTATGGAGGGAAAAGTTTGCTGAATTTCCCACGACGAATTGGAAAATGTTAACCCCGCTTAATGTCGTTATACGAAAGTTACATAAATTCACACATACCTATTCACTTAAGGAATCCAAGACAAAATCGCATAAGGGTTTATTAGGTTAGGATTTCGCCAGTTTATTAGGATTTATTAAACATATATTTATGTTTGTTTAGACATCCATAAATGAACATAAATTGACCTCATTCTACAAAGAAACTACAAAACTATTAATCAAAAACGTTAATTTCGTCTGGTTTAATCTGTTTTATATCCGCGTATATCCGCGAAAAATTTTGGGTTTCTGGAATAAAATTGATACAATTTCATGTATTTTGGAGAGTACTTAAGGCCTCTCTAGTTTGAATCACTTCAGTAATATTTTGGGCGTATGCGTTTAAATAAGTACTAATTATCTAATTTTTCATACTTTCCCCTAAAAGTCGTAAATAAAGAAACTTACAAAAAAATCTAAAAAAAATAGTTGTTTGATAATGTGGCGCCCCCTAAATCTCGGCACCCCGGGCGTGCGCCCGGGTCGCCCTACCCACGGGCCGGCCCTGTTGTCCCCACTTGTAATTAGGTTAAAGTTGATCATCACGTAGTGGATGACTTCTAGCGTGTCAGAATCTTAGATCTCTGTTTTCTAATCATCATGACAGCTGCCTCGGTATGTTTTGATAAAAGCCAGTGATAAACCAGTCTTGCAAATCACCCTTCGGTATAGAAATAGCAATATTTTATGCAACTTCTACTACGTCTATGTACGACCGGTAATCGCGTTTGGGGGTAAGTTTTATCAGGACATATAGGACATATAGATACAGTTGATTCCTTATGAAAAAGTACGAGTCCACACTTTCAGCTTAGAGGAATTAGTGGTGGGGCACCACTAATTCCTCTAAGCTTTCAGCAATAGCCAAACCACTATTCAGCCGAGAAAGGTTCAATGCTGGACTGTGCAAAAGATGCTTTTTTCCACTGCCATTCAATTGACATTTGACCTTCGAGATTCGGAAACACTTTCCCAAGAAGAGAAGCCAGCCTCAGCTTCAGATCGTACATCCAAAAGCTGGACGACAGTCAATTAGAGAAGAATATAAAGAGAATTGGAATGTCTACCTCTAAATACAACATTCTCTGCAGCTGCTGAATCAGACTTATCCTAATCGGAAGATCAGCACAGAGGTATCAGCAGAATACGCCTCCTCGAAACCAATCAAACAGTCAGAAAACAACACACCTAGTTCCATATGGAAAATAGTTAAGAAGCTGACTGGAACAGATAAGAATGAATCAGCTCAAATTATTCTGAAAAGGGTGGTCGATAGATGAGTTCAATCTGAAGTCTCTGGCCACACAAGATGCTCAACTATTTTCCTCCCATGAAATCACAGAGATCATTCTACTCATCTTATGAGCCATAAACATTGGGAAATGGGACGATGTTCTGATGAGTCAAGTGAAAATGAGGTGCAATGTTTACTGCCCATGTTAGATAAGCCAGCGTGATATTGCCATCCAAAATTAAGAATGTCTTAGTTAACACGTTTTATATAAAAGAAGGAATTTGAAACTCTGCCCATGCATTGCTCTCCTCAAAAAGATATTTTCAAATAAGTTTGCAGAAAAAGCAATGCATAGGTATGCGTAGTTATGCTTTCATCATGAAAAAGAAAAGACTAAAGCTCTAAGCTAAAGCTTTCCTGTCATCATCATGAATATCGCACCACCAGACTAAGGTGCGAAACCATACTCGCTGAATGTTTTTCATAATAAGTAGTACCAATACCTATCACAACTTAAATGAATTAATTAACGACTTTATTCTGTATCCGAGCCTGTGAATAGATCCAGATCTAAAGCATGAGGAATAATGTATCGAGTTTGATATAAAATTTATTTTTGATTAAACAAAATCACGTCTGTAATGGTTGAAGTAAAGGAAATGAAAGAAATGAAAGTATGAGGAATAATGTATCGAGTAATGTAACTCAAGGTCTTCAAGACGCTCGAGCTTTTCAAAGTTCATCAAAACGAACTGCAGCAATGTCTGGATAAATGTTTCACTCACCCGCATCTTCCGTGGCGGGTGTCGTTGTTCTTCTTGGTGCATGCGTCGTCGGTGGTGCAGGCTTAGGAGTAGTCGTCGACGACGGCGTCCCTATAGACATGGCACATAGCACATGGCACATTACATATCACATAGCACATGGCACATGGTACATGGCACATAGTACATAGCACATGGCACATAGCACATAGCACATAGCACATGGCACATTACATATCACATGGCACATGGCACATTACATATCACATGGCACATTACATAGCACATGGCTATGGCACATAGCACATTATAGCACATGACACATAGCACATAGTACAAAGCACATGACATAGCACATGGCACATTACAGCACTAGTAGGTACATTGCGCATTACATAGCACATGGCACATAGTACATGGCACATAGCACATTACATAGCACATGGCACATAGTACATGGCACATAGCACATTACATAGCACATGGCACATAGTACATGGCACATAGCACATTACATAGCACATGGCACATAGCACATAGTACATAGCACATTACATAGCACAATGAGCAACTGGAAAGAAATTCATTGCAAATAGGTCTGAAAATTAAAAGTTTTTTATTTGAATACCTACTAATTAATCGGTTTTTGCAGCAAACTTTGATTATTAAACTTGAAGGTCTGTTATAATATGCACGCTTGTTAACCTAACATTTTGTTGATACGTCAGTTAATTTAAAAAGCCTGATGAAGACAGGGAGTTCGGGGTCAAAGCCCCCGAGATTTTTGTTGTCTGTGGCTTAACGTCGCACTGTTCTGCAGCGAGGCTAATGGCGACGGATGAATGATTATGATGATGATTGGGAGATGATGGTGAAGATTAGGTAAGGATGGAAGATGGGAAGGAGGCGGTCGTGGCCTATTAGTAGGGTACCTTCCCAACATTTGCCTGTCGACTGAGGGAAAACCACGAAAAAACCCCATTCAGGAAGGACGGCCGCGGGAATCGAACCCGGGCCTCCGGAATACAAGTTCCGAGTGTTACCACTCGGTCAACCTGTTCCGTAAAAAAACAAATGTTGTATCTCTGCTATTTAATTTGTTGTATTGGTGCAATTCATGACAGTTCACCCCCCAAAAAATATTTTTATGGTATCCACACTATAATGATATGAATAAATAAATAAATTTCACCTCGGCGTATATAATTTATTAAATACGTGTGTTCACTCAGTTCTTAGATCCCATCAAAAGGGCGAAGACACAAACTGTAGGATGAATTGGGTGGTAGAGCTATGACGTGGGGCGCCGAGACGAGCCCCCCCCCCCCCCACCCTTTGAAAGTTCTCAACGTAAATACCACCAAAGTGATTGCTGGTAGAACGTGACAATGCGGTTGTAATTTCATTGCTAGGCAAGTGCTCTATAGGTCTCACTTTTACTTTGCGTTCATTTTTACATGTTATCAAAAGAATTAACCAACACTTTGATACAGATAGGTAGAGAGATCTTTGTTTACTACTATTATACAGTAATATAAAACATGTTTGTAGGGCCAGTATAAGAAATCCAAAAGTCCTTTTTCGTAGTTTTGAGATATTCGATGGTGAAAATTTAAATTTACATTGGAAACACGGAGAACTTAAAGTTTCGTGCTTTGGAAAAACGGACACAGGGATTTTGTTAAATTTTTAAATTAGTTCCATTCAAAAGAGACTAAATGAGTTAGTGGGAAATTGCTCCTAACTCAAATGACCAAAATATTAATTAGAGATTTTTTAAGTTGCGAGTTACTCATCTGTGATGGACGAGATCAATTTGCTCTGACAAAGTCCATTGAGCAGCAGACAGCTCAAAAAGTCATGCTTACATCTGTTCAATATTCAAATTGCATTAATCTCCCGCCCCTTCGATAGTTTGTACCACCCCAGACAAAAATATTGTATTCAACACTCTTTTTAAATATATTTAATTGAGAAATAAGTATTATTAGTAGAGTTCAGCGAAGTTCAAATAATTTGGGAAAATTCTGGTTTCTAGATTTGTTCATTTTTGCGAACAAAACTTATGTAAAAGCTACATTAAATACAAAGTTTGAAATGTTTTACTAACACAAGCAAAACTATAAAACAACTTCTTCTTAACATATCTTTAAAAATATACAACAAATATATCTCACCGTTCTCAGTCTCCTCATAATCATAATCATATTCCAGTTCTTCGTCATAAGTCTCCGGAGGGTCTGGTTGTTGAGCTTGCGGCCTTCTTCTTCTCGTCCCAGCATCCCCCGACAAGACGAGCACCCCCAGCACAAGAAACACTACCACCTGTCCTCTCATTGCACTTGAGATGAGGGGTGAGCCACCCCAGTGCAACCCTTTACACGCTCCCAACTAGAGGCAAACTGATTGGAGGTTCTTCACCAATACGAGTCGATTTTTTTTAAAAACTTCTACTCACAAAGCAAGTGGAAAGATCACTGAACATTTGGTCCTTGTAACTATAAAGATGCATGTTAAAAAGAAAGAGGGGAGACATGGGATGGAGAGGGGAAAAGGGGGAATAAAAAGAGATAAAGAATTGACAGACTTTGTCTGGAGAGAAGTACTTGAAATTGATTCATTTTTTTCTAATAAGATCAACTTTTAATTATTCTCATTTGTGATACTATTTTCTTAACCGAGCAAAATCAATTTATTGATCGATTATATTGACACATGTAATTTTAAGTTCAGAATCATATTTAAAATAATTCTTCACTCTGCATACAGAAACTATATTAAGATATAACTTTGATAACCTTTCAAAATTCGGGTCACACATTTTTTTAAGATGACCCTGTCGAAAACGATCATTAAACTCGTCTCAAAACTACATGTTAATACGATCTTTCTGTCTATGCAATAAACAAGCAAAAAAATACCAAGAAATTCCTACTAGATGTTAAGATGCGTTGAATTGAGTGTGCTTCTCTTTCCATCTGGACCCTTGACACTCCTCCAGCATCTGGTAAAACAATTACATACATGGTTTACATAGCTCATAGTTTAGCGGCATTTAAAAGATATAAAGAAAAGAGTAAACTTTAATGAAAACATTTCTTCCTGTTGTAAAGTGCAATAGATTGAAGATAATCACAATAATTAGTAATTAATCTAATAAGCAAAAGATCACACACATGATTACTGGAATTATATACAATTAAGTGAGCACAGCAGAAGTGAGTGATTGTTATAACAATTTCGTATACCTATTGTGGTCGATAATGGAACCAATCTAAGAACTAATAAGCAGGAACGAGTAATGAAGACCAGCATAATTAGAAGATTGTTCATGGTCTTTACTTTGTCTAGGGTTGGTCAAACAAAATTATATTGTATTTTATTAACGCATTATTTTGATTTTTTTGTCAATACTGTTTTAATATATTTTTTATATTTTAATCTACAGGAAGTATATTTAAATGATTCAATCAATAACTTTGATACATAAACTAGACCCGGAAACAAAAATTATTCTTGTGGTTAAATTTTCAGTGAGACAATCAAATTTTACATAAATACCTGAGAGGTCTTTTTGTATAGGTATAAAAAGGATAGAGAGATTTAAAATTGTTCTAAGAAAATTTCTGATGGATAAATGTTTTCTATTCTGTTTGTTGTTTTTGATTATTTCAATGATTGTCCGGCACTTAGGATGGGAATGGGGGTCAATGACCCCACTTTTCATCTTGGCACCCCTAGATAAAACCCAAAAATATAAAAAAAGTGCACAAATTAAGCAAAACTAAGCACTTATTTTATGAGAGGTCCTGAAGTTCAAATTGCACCACGAAGACGTAAAACTGTGTCTGTTAATGGATACATAATTTATTAATAAACTGTTATTTCGGACATACGATTAGTTTACTTCCGAACTTCCTAATTTAAATAAAAAAAAGTCAACAATACGGACACGAATTACTGCAGTTGTATGTAACACGTGCTCGATTATAAACGCTGTACGAAGTGATATTAATAAAATGATGACAAACTGAAAAGACTCATTGACATTGTCACTTCGAATGCGTCTATGATCAATGCAAATAATCGCATCTGCATGATAGAGAAAGAATTTTGAAAAGGACTGATCGAAAGTTTCATCTCGATAATTCGAATAATTGAGATCATGGACTCACTTGACATTATCAAAAGCCACACATACATCTCTACTCATTGAAACAGCTGCTCCATTCAATTAATTTTGATTGAAAATTAAAAAAGTGACCAAGAGTGGTAATACTCATGAAGAACGAACAACAGAAGCATGTAATTTAGTTGGACCGATGCAAACAAATGATATCTTTTTAATTGGATAATGCTTTCTTTTCTACATAACCATCATGACGTTTAAACCATTCGAATAATTTAAATTGTTATTTAAAAGTATTTAGCATTAAATTAATGTTTTCTAACGAAGAGAATCTCAGCTGGTATTCAGTGGCTCGAAATATCATTTCCTTTCTTACTTTACTTTTCTGATGAGGTTTCCGGATGCTGAATTATATGATGCTATGACGAAAACATATAAATAGAGTATTACGATAAATGATTTCAGCAGACATATTTGCAAAATGATCTGATAAACACCGTGTCAGTTAGCAATTAAAGTCCAGACTTTACGTTCGATTATGACTGGATGGACCAGCTTTCAGAAACAAAGGTAAGTTTACATCCCATGCTTTCGCGTTATAATAGGTTCGATATCATCTGTGGAACATCTGAAAAATATTTGCTTTTCAGTTTTCATTTCTGGGTAGAACAATATCTGATTTGACGTAACATATTGGCCCTGGACTTACACGCATGGGTTCAATTCCAGCAGTCGACCTTCTTCATCGAGATTTAGCAATATTTTGTGAAATATCTTCACTTCACCTCTTGAAAGTTATGTTTCTAAATTAACAACAGCTGTACCCGACTTCATGGGCTTCCACAGAGGGGGGGGGGGGGGGGGGGGCAAGAGGGAGTGCTTGCCCTCCCCCTGGATGTCAGGAAAACATACAAAATTTCTGGTGTTTTACGTATAGTTTCATTTTGTAACCAAAAAACTAAAGAAATTTGATTTCACCGTATCAAAAAAAAAGCCATTCTCATGCCAACTTTTCACATGGCTTCAAAATTCCCACGAAATTGATTAAAGTCACCCCGTTTGACGGTATTATATATAATTATAATTTTTATCTTAAAAAATGTAATCATAGGTAGTAAAACGCAATTTTGTTTCAATTTCATTTTATTACAGACAAGCAAAAAAAATTATTATTCAGGTCACCGTCATTCTTTCACAATAACCTGAATACATTCAATTTAGTATATTAAATAATAAATAACATTCTCACATTAGCAAAGCAACAATGAACTGAATATTTCTTTTCACAAGTATCCTATCACAATACGCTTTTCTCTGCGTGACTGCAAATCTTTGCGATGATTTCCTAACAAGTAACTAAGAATAAAAATAAAATATCTTCTTTCTCCAAGTTGCGAAGCCGCCGTTTCGTATAAAACTCGGCCACTTCAAAAAATCATGACGACTGCTCGATGAACATTTTCAAAACTGGTGAAAGAGAAGAATATTATGGTGATACTAGCGCTCGGCCGTTTTAGAAAATTGAGAGAGAAAAAATGTTTCATAAGTGGGTGTAACTTTGAATGAATGTTTACATGATAAGTCTGATTGTATATTTCATTATTTTGAAATGATGAAAAATGAAGAAGTGATGTACACTGGCGGCATTATGTTGTTTGTACTCTGTCTCTCTCTGGTCCATATCAAAACATGTTTATGATATGGGTCAGAGAGAGACAGAATGCAAGGATCATATTGCCGCCACTGTACACTCGGCACAACAAAAATTGATTGTTGAACAAATTTGAATGACTGCTGGTCTTGTTCCATAACAATCAAAGCTTGTTATTATCGTTGAAATGGGAGGTCACATACTAGAGTGAGACAAGGTGATCGCTTGGACTCACTTCTGATGGCGTGATCTAACATTTTTCAGTCAATAAGATTTATTGAACGGTCAATTTTTGTTGTGCCAAATGTACATAAAATAATATTCAATGTTGACAAAATGTTTCTAGTACCTAAACGGTACTCACTTTCCAGATTTAAAATGTCTGATGAAAACTCAGGAAAATCTTAATTAAATCTAGTTATCTACTTACACAAAAAGTGTTATTATTATATTATTACTATTATTAAGCCTAGATTCTCAACAGAGTCGAGGCTCCACTAGTGAGAATGTAATAGAGAAGGGAGGAGAGGAAACCTGGTGCCGGCATGTAGCCTTCCTGACGAAAGATACCAAGGGGACCAACGTCTTAACGTCCCTTCCGAAGGACGGCGTATGATATTCACAGCACGGACCTCCACAACTCACGCCGTCGAGAGACTGATGACAGGTGGAGGGAGGTCGTCAAACTAACCCCCAAACACCCCAGTCTCTCTGCTCTGGCCCAACGGCAGCAACTGGCAGCAACTTGCTTAACCTCGGTGATCCAACGAGAACCGAGGTAACCAATACACAAGCCGTTGGATTGATGGTTGATGGTTTCTAACAAAGGAGTGGTGAAGTTCTCACCTGATTCTGGGTGGAGCGTATAGCCCTGCCTTGCATGTTGTTCGCGCAATTTCCTGGACTTGCGAAGCGCATAGGCGGCTGCTGATAACGGTAGACATTGTTGCCCCACAACATGTAGGGTGCAGGGAAACGCGGCACAGAGGGATGAGCTTGACCCTCAGGGCGCTGTTGCAAAGTGTGCTGTGGTGGCGGCGTAGGCATGGTGAAGTCGGTGAAGTCGGCCAAGCCTGAGAGAATAATGCAACATGGGAATGAAGCTGAAGGAGACGTGACCGAAAAACTTTAGAAAGCTCTGAAATTAGAAAACTCAATTTGTTCTCTTTTCTGAATTGAAAAAATATGAAGTAGAACAAGGTACTATTGGTACTATCTGTAGTACCACGAGAGAAAGGAATACACACTAAAAGTGTCTATTCCTAGGAGGGATATATTTTTGTATTGGAAGGAGCTCTAAGCACATTTTCCAATTCCAACTGTCTTTTAATTCTTCATGTGGACATCTATAGAGATAAGATTTTACTGAAATTAAGCTCGCGAGAAATAGAAAGAAACTTTAAAAAAATCGCGAGTATGTGAAATTTAGAATATTTAATTACCATGTCCTGCTTGCGGCTTCACCGAGTGACTCGGCTGCGCAGCAAGGAACGTCCCTCTCTCTTCTTTGCTCTGAGCCAGAGAGACGTACAGCGTCCTCGTGCCCAGAATCTTCCCGTTCATTGCCTGGATCGCCTTCTCCGCCTCCTCCGGGGTCGAGAAGCAGACGAATCCAACTCCCTTGCTGAGACCGCGATCCAACATCACCTTGACGCTCGTGATGTTGCCGAACTGGGCGAACGCCTGGCGCAGTTGTTCGTCGTCGATCGTCCATTCCAAGTTCTTAACGTATACATTCATTTCTTGGAAGGCGTTGGAACGAGCGACCATGCGCTTCAATACTTGCTGTCGATCGACTTTGGATTGAGCGAGACCGACGTACAACGACCTGCCCTGGGATATTTCCTTCCCATTCAGAGCCACGATGGCCGTCATCGCCTCTTCGGGTTCCTTGAACGCCACGAAACCGAAGCCACGTGACTGTCCGTCTTCAGCTTTCATCACTCGATGGCTGGTAATCTGTCCGTACTTCTGGAAGAGATCGTACAATAGCTCGTCGTTGAGCTCGTCGGCGAAGTTCTTGACGTAGACGTTGTTGAAGGGTCGATTTGGTTGGATTTGATTGCGAACCCTGTGTGGTATGAATTTCCCCACAAACACTTTCTTTCCCTGCAGAAGCATTCCGTTCAACTTGTCAATCGACTTATTTGCACCCTGTTCATCTGCGAAATGAACAAAACCGTATCCCTTTGACACTCCGTTCTCATCTTTAGCTATCTTGCAGCTAAGAATTTTACCAAAAGCTGCGAAAATGTCGTAAATTGCCTTGTTGTCAATCATTTTATCCAAATTTTTTATGAAGACATTTCCAATACCAGATTTGCGGAGGGAAGGGTCTCGTTGGGACCACATTATGCGTATCGGTTTTCCATGAACTTTGTCGAAATTCAAAGAGTCCAGAGCTCTGGCTGCATCGTCAGCTAGTTGGAAGTTGACGTATGCGTACCTCAAAGACAACTTCGAAATATTGTCGCGGCAAACTCGGATGGAGAGTACCGTCCCCACTGTTGAGAACTTCTCGTAAAGCATGGCTTCGGTGACGTCGGCGTGCAAATCGCCCACGTAGAGGGAAGCACGAGTGAAACAGCTTTGTCCCGGATCAGCGACTTCGATAGGTGGCATGTTGTTATTTGCCATGGACCACTTTTTTACCTTGTTTTTACTAGCCAGCTCCTTCCGCAGAAGAATATCTTCGGGGGTCGTCGTCTTGCCTATAGAAAAGGAGGAAATTGATTCAATATATTTTGTTCAAATTTGGTTAAGTTTACTACACGTATTTCAAATAATATTTCACGCCACCTTTTCTTCAGTTTCCTAATTTTATAAAATGTTTATAACCGAATTATAACTAATCTAGTAGCAGACAAAACGTCAATGATTGTGTCCAAACAATTTGATTGTTGGAAATGGAAAATCAACAACGGTTGGCATGACAACCAGACAAAAGAACGTCGCAGTCACTGCCTCTTGGATCAGTACAGCACAACATTAGTTTGTCACGGCCTCCTAAAAAATTATTTTCCTTTCATTTCAAAACAAAATATTCCACTGTTGTATTTCAAAATATGCTCTAGAACCTGGTATACCTTATCTACGTATTACGATATTATAACTGTTTAAAGAAAACAAAATCTTCTTTTACCTGTCGCCAAATTTTGATTCGATTTTACCATAAATCAATTTTTGGCTGTCGATATGCAAACAGCTGAGTATGAAACAAACAATCTGAGCTCAAGGTCACTGTTTTGCTCCTGCGCTGCGCCTATCACAAGCGTTTGCCTAGGGAAAAGTATGATTTGTTTTTCGATTCGATTAATCGATTTTTTCTTCCGATTATCGATTTAATTTAATCGATTTTTCAGATCGATTTAATCGATTCATCGACTATTTTACTTGGATCGCCTAAATCATAAATCTAATCAATTGTGTCATAAACATCCTAGCCCTAATGATGATGATATCAGGAAACGTTGCTATCACCGCCACAGCCTAAACGGCTAAACCGATCGATCTGAAATTTTTACCACATGTGCACTTTTGGCGTCTGATGATACCTTCCCTTACGAATTTTTTGTGCCGCCATTTTGAAATCGGAAGTGACGCCATATCTCAAATATCATTCATATCATTTCATATTCATTGAATATCATCAATATCATTCATCCGTCGCCATTAGCCTCGCTGCAGAACAGTGCGACGTTAAGCCCCAGACAAAAGGAAAGTACACAAAATGATGTACGAAAAATGGCATCAAGATTTAATAGAAGTTTGTTACTTTTTGAGTAATAATTTTAAAAAGTACTGAAATTCCACGCTACGAAGGTATGGTAGTAGAGTATATAGTCATATCAAATGATAGACGTATTGGAAAAGCTAAACTCAATATCAGAAGATAATATTACCCTCATGGACAGAAATGATCCCTTGTCCCCACCTCCTCCGAACCCACCGCAAGATGTCTGCGTCTATTCACATGAAATGTTGCATTACCCCCAATATATTCTTCACTGTCTAAACAAATGTTTCATGGCTTCCTGCAGTTCAAAAATTTCGAAAAAAGTAAGTTTTTCAAGGAAAGATTGGTTTCTTTTAATATCTCTCTAAATACCAAAAGTGGTCAGAGCTACATCAGAGCAACATCAGAGCATCAGAGTAACACCAACGACATTAAAGCCGAACTTGTCACATTGGGCTATGCACCCACCCGCGTCTCTCAACTCATACAGTTTGAGGACTAAAGCTCCTCTACCACTCTTTCTAGTCGAGCTACTGGACAAAGACAACACCTGAGTAGAGATGGCAATTGGTAATATTACCACGGTTGAGTAGAGATGGCAATTGGTAATATTACCACGGTACACCAAATGGCGAGTCAAAGTCAATGTCGGCAAATGCGAAGCTATTGTCAAAGATATCTTTTGTGTTTATCAGACGAACCCATGAACCAAGCTCAAACTCTTTGGCACCCACATAGAATGGAAACCCACAGTTCGCTACGAGTCCGTCCACTTAGACATCAAGAGCTCTATCCCATATCATCAACAGAAAATCAGTCATTATAACATCAAGAAGTTTCCTTCTCTACAAATCACTTATTCGACCAATTTTGACATTTGCCCCTGCAGTCTGGGGTAGACCTGCAAAGACCCCACATCAAACGCCTGCAAATCCTACAGAACAAAGTCCGCAGAATAATCACTAAAGCTTCTCTCTACACTAAAAACGTCAACTTACATAAGGACCTGGGCATAGACCCCATCAAGACGTTCATAACGAAGACAGTAGCTAAATTCTACTACAAGTACGCCATTCATCAATCTATATAATAAATAATGTTACTTAATTAAATTGTAACAATTAATTAAGATGTGGATTATTATCATAAGCTCTTCAACAAGCCTCAAATAATCCGTGCATAATTTATACAGATTTATTTTGCACGCTGATATTTTTCAGATACCGATCAACTTCAAGTATGTCTAACGCGTATAAGAAAACTATTCCGAATAAACTTGCTTTCATTTGGCGTAGGACAATTTTCCAGGCCTGGAATAGAGTTATCGGATGATTTGCAGGCTGGCTGTTAGATAACCTTGTATCAAGATTTGTACAAATAAATGTATACACATTATTTTATACGTACAAAATCTGCAATGTCTTATCTATATTTAGTTTATTCCATATTATTCAGCCACTTTTGGCCTGCAATGCAATTATTTCCCGTATTTCAATTTCAACTTCAGGTTTGCAACATGATCTGGGTCTAGATTTTGTTTAATCATGTAATATTAATCGAATACAATTGAATGGTAAATATCTCTGCCTAGAAATACATTTTACTGGTTCTGATATTCAATCGGAGGATATTGTTTTATCTTTGCATATTTTACACTTGACAGCGCTGAATAACTATTATTCATTACCACAACTGAAACTTGAAATATGATTTGTTTTAAAATATTATAAAGATTCAAACTTTGATTCCTAGGTATTGTATAATATAATGTTAATTAAATGAATGGAGCGAGCTGCAACCCGTGCACGGATGTTTTCTACAATAACTCCTGTGACGTTTTGAGACGTTCCAAAATTTAACTCTTCCGTGTTTGTGCAGTTATAAGAGCATTAAATTTGTGTTAGATAAGGTGACCTTGGATCAGGCAACATTTTAAATAATTCTTATGCTCTAAGACATAAATCAAACCTACGCTTCACCAATCTCCCGCCATAGGAATAATGTCCGTGGTCGGGGGGGGGGGGGGGGGGGGAGAGTTGCGTGATCTGTGAGGGGGAAGGGGGGGGGGGCAGTATATGACAGTCTGGAGCGCATTGTCCCGGAAAATAAATATAATGAATTTTAGCTCATTGTCAAGCATTTTTGTGCGTTTTCGACTTAATCTGCAATCTATAAGATGTGTTCTCCGGAACAAAAAGTCTCAGAGTGTTTTTTTTTCTCACATTTTATAGAATTATGAACTTACAACGATTTAGAAAGTAGCTCAAAATATATAAATGGGGAGATAAAGTATACCCACTTTCCTCGAAAAAGATCAAACAAATCCTGAATACAAAAACTCTGATAAGATTTTAAATGTAGTTTGAAGTTAATAACATTGTGGTTGATGTTATAGTTATGTTATGATGTTATGCGGTTGTAGTTATTTTTGATTGACGAGACCATAGTGGAGTATTATACCAACCCTTATATACGTATTTTTATTGTACTTTCCTTTATGTGTACAACAAAATGCCTTTATAAAGCCATGTCTAATTACAAGAAATGGATCAATCGGGTCAATAAAAACAATATAACTCGCAATACATCGGTTTTAATATCAATACAATGAAATAACACGAAATAAATTATTAGAAAACGTACGGTTCAGAACACAATTTTACAAGAAAGCGTGGCAAATTATTCCCTGACATAGTGTCCGTTATTCTCTTTTATTTCCATCACCTTTTAATACCCAATGGTAGGAGCTAATGAAGCAAACTTTTAACAAACTAGAGTTTAAAATATAATTATGGACATTGTGTAATGTAAGTATTGAATTATCAGTCAATAACTTTGTTCTCATAAAATTTACTTAGAAGTAAATTTGGTATGCCTTTGCAGTTTGGGTATAAAAATGCAGGTTTCTTACTACATTGGTCAGGTCTGCAAGAATCATGGTTTATTGATTTCTAATTATAGCGTTCCGCAATGCAGAATTCCAGAATTTTATTTAAATCCATCGCACCTACGAACTGAAAGATTATTTCTATACAAAGAAGATATGATCACTCTACACAACTTATTTATCACACAGTCAAATGCACAATTTAATCATGTTTTAATTTTAATTAAACAAAACGTTGCAAGTTAATAAAACAGAGCAGACATTATGAAGCATCTAATTTTCGTACTTCCATTCTAATTATATTAAAACATTATAAGTAGTATGTTATATTAGATATTAAAAGTAATAAAATATTATATTAAATATTATATTAATATATTATATATTATTTTTTGGAGCTTAGGGCACTATACCCATTTTTTTGAAAGCAGTTTTGTAGTAAGTTTAAGTTAGACAATAGATTTTTATATAAAATGTGTATTTTGGCTTTAAAGGGTTCGGTAGCAATACTCCGTAACCATTTATACAATCAACACACAGTTTTATAATTTTTCACTTGTTAGATAGAGATATGTCATTTTCAATGTAATTATTATGAAAATGTTATGTTTAGTTTCTTACTTATTTAAAATGTATAATTTCTATTTAATGTTATACGTGTCCATGTGGCAACCAATAATTAATGGCAGTGTTTTCAAATAAAGTTTTCTCTCTCAGATGATTTTTTTTTATCTAAAATTAAGTATCTTTAAACTCCAGAAAGTTTGGGTTCGACAATGCATGTTCATGTCTTTGTGAAAACGCTGCACTACAAACTGTGAAACATTACATTAATTTGTCGACACTCAAATATTACATTATTATTAATATTTTTAGAAAAGTTGGACAGGTAAAATGTTCCTATTGTTAGTTCTTCAACTCAATCAACTGAGTAAAAACGTGACAACATTTTTATTTATAAACAATCGACTCATTGTCAAGCAGCACCTAAATTATACCAATTTTTAATCTAGTTCCATATTGATTAGTTAAAATTGTACGAAGGACTTTATAGCATGTGAAATAATTGTGGGAAGCCACAGCAGGACTCTATCTAGCAGGGGTAGATGGAGTAAATGTAATGATACATAGGAGGTAGAGCTGGGTAACTTCCTTGAAGTATATAGGATTAAAGAAGCCATAACAAGAAAAGCAAGTTTTCATGGTTTCAAACAGTTCAATACAGATCTAGTCGTTCGACGGTCGTTCGTTAAATAGACATCTCGTACTCTAAATGGTGAGTTTCAAAAAACATTGATATATCAACATGGAAATCATAAATAGATTATAATTGTATTGTTTAATTGGTGTTGAACGGATTAATTAGTTTTGACTGAAAATAACCATGGCCAGTGATTTTATCGATGCAGCTTATCATTTTATGAGCTCGCGTCAAAGTAACAGACCCGTGTTGATAAAGAGTAGTCATGAACTTTAGAATAAGTAACTTCAAATCCGGGCGCATGTCATGTCGATATTGTATGCAGTTTATGTGTGATGTGTGATGTGTGATTCGTAGTCAACACTCGACAATGACAGTTGGTTGGTTATACGGGATTGAAATATGATGAATCGAATTTTGTTTGTATTTCAATAAATTTTGAAGACTCGATTTAATATTACAAGGATTCAGGGTAACATGGAGGGGGTCGTTTATATTATTGAATATTATATTTAAGATTTAAATCTACAGTTCCAAATTACCCATCTTTATCGAGAGTGTAAGAAAAAATGACTCAATTATGTCTCTTATTCTGAGAAAATATAGTTTCTGTGGAATATTTCGTTTTTATAATATGAGTAATACAAGAATTAATTACGAAGAATTGTAAAGGTACTTTGTGTAGAAATAATTATGTAAATAAGATTAAATGAGATCCTTTTTTTAAAGAAATGGGGAATGCTGAGTAATTCCTTGATAATTATCGGGGGAAGCAGATTTCAGAAACTGAGACCAAGCACTTTGTGACCTTTTCCATTCATATTCTGGAGTAGTCTGGAACCTAGTATTAGGTTTATCACATCATAACATGATATTATGTTTATATTGTAGATATGTATAATACTCATTTTGCACAAGACATAGTACTCATACTATTGCTTGTAGAGTAAAGAAGCTACAATTGCAATGCAATTCACAGTTAATATTTGCAAATTTGAACTATACTAATATCAACACACGTAAACCTTTCAAAACAAATATTTGTTAGATGAGATACTTATTCCATAAATTTTTCTCTCACTGAGAATACAATATCAATACAAATTTATGAAAATATTACTTTGAAATATTAACATTTTAAATTCACATGAAAATGTAATATCAACCTTTAAAATAATCTACAAAAACATAGTACTTACGACGGCTGGGTAGTGAGTTTGACCTTGAAGAGTTTTTTAATCGATTTTTATCAATATCTTTTTCCAGTGTAATTGTTAACAAAATAGGGCTATGGACGTGAATTCAGAACAGTTCAATGAAAATAATTTCATAGTTTGGAATAAGTTATTTGTTTTATTTTGTCCAACAGGTGTTTAGAACCCGAAAATTTAGTAATTTTCGGGTTCTAAACACCTGTTGGACACAATAAACCTAATAGCTTATTCCAAACTATGAAATTATTTTCATTGAACTGTTCTGAATTCACGTCCATAGCCCTATTTTGTTAACAATTACACTGGGAAAAGATATTGATAAAAATCGATTAAAAAACTCGTCAAGGCCACGCTCAATACCAAGCCCTCATAAGGTCAATTTATAAAAGTGCTGTTAAAAAAGAGCTTATCAAGTTTCTTACACTGTTTCAAATTTGGCATCAGACATTTTTCGAACCTATTCAAAATAATGAGGACAATAATAAACAATAGAAATGACGAGTATCATACAAGATCCGTCCTTGGAACGCTTAAAACAAACTTACCACCAGGATCTTCATGTGAAGACGTTAATAAAACACAATCTAATATTGCAGACACGAAACGAGTGGGTGAAGGTTTTATGTGACAATAATTTGCCATAAGCCGTCTGTGTTACATAAATGAAAGTGTTTTTGTACTCTTTTGTCACATAGCACTATTGAAAATCCAATAAAACAATCATTAGTTGAAGAGATAATGTAACGCTGGTTTGAAAAGACATTAATGGATGAAGAAGTTATGTTTCAAAATACAGGTTTGGAGATCAAAGTTCCATTATCAATGCAAATCAATGCTAAATATCCCTCACCCATTGATTATTTTCGTGTGTTAATGAATTTATGGGATTTTAAAGTGATTTGTGACAGAAGGGTGCTTAAGACATCTATGAAAAAAATCCAGTTTATAATAGCAAATTAACTTTGATTCTAATTATCTGAAAACTTCTATTCATAACTCATTCATCCCTCTTATATCTTCAATTGAAATTTGTGCTATGGTTGATAGATGACAGAGAATCTAGTTCTAGCACACATTACAAACACCAGCCCCCCCCCCCCCCCCAACCACCCTCAACCAACCACAACATGCGGACAAGCTGGCTCAGGGAGTTGCGCTCTGGCCATTCAGCGAGATCCCCTGGGCCTATTCCCGCGCTTCCTGCCCTCAGAGACCACAACCGTCTCCTTCCCGCCTTCAACTCTTCCCCATGTTTTCATTATCATCTTCATAATCTTACATCCGCATTTGTAGAAAAGGCAAAGATAATCCAAAATTATACTTAAAAGCATTTTCTGCGTACCAAGTTTCATTTCAAAAGCCTTTGTAAATTAATCGTATTCCAGGTTAAAAAACACAGGTAACTTCGTTACTTAATGATGATATTTTTCACCTCATCAAACAGTTCTGCATCATTGAGAGTTTCATAAAATAGGGCCTGTCTGCTACACTCCCAACCATAAAGCTCCCAAGTGACATTTTTGAAATGGAGTTACTAGGATAGTTGGAATCTACAAATCATTTTATTATGCTAGTTAAATATTGGTTATTTCTAATATGCTTATATGTAAATACTAAATAGGTATCTAATTCCCCATTTAGTAAATTAAAATTTGTGTATAAGTTGTGGATTTGACCAATTGCAAAGCAGAGTTTGAACCAGCTTTTGGCGATTTACTCGATACAGGTTTCACGAGGAGAAAATGATCAGATAACATTTGTTAAAAAAAACCCAGGCATATACTGCCCCTATCACACCTGTGCTAACAGTTGTAAGAAACCTATTGATGAGTTGTTGATGACATGATGTGTTACATCTGCAGCCTAACTTGGGCCACATCGTTCGGTTCGGCTATGCCCTGGTGGTTGTGTCGCTACTGCTGATGATCTGGGCTTCTCTTACTGGAGCAAGAGAAGTGAATCCAGTGGTGTATCCGAGCTGCTACTTCAATCCGCTCTGTACCTGTTCCAAAGCAGTGGCAGATCTTGGCATTGTCAGTTGCCATGATGTGCCCATGCCACGACTGCCACCGCCACTCAATACTTCCAAGGTAATTCACTATTTTAATGTGCTGCAAGCGCGAGCGATTTTGATGCTTTTTGTAGACACTTTTTGCGATACGATTGGAGACGAAATGGGTAGACCAAATTATTTGAAATTTTAATCGTAATTAGATAAAATACAAACTTAGGGTTATCCCTTGGTACATTTTTTACTTTTTGTTTCGTTAATTAGTAATAATTAGTGGATTTTTGGTAAAACATTAGCTATTTTCTTGTCTCCCTGGGCGCCGTATAAAATTAAATTTCAAATTTGTGCCAAGTGATAACCCTAAGTTTGTCTTTCATCTAATCATGATTAAAATTTGATCAATTGGTTAACTGGTTTGGTCTCCAATCGTATCGCAAATTTCAGAGTTTTGCGCGGTTTTGTTGAATAACCGGCGCCTAATTAACGATGCAATAAGCAAAAATGAAAAAGTGATACTAATATACAATCAGACTGATTATGTGAACATCCTGTAAAAGTTACACTCACTTATGAAACAATTTTTCTCTCTCAATTTTCTAAAACGGCCGAGCGCTAGTATCACCTTAATGTATAAAGTCATACACTTATGAAACTTATGCACTTATGCGCACTGACAGCATGACAGCACTTATGCGCTGTCATCAGATTTATTGTAATACATAGAGATGTAACTTGAGCCTCGGCCACCGGTAATTTAACAATGCAAAAGCTGAGAGTAATAAATAAATACAAATACAAAATACAAAAACAGATATGACACTCTTTGTATATAGAATATTATAAACCATGATCATTATAAAGGGTTACGTGATCATTTTACACTGTATACAAAGTTTTGAGTAACATCGTATTGTTTAAACGTGGATCAGTTAAACATGTATGCAAAACCTGGTCAAAAGAACTAAACCAAAAAACTTAGAAAACTTAGAAACTTACTAAACTTAGAAGAAGCACTAGAAATGTGTTTTTTTTACTGCAATTTTAACTTGGTTATAATATAACCGATTATTATCCATTTTGTGAAAGAATAAGGTAGGGCTATAGGAACCATTCATGCGGTGGAATCTATTTGACTGAATTGGGAGAATTCTCTTATCCTTGACAACATTTATACATGTAATATATTTTTATATTGTAATAAACCATGTGTACAAATGGCAATAAACAAATACAAATAAAAATACAAAGAGTGATTACTAGGGTAGCAGTTGGTCGAGGGAGAATGTCTGTCCTACTGTGGATGCTGTCATATCATTCCCCTAACCACCGTAAACTATCCCGTCGAGGTGTTATGTTGCCTATGGTTGGTCCGTATTGTTGAGGTCTCTTGAAAGTAATTTGTGTTCTGATTCGAGTATGTTACAGTACATACGAGTCTAAAATATAAATAAGATATCTACTAAAGAGTAATAACAATACAATATTTATCTATGTCTAAGGAGCTGTCATTAGTTATCTTATATTAATTGTCAAGATCATAAATTGTTATCCAGAAAACATTGAAGTAAGTTAACTTTTATCTGAACTTTGGATATCATGGAAAGCTCATGGACATAAGTCATACCTAGAAAATTCTCATATGAACGATGTTCGAATAAAACTTCGTTGCAGATAGCAGTGAAAATGTCTGTTGACAACCCCTTTTCACTTCAAAATTACTATTTTCTAAAAGAGCATACATTCATACATGAAATGAGCTCCCAGGTACCTACTTAAGTATGCACTGTAACCTATACTTGCAGGTGTTTATGCTGCACATTGAGAACACTGGTCTGCAGACATTGGAGCCACATTTCTTCCAAGGCACTGGACTCTATCGCTTAGAAGTGAATCACAACCCCCTGGACGATATTCCAGACGAGGCGTTTCTTGGTCTAGAACATTCGCTCTGGGAACTGAAATTACACGATGATTTCTTAACTTCTATTCCAAGTCGAGCTCTCAGGCATTTACAGAAACTCAAGATGTTGGATTTGTCTGGTAAGAAATATTCCAGAGAATGTATACTTTCTGCATGGAAATCAATGTTGCTAACACATTTTATTAGATCTACCAAGGGTTAGATTCCAATTGACAATTTTATAAAATAAGAAGAATTTATATGGACTTTTGGATGCTTTTCAATTATTGAATTATGATAGTCACTTGTCCGTTTTTCGGCGAGACTTGTCCGCATTTTCTTCAGGCAAAAGGATTTGACAGGCCCTGACAGACATGACCTGAACAGATATTCGCTGAAGAAAGTAGGCCAGAAGAGCTTCTCCGAAATGTTGCCAATAAAAAATAAACCTAATTTTATGTTCAGACTCAGGAACCAAAATCCATCATGTTAAGTTCCGGAAAACTTGCAAAACTAAATAACTTTATATTTATTATTTAATTAAACTATTAATAGTTCAATCCGTTTCATTCTTCAATTTTTATCATCATAATCTTTAATCCTCACAAATATTAATTAAAGTCAATTGCCTAAGTGTTTACATTGTTTTGGACACCACCTTCCTAGAAATAAGATTAGCATACATATAGTTAAAGAAAAACATTGGTCTGTTAGTGATAACTCACAGATAAATCCCACTTTTGAATTAAATACAATTATGTAATCCGGTCATCTTCTGGTTGAGAAGAAGGAAGAAGAGGAAGAGCCAAGAGAGGAAGTTATCGTAGGAGTCCTAGGCCTTAGAAATGGGGGACTTCTAACCCCCCACCCCTCGCCATCTCCACTTCCAAACACCCACCTTTATTATTAATTATTCTTAATTCTAAATTATTAATATTAATATTATTATTATTAATTATAATTATAATTATTATTAATTATTATTGTGTTTTCGGAGTTCGAATTCCAATCGAAGTGCGGGTTACATGTTTCTTGACTGAAATACACGTCTTCTTGAAACAACGAAATGTATAAATGTATTTATTTTCCTGTATTTCAGACAACCAGATATCTTACATCAGTCCAGAGAGTTGGCGTGGCCTTGAAAGTTCTCTCCACACACTGACTCTGTCTGAGAACTCGATATCTACTCTACCTCCCGATGCATTCACTTCGTTGATCGCTCTGGACACTCTGAACCTCCACGGCAATGACATCATGGAGTTGGATGTGGACACGTTCCGAGCCGGCCTACCCAGGTGGGGATATCCTAGACCCAGCGATGATCCATTCCTCATGTAAGACCAGCCATAAACCATTCACCCTAGAACACTCGTAACACAGAAATAATGAAATAACGCTCCTTTGGACTCCTCATTGGGTAAAAGTAGTCTCTTTTAAACGTGAGCTAATATTGCCACTTGTCTCAACTACAATAGAGCGATCAATTTCCTCTATCATACCTACTATGGGAATAAAGAATCATTAAAATCCTTTAAAACTAAAGTACAGTAACAGAACAACATGATATCATTATAAAAGATTGTTTAAGAAAAACTGTTCCCAAAATAGTTTTAAAAAAACGTGAAAAAAATCGGTTTTATATTTCATCTTAAATTTCCTCAAATTCAAACCAAACCCAAACATTATTAACAGCCACATTTAAGAGCGCTCAACAATAATCCGTTCGAAAAGAAACGGATTGGTTTGTCAAGGTTCCTTGACAATCGAACCTTATAATAAATTAAATCACAGCTTACCTACTACTGAGAGTTAGATGACGAGTTAGCATATTATCTGGATGGTGCATACAAATCATTTTCAGCCAATCAATTTCTTTCGAAAACATTTTTTTCTTTTGCTGAGTGTAGTACTGAATGCAAACTTTCACGTCATGTTATACATGTTTATAATATGATTTCCCTTATTATTCACAGGTAAGTTTTAAAACTTAAATTTTAGAATCTTCCCATAAGATCCAATCTAAAGTGACATGTTTCCAACGAAAACTAATGTGTGCCTGCATATTTCTTACACTCTAAACCCAGCCCTCATGGTGCACGTTTGTTTTCAGATTGACGCAGCTGTACCTCGGTGACAATCAACTGACGAACGTCCCCTACCAGCAACTGTCCAAGCTGAAGCTGCTGCGAACATTGGATCTGTCTTTCAACCGCATCACTGGTTTGTTTTCAGATTGACTCAGCTGTACCTCGGTAACAATCAACTGACGAACATCCCCTACCAGCAACTGTCCAAGCTGAAGCTGCTGCGAACATTGGATCTGTCTTACAACCGCATCACTGGTTTGTTTTCAGATTGACGCAGCTGTACCTCGGTGACAATCAACTGACGAACATCCCCTACCAGCAACTGTCCAAGCTGAAGCTGCTGCGAACATTGGATCTGTCTTACAACCGCATCACTGGTTTGTTTTCAGATTGACTCAGCTGTACCTCGGTGACAATCAACTGACAAACATCCCCTACCAGCAACTGTCCAAGCTGAAGCTGCTGCGAACATTGAATCTGTCTTACAACCGCATCACTGGTTTGTTTTCAGATTGACTCAGCTGTACCTCGGTGACAATCAACTGACGAACATCCCCTACCAGCAACTGTCCAAGCAGCTGCGAACATTGGATCTGTCTTACAACCGCATCACTGGTTTGTTTTCAGATTGACGCAGCTGTACCTCGGTGACAATCAACTGGTTAACATCCCCTACCAGCAACTGTCCAAGCTGAAGCTGCTGCGAACATTGGATCTGTCTTACAACCGCATCACTGGTTTGTTTTGAGATTGACGCAGCTGTACCTCGGTGACAATCAACGGACGAACATCCCCTACCAGCAACTGTCCAAGCTGAAGCTGCTGCGAACATTGGATCTGTCTTACAACCGCATCACTGGTTTGTTTTCAGATTGACGCAGCTGTACCTCGGTGACAATCAACTGACGAACATCCCCTACCAGCAACTGTCCAAGCTGAAGCTGCTGCGAACATTGGATCTGTCTTACAACCGCATCACTGGTTTGTTTTCAGATTGACTCAGCTGTACCTCGGTGACAATCAACTGACAAACATCCCCTACCAGCAACTGTCCAAGCTGAAGCTGCTGCGAACATTGGATCTGTCTTACAACCGCATCACTGGTTTGTTTTCAGATTGACTCAGCTGTACCTCGGTGACAATCAACTGACGAACATCCCCTACCAGCAACTGTCCAAGCTGAAGCTGCTGCGAACATTGGATCTGTCTTACAACCGCATCACTGGTTTGTTTTCAGATTGACTCAGCTGTACCTCGGTAACAATCAACTGACGAACATCCCCTACCAGCAACTGTCCAAGCTGAAGCTGCTGCGAACATTGGATCTGTCTTACAACCGCATCACTGGTTTGTTTTCAGATTGACGCAGCTGTACCTCGGTAACAATCAACTGACGAACATCCCCTACCAGCAACTGTCCAAGCTGAAGCTGCTGCGAACATTGGATCTGTCTTACAACCGCATCACTGGTTTGTTTTCAGATTGACTCAGCTGTACCTCGGTAACAATCAACTGACGAACATCCCCTACCAGCAACTGTCCAAGCTGAAGCTGCTGCGAACATTGGATCTGTCTTACAACCGCATCAATGGTTTGTTTTCAGATTGACTCAGCTGTACCTCGGTGACAATCAACTTACGAACATCCCCTACCAGCAACTGTCCAAGCTGAAGCTGCTGCGAACATTGGATCTGTCTTACAACCGCATCACTGGTTTGTTTTCAGATTGACGCAGCTGTACCTCGGTGACAATCAACTGACGAACATCCCCTACCAGCAACTGTCCAAGCTGAAGCTGCTGCGAACATTGGATCTGTCTTACAACCGCATCACTGGTTTGTTTTCAGATTGACGCAGCTGTACCTCGGTGACAATCAACGGACGAACATCCCCTACCAGCAACTGTCCAAGCAGCTGCGAACATTGGATCTGTCTTACAACCGCATCACTGGTTTGTTTTCAGATTGACGCAGCTGTACCTCGGTGACAATCAACTTACGAACATCCCCTACCAGCAACTGTCCAAGCTGAAGCTGCTGCGAACATTGGATCTGTCTTACAACCGCATCACTGGTTTGTTTTCAGATTGACGCAGCTGTACCTCGGTGACAATCAATTGACGAACATCCCCTTCCAGCAACTGTCCAAGCTGAAGCTGCTGCGAACATTGGATCTGTCTTACAACCGCATTACTGGTTTGTTTTCAGATTGACTCAGCTGTACCTCGGTGACAATCAACTGACAAACTTCTTCTACCAGCAACTGTCCAAGCTGAAGCTGCTGCGAACATTGGATCTGTCTTACAACCGCATCACTGGTTTGTTTTCAGATTGACGCAGCTGTACCTCGGTGACAATCAACTTACGAACATCCCCTACCAGCAACTGTCCAAGCTGAAGCTGCTGCGAACATTGGATCTGTCTTACAACCGCATCACTGGTTTGTTTTCAGATTGACGCAGCTGTACCTCGGTGACAATCAACTGACGAACATCCCCTATCAGCAACTGTCCAAGCTGAAGCTGCTGCGAACATTGGATCTGTCTTACAACCGCATCACTGGTTTGAATGCCGCTGCGACTGAGCCAGACACTCGCATGGCTCTGGACACTTTGCGCCTTGATTACAACCACATCCAGTACTTGCCACCGGCAGCCTTCAAGAACTTCGAGACTCTCAACAGGACGTTTCTGGACGGGAATCCGTTGACTTCGATCAAGGTACACCCGCGGTCACATAAATTACTGCCTGAATTCTTTGCCCCTGTTCAAAATTAAATTATGCAGTCGAAAACACAGAGGTAAACGAACATTTCTAACATGTTTGGTTGGAGAATTTGATTATTGGAACCAACCAACCACCTCATACCTAGTAATTATTCATTTATTCAACAAAACATTGATTACAGTAATTCTAGCTCCAACTTAACACTTCACCGTACATTTTACTGACCGCTAGTTTACTAATTGTATAGATAGAAAATACATTTTATATTATTTTATTTATATTGGATTTTTAAAGACAACTCAACAGCTAGCTGGATCAAATGAGGACAAATAATGATTGGAAGATGATAATCAAGAAAGTGTTTAAGGATGGTGGTGAGAAAGAGGGGGTCGTCGTAGCCTATTGGGAACAGCAAGAAAAACTCTCGTTCAGAATGCATGAAGGACGGTGACGGGTTTCGAGCCAGGACCTCAAGGCCCCAGAGCCCCAGAGCCCCAGAGCCCCACTCACTGATCTCAAGACTACCAATCACAACCAATGTGACTGGTGTAACTAAACACAAGAGGATTTCGCTCGACAGTCGATAGAAAGTCGCCCAAAATTATTATTTTCATTGGTTCCATCCCAAGATCGTTCCTACACATTTCGTCAGCATAATCATCATCTAACAGTCATTTAATAATCATTAGAAAAGTTACATGAACCCCATCATGACGTCTTAAAACTTGTCAGAATGGGTGAAGTGTTGTAGGATTTCTCTGCTCCGATTCCGAATGGTTTAGCTGCTGGTTATTCTTTGCAGGAAGACGCATTCCGCGACGCTCGAATGCGCGAGCTGTCTCTACGCGATTGCGGCATCAGCGATCTCTCTCAAGGAGCATTCTCGGGGCTGGAGCCAACTCTCCAGTATCTCGACCTCGCCGGCAACAACCTCACCTATCTGCCCGACACCGTGCTCACGGAGTACGACTTCTTGAGGACGCTGAACATTCGAGACAATAACATCCCTCACGTCTATCCGGACAGTGATGGACAACAGGGATCGAGTAGTCACAGCCAGTCGGCGATCAACGGATATCAGTACTCGCTCTATCAGGTCGACCTAGGAGGCAAATCCATGGGGGTCACGTATTTGCATGAACTTAGGAAGTAAGTATTAATATGTACACCTGCAGTCACATATATTGCTTGCCAAATTCTAAGTCCTTTTTAAAACTTGATAATTCTTTGAAACACCGAGGTTTCGTACTCAGATTTCGAGCATGTGGGTAGGAGAGTTTGATTACAAGAACTAACTTACCACCTCATACATAATAATTATTTCGCCATTCAACAAAATATTAACAGTAATCGAGCTACAACTAAGCAGTTTACCGTCAATTATTCTGAACGCGTGTGTACACTTGGTCAAACTAACAACTGTATTCAAAAGAAGCGGATTGGCTGAAAAAGACTTGATGTCATCATCCGATGAAGTCTATTGTAACTTCTTATCTACTTCTAGTAGTGACATCTTATTCCATTAATAATAACAATGATTGATTGTCAAGGAACCTGACCAGCAGCCAAACCGGTTCGTTCAATAACAGTTTTTAGTTGTGCCAAGCGTACATGATTTTTGACATTACGGATGTTTTCGGAATCTTGGTTGGTTGTATAATGGCTTTGAGAAATATGTTGATCTTGAAAAGAGTCATCCTCGCACCATTTTAAAGGTGTACTTTTACTTGGGGTGAGGACTGATGATCTTTGGCTCCGAAACCATCCACAATGTAAAAATCGAAACGTACAAAATGTTAATACATTTTAAAATAATATATATATCAAAACTTTATGTGTAAATACTTATAGTAAAAATTACACGGTGAATTAAAATTGTATCTAAAATTATTATAAATAAAAGGGAAAAATAGTACTTGACATTTAAAAAAAAAATCAAATCTACAAATGGTGGCAGATGTGGGACAAATATGTAATTTAATTTATATATATTTGTTACTTTTTAATTCAAGTTGTCCCATTAGTTCCAGCTTTTATCCACAAATGAATCCTCATATGACCCATATTATATGGTATAATGTTATTTCTGTTAGAATGCGCCACGTGCGCTCTCTGTCGGTGAGTCGTCTGCCGAAGAACCAGCTGACTCCCGAGGACTTCCAGGAGTACGGCGTTGACTTGGAAGAGCTTCGGATCAGCGAGAGCAATCTGCAGACGGTCAAGAGTCACGCATTCAAACACGTGCGTGGTCTCAAGAGACTCATTCTCACGGACAACGCGATCTCGGGATTCGAGACAGATGCGTTTACGGAGGTGAGTCCGGAGATTTAATCAATATGTCGGCGACAAAATGTTCGTTATTTGGATAATTGCACGGAATTACTGTAAGCTAGAGAACCTACAGGTTCCCTAGAACGCTTTTACAAAAACGACAATTCGTAATTGAAGGATACAGGGGAAGAACACTATGAGTCACATTCGGATGAAACTGAGATAAACAAAGTTTAATGTTGAAATTTGTATTGATCTTCCATAAAGATAGATATTTCAATTGCTTTTTTCAAAACTTTGTAGCAATATTTTCTAAAAACCGAGGGATATTCTGATTGTCATAAAAATCACTGCAAGATGACACCTTAAAGTCATTTTTTAAAAAAATTGACTCATAGCGTTCTTCCCCTGTACCATTCATTTGATATTACATTGAATGTATGTATAATGAGAATCTAAATTTTAACAGCTACTGTGGTAGTTGATTAACTTGGATGTATGGAACACTTCCAGTGGAGTCAGGATGATAGGAAGAGATTTGCAAAGTAAAAAGTGTCCGACCAAACCGGGGCACGAACATTTCGTCGGCTTGGTACTTGTTTGTCCTATATCCGCTTTTTGCTAGTCGGAGATAATGCGGTTTAAAGATTGAATTCATTCTCACGGCAAAACTACTTAATCTATGTAACAGAAAAGAATATCACTCATTCTTATGGATGTCTTGAATAATATCCAGTAGTATTATTCTACCCTGTCCTCTTAATTACCCCAATAAAGGGCACCCCCGTTTGGATATAGGACAAAGAAAGTCATGGGAACGAAATATTTGTTCCGCATTTTGTCCTATATCCAATTTTTACGTAGTTTTTGTACAGAAGGAGGTAAATTTCAACTATTTAAGCATTTTTTTCGTATTTGTAACACCATTTTATCATATTTTAAGAAAAAAAATTATAAAATTTTTAATTTCAAAAATAAAATTTTTTGTTTCTTAAAATTTTTTGTTTCTTAAAATTTAAAATTTAAAAAAACGCCGAGTAAAGAAGCAAAAAACAATGTCTATTTTCTATCACATTTGAACTAAGTTTGATGGGGAATTAAATCTACATCAAAAGGTACCCTATTTCAGAATATTTTTTGCATCTTTAGAAATTTTTCAAAATTCCACCTAGGAGCAAATAGCTTAAATTTTTTTTTTGAAAATTAGTATTTTTATGTTATGTATGTATTAAAGGTGTATCAATGAGCAAAATCCAATACCTAACTCAAAATTTTCAAAAAGTGGATATAGGACAAATAAGTACCAAGCCGACGATTTGTGTAAATTTGTAAATTTGTGTATTTGTGAATGTTTTGTGTATAAAACATTTGTGTTTAATGTACTTCCGTTACGGCCGGATAGCTCAGTTGGTAGAGCTCTCATGCGGCAAGTGAAAAGACCCGAGTTCGTGCCCCGGTTTGATCGTACATTTTTCGCTTCGCACATTCCTATTAACTGTGAAAGTGTTTGTTTTTATTATAAAACTAACCTTTCGAACGGTATTTCCAGTTCTTGTTCACGGCCGACGAAACTCATAATTACAAAAATAAATAGGCATTATATTTTACAAAAAATATAAAAATACAGATTGTTATAAAACATTTTGACATTAGAAACTGTGAACAATCACGTAAATACCATATCCTGTCCTTCAACATCCTCATGCTCAAAAGAAGTTGCGTCCACAAGTGCCAGTCCTCAACACCACAATACCGTGTGCTTAATCTTGTGGACAGAATCCAGTCGACTCTGGGAACTTGCGTCGATAAATCTGGAAATTCTTTTGAGCATGCTGCTGTAAATGTGAACCTTAACAACATACAAATCAAGGTCTCATCTGAAATGTTGTGGTTTAGATCGGACACTCTCTGGTCTGGCTAGATCTGTCACATGGTCTAGCTGCATCGGTCAGCTCAGTCTTCGGAGATGTTCTCAAGTCACTGACTGTCGTGCAAACTCTGGACCTTAGCAACAATCGCTTGAAATCTATGCCAGAGACATCATTCCATTTCCTCAGGAAGTTGCAAGTGCTGAAGCTGAATGATAATCAGATTGGTCACGTGCACAAGGGCACATTTCAGGTAAGAGCATTCTCACTTCATTCTGAATAATAATCAGATTGGTCACGTGCACAAGGGCACATTTCAGGTAAGAGCATTCTCACTTCATTCTGAATGATAATCAGATTGGTCAAGTGCACAAGGGCACATTTCAGGTAAGAGCATTCTCACTTCATTCTGAATGATAATCAGATTGGTCAAGTGCACAAGGGCACATTTCAGGTAAGAGCATTCTCACTTCATTCTGAATGATAATCAGATTGGTCAAGTGCACAAGGGCACATTTCAGGTAAGAGCATTCTCACTTCATTCTGAATGATAATCAGATTGGTCAAGTGCACAAGGGCACATTTCAGGTAAGAGCATTCTCACTTCATTCTGAATGATAATCAGATTGGTCAAGTGCACAAGGGCACATTTCAGGTAAGAGCATTCTCACTTCATTCTGAATGATAATCAGATTGGTCAAGTGCACAAGGGCACATTTCAGGTAAGAGCATTCTCACTTCATTCTGAATGATAATCAGATTGGTCAAGTGCACAAGGGCACATTTCAGGTAAGAGCATTCTCACTTCATTCTGAATGATAATCAGATTGGTCAAGTGCACAAGGGCACATTTCAGGTAAGAGCATTCTCACTTCATTCTGAATGATAATCAGATTGGTCAAGTGCACAAGGGCACATTTCAGGTAAGAGCATTCTCACTTCATTCTGAATGATAATCAGATTGGTCAAGTGCACAAGGGCACATTTCAGGTAAGAGCATTCTCACTTCATTCTGAATGATAATCAGATTGGTCAAGTGCACAAGGGCACATTTCAGGTAAGAGCATTCTCACTTCATTCTGAATGATAATCAGATTGGTCAAGTGCACAAGGGCACATTTCAGGTAAGAGCATTCTCACTTCATTCTGAATGATAATCAGATTGGTCAAGTGCACAAGGGCACATTTCAGGTAAGAGCATTCTCACTTCATTCTGAATGATAATCAGATTGGTCACGTGCACAAGGGCACATTTCAGGTAAGAGCATTCTCACTTCATTCTGAATGATAATCAGATTGGTCAAGTGCACAAGGGCACATTTCAGGTAAGAGCATTCTCACTTCATTCTGAATGATAATCAGATTGGTCAAGTGCACAAGGGCACATTTCAGGTAAGAGCATTCTCACTTCATTCTGAATGATAATCAGATTGGTCAAGTGCACAAGGGCACATTTCAGGTAAGAGCATTCTCACTTCATTCTGAATGATAATCAGATTGGTCAAGTGCACAAGGGCACATTTCAGGTAAGAGCATTCTCACTTCATTCTGAATGATAATCAGATTGGTCAAGTGCACAAGGGCACATTTCAGGTAAGAGCATTCTCACTTCATTCTGAATGATAATCAGATTGGTCAAGTGCACAAGGGCACATTTCAGGTAAGATCATTCTCACTTCATTCTGAATGATAATCAGATTGGTCAAGTGCACAAGGGCACATTTCAGGTAAGAGCATTCTCACTTCATTCTGAATGATAATCAGATTGGTCAAGTGCACAAGGGCACATTTCAGGTAAGAGCATTCTCACTTCATTCTGAATGATAATCAGATTGGTCAAGTGCACAAGGGCACATTTCAGGTAAGAGCATTCTCACTTCATTCTGAATGATAATCAGATTGGTCAAGTGCACAAGGGCACATTTCAGGTAAGAGCATTCTCACTTCATTCTGAATGATAATCAGATTGGTCAAGTGCACAAGGGCACATTTCAGGTAAGAGCATTCTCACTTCATTCTGAATGATAATCAGATTGGTCAAGTGCACAAGGGCACATTTCAGGTAAGAGCATTCTCACTTCATTCTGAATTATAATTATGTCAGTTGGTATCTGTAGTTTTCTCTTGGGAAACGTAGGGAACACATGTATCATTTTGGCGATACTTGAAACTTTTCTTAATAATGTTGAAAAGTATTAGTAGAAATAGTTGTTCAGTTTGGCTATCTGGCTATTTATTTTTTAAAACGATATACGTTTTAATCACATTCATTATATTTTATTTATAAAAAGGAAAATGTAAAGGAGATTAATCATAGCGATAATATTTAAAATACGTACAAAAATAAATAAAACACAACATATACACAACTTTCGTACAATTTCAAATAATTTACCTGTAGGTATTCAAGTAGACAATAAAAAGGTCTGATGTATAATGATTAATAATAATTTTGATTGAATCTTTCCAGGGTTCAATTCACAGAGATCTGGAGAAAATATACCTCTCATTTAACAATCTAGATAAAATCGAGAGTGAAAGTTTCGTCGAACTCCCCTCACTTTATCGTCTACATCTCGATGACAATCGAATAAAACACATCGAGCAACGAGCGTTTATGTCAATGGATCGTCTCAACCATCTGACATTACGCGGCAACAATATTGAAACAATCGCAACAGAAGCATTCCAAAACCTACCTTATCTTGGTATCTTGGATATTTCCTATAACAAACTCCCTGGCTTGGATTTAGCATCTATGGACCAAGTCGGGACAATATCGTCGCTGAATCTGAATGTTAGTCATAACTCAATTCAACAGTTATCTGTGAATATATCTGGACGAGAATCGGTGACTGGTAACTTGCAACTACATGTCAAGATATTGGATCTGTCTTACAATAACATATCTCGCATTGGACATGGATATTTCAAGCCTTTAGAATCGTCTTTAACACATTTGTACTTGAGTGACAATGCCATGATGAATGCGACTAGAGATGTGTTTGGAAATATGCCACATCTGCAATGGCTGGATCTTACGGATAATGATTTGGGTGAATTGGACTTCGATGCTTTCCGAAACACTAAATCGCTGCAGGTAAGATATTTCTTCTGAATATCTATTATATCCAAACAGTTGTTGATAAAGAGTTACTGATATTCAATCAACGAATCAATGTTCTATCAATATCAATGAGAATTGATCAAACCAACGAATTGAGACTGTTGTATTCATATTTATATTATTTTTACACGTTGATTTGTACAGAAGATAACACGAAATTATTCAAGCAAGATAGAGACATACAAGGTCTCGTTAGAATATCTTAATTAATACATTTTCCAATCATCCTATCATAAAATTAAATATATGAAGGCCTGCTTAGCTAATGTGCAAATTATTTGATTTATACCTATGTAGGAGCAATTAAGTTATATTGTTTTTAACATCAAATAATACAATAAAGAAGTTTCAGAACAAACCATTATGCCAAATACTCGTATAGCCTCTCTTGTTTTGAATATGGTAATACGGTGAATATGGTTTCATTTGTGGTAATTTTAGTCCTATGTGAAATCTATATGAAAAATACTTACTCACAGGCGCGTTCGATCCTCTTTTTTCCAACACCCTGAGAAAAACAAAAAAAACAAGTAGAACCAGAAGTCCGTGCCAAAAGTGCGAAAATTAGACGCTCGTTTCGCTCTCTCAAAAATCTTAGGAGTAATGTCAAGGAATTAATGATCATGTCCATGGGCGCCCGCAGGGGGGGGCAAGGGGGGGCGCTTGCCCCCCCCTGGATGTCAGGAAATCATAAAAATTGTATGGGGTTTAACGTATAGTATCATTTTGTAACCAAAAGAACTAAAATAAAATTGATTTCACAGTGTAATAAATCAAAAAAATGCCCTGCGGGGCAGTTTTGAACATGTCCCCCACTACCCCAAAGTGCAATAATTAAAAAATATTGAATATTTCAACAAAATACACCTCAAAACGTCTCAAAATTGATTTCAAAGTGTCCAAAAACCAAAAAACGCCCTGCGGGGCAGGGTGGGGGGCGCGCCCCCCACACCCCCCTTAAACCCGTGAAATATTGTTTTCCTTGACCTGCCCCCACCTGGAAGAAATCCTGCGGGCGCCCATGATCATGTCGGAGCAAACAATACCGATACCAAAGCATTCCTACGAAACTGCTTCACATGATTGAGAAACAAAGATAATGTCTTGCTTTTCGCCTATAGGTTTTGTTGCTCTCTGGGAACAACTTGGCTGAACTGCCTACTGAGCTGTTCCGAGGTTTGAGCAAGCTGCGAGTTGTCTCACTGGACTGGAACAAGCTGCGAACACTTCCTGATCTCCTGTTCAATGAAGACGGCCTGGAATTGTTGGGTCTCTCTCACAATGCCTTCAGCCGTGTTCCTACCACTAGCATGGGCGCAGCAGCCTCAGCTACACTCTGTGAGCTGGATCTCTCACATAACATCATCGCCTCTCTGCAAGGACCAGATTCATTCGCCAAGTTCAGGGTAACTAACATAATTCAAACTACCCCCCCCCCCCCCCCCCCCCCGCCACTTAAACACACACAAATGTCAATGGCTAAAATGTTTGTAATGTGAGATGAATCCACAGATTAATCTACAGATCAAAAATTAGCTGAATGTAAAACTGTGGGTCAATTTAAAATGAAAATGATTGAATATTTGAAAAAGGAAGATTGGCAACAGAAAAAAAACTATGTTTAGTGTATATGTAGGTATGTATGTATTTTATAATACTAAAATAGCGAAATCTAAGCAAATAACTACAAAACAATATTATAAACAATTGAGCAAGGATAGGATAGGTTGACCACGTCAACCTTGATTCTGTCATACACTTGGCCAAAGTAAAAACGGTATGCAAAAGAAACGGATTGGCTGATAAAGTTTTTGGACATTATCCGATGAAATCTATGCTATATAATTCACTGTCTAGCTCTGGTAGGCTGATTTAATTCATAATAACCTGATTGATTGTAAGGAACCTGACCAGCAGCAAATCTGCATCGTTCAAATACCGTTTGTACATTAGGCAAGTGTAAAATGAATCCCGTTACCTAATTAATATGGTCTAATTCATGTAAAGTATTGTTTATGTAAACGATAAGACATAGAGAATGTCGTTTGCTTAACTCTGTCAAGGGCCATATTTAAAATTTAGAGAATATATTAAAATTAACTCTATTTTGTGTAAAGTTTGATCTATTTTTAAATGTGTCGGGGAGATCAATGCTGAATTGAGAAAAAAAGTATTTGAAATCATAGAAATAGTTTAGTTTAGGTATATAATTTCACATACATTTTTTCTCAATTCAGCATTGATCTCCCCAACACATTTTTTCATAAAGAGGAGAGCATATTATAATTTCATATGTACCTATTTTTGATGTAAATAAAAATAAATAAAAATAAAGTGAAAATATCAAAGAATGAAATAGTGTGAAGTTCCATGAAAACCGCTGTTTGATTTCAGAGTTTGTCTCGACTGGATCTGTCTCATAACCGTCTCGTCCGATTAGAAGACGGCATGTTCTCCGCTCTACCTCGCCTCTCCTCCCTGGACCTCAGTGACAACGTGGACCTCTTACTGGAATCCCGCGGTCGCACTTTCCAAGGTCTAGCAGACACACTATTCGAGCTGAATCTTCGCAACACATCACTCACAATCGTTCCAGATCTTCCGCTGCAGAAACTCCGAGCTCTGAATCTCGCGGACAACTTGATAACTGTTGCACCGTTCGAGATGACAGTGAATCTGAGTTCTCTGAGACGACTGGATATGAGGAACAATCGACTGGAGCAGGTTCCTCCGCTGGCAAGATTGCTGCCACAGCTGAGAGAGCTGTTGCTCGGAGGGAATCAAATACCGACGCTTTCCAACTCCAGCTTTCTGCCGGCGGCTGAAAGACTGCAGGAGCTGGATTTGCAACATTTACCATTGACGTATTTTGAGGTAAACTCCAGTTTTCTAAAGTAATGTACACTTTAATTCATGCAGAAGATGAGTATGATTTTGTAGATATGTATTGAATATTGTAAGGAACTGCCAGTCATCAAGTTTGTATGATCTTGGTTTCACTGTATTTAATTTTATATTAGAAAAGGGAAAATATAAAATGGGTAAAATTCCGAACCGATCCCGAAAGCGAAGTCAGTCATACATTTTAGAAAGTTTAGATACTTTAAATTGGATAATGTAGGAAGCTGCCAGTTACAGCTTTCTCACAAGTTGTGCATGGTAAAGAAAAGGAATACATTTAAAATGTATAGCCATTTAGCGATATTTGAGGAGGATGTTAGATCTGAATATTTATCATTCTCGCATCTCATGTTATATGTTACTCACTGCATCTTGCAGAATGGTGCGTTGAGTCGAATGAGATCTCTACGCAGCTTCCATGTCAGTCCCTATCCTGACATCTATGACTTCAATCTGCCCCGGATTCTCAACTCCAACAACGGTCTTCGCAACCTGCACGTTGAAGTAAGCAGAACAATCCACAAGAATAAGACGAGCAAAAAAATTGATTTTCCATCTTAGAATATAAAATCTAATTAATATTCGACCGTCTTTGAAAAATGTAATCTATCCATTGACTAAATGTTGCCTTATTAATATACTCATTTTACAAGATGAGATTATTGCTGAGCTTTGGATCAAGATCATTAAGTTGGATCCTACGTCTCATAGTTTCACTTGTTTGACTGCTGCAACTTTTACCTATTTTCATCGAAAAAGTTGTTCCCGATCGAAAATGAGAACCGCAATTTGCATCCCATTTATTTTCAGTCTCAGAATACAAATTTCTTATTCTACGTCGCCAAACATTTTATTTCCGACTCGAATTGGTTTGATGCACACTTTGATCACTATCAACAAAAAATGTCAATAACACTATTAACTAATAACATTGTTTTCACTCTAATGAACTCTAACGTACCAATTTACTTTCATCCCACAGCTGCTACCATTTGTAGTATCAGTAAATTAATGCTGACAGTGGAATAGGAAATCAAATACACTGGAAAATAATGCATTTTCAGCTTTTAGTTATAACATCTGAATCTTCAAGTTAGAGTTTTCGCGGTTGATATAATTGAGCGATTCGCCAATGAAGTTTTGTGTCCATGGCTGAAGCTAAATCTCGTTCTGCTCATCTTGATGTAACAGTTAGAGATCTTTAATGAACACAGCAGAAGATACTAGATTTCAGTTCCTATTGAACTGATTCAATACAGTTATTATTGAACCCTTATTTTCTGTGTCATCTTGGCATGTGAGTTCATCTTCAATTAAATGTTAATTATACATTTACAAATGGTGGCAGGTGTGGTATACATTTTAAATGTCTTTATTTTCATGCGTGAAGTACATATCACACTATACAATTCAAATCGGTCAAATTTAATTTCCAGACAAAGAAGTAAATTGTTAATTAATTAGTTAATCCGTCAATCAATCGATCAATTATTCAAATGTCCAATTTAATTAATAGTGTAACACACACTTAACGGAGTGTTGCATAATTCCTTTGAACTTATATTTATGCAAAGTCTTATATCAATAATAAATCTCAACACCAGATGAAATCATCAGTTGAATTTAATTTTCTACACCAGCACAAATAAATAGTTGGTCAAAACCCTTCATGGTGTCACTCAGGAAATTGCGCTTCTAAATGCATTTGGAGTTAATAAGTGTGATAGATACTAAAAGTATTAAAAGTAAATCAATGTAATTTTAAATTGCTATTATTTTAGGTCGAGGGGAAGGAGGCGCTATCAGAAGGATTTATTTCTGGTGATTTGCCACCAAAAATTCGAAATTTAACTCTAACTGGTGAAGCACTGACGTTCGTACCATATAATTTACTGCAAGGAATTCGATATCCTGATCTCCATTTTGGCATTCACAACACCATTCTCGAGACTCTTCCGAGGTAAGATAAAGCATCCAAATAAACTTCAATACAATCATAAGTAATGACTTTACAATTGTTTATTAAACTCTCAAGAAGAGAGGATTGGAAGGGACGTTTCTTTTGACTAGTCACCAGGAATCCAGGATTACCAATTATAAAACAATGCGCTTCATTTAAAAAATACTTAATAATTAGGAAAATTACCTATGCAGTTTGTAGAAGCAATCTTTGAATTAGGTGTCAAATTTAAAATCTGACACATTCGTTCCTCCTTTGAGTTTACTTTCTTACCTTGAGAGTAAAACAGTCAGTATAGACAGAATAATACCAGAATACGAATGTTCAGATCATTATTGATATCACATCACATTTTATAGTTACAAAAGTAACCACTAATACTTTAAATTGAGCAAAATGTCGAAGGATTTTGAGTTATCCACCTATTCAAGTATTGGTCTATGGTGCTTGTGTCATATTTCTATAATTTGTCAGGCTCAATATCGATGAGTCAGTACAAACTCAGAGCAGGTATTTCCTTCACTCTCTTACACTCTGCCTCCTACAATAAGTTGTTTGTTTTCTCAGAACCGTGTTCCAACAAGCAAAGCGTGTGAGGAACATTACTCTTGATCTGAGGAACAACACTCTCAAGTCTCTGGCCAACCCGAACACTGGGGATCTTCCAGGACTACCCAGATCAATGTTCCTACAACATCTGCAGCTGGTTGGCAACAACTGGGCTTGTGACTGCGAACTGGGGTTAGTAGAAATATTATTAATATGTGTGTAGGTAACTGAGCATACACAACTGATTAGAGCCAAATTAATTGTGTTTAGTAGACGAAAGATTTTTTAAAAGGCGTCCTAGTTTCTTACACTTTAAAATGATAAATGAACTTACAGTACTTAAATAATTTGTATTTCATTTTAATTATCATTTTCCTTAATTGGTATGTATTTTTCCCCCAAGCTTGAAGTAATGATTCATGATTGAAAAATTCCATTCTCTTTTCATCTAAATTTGATGATGAATTTGAAGATGAATTCTATTCCGATCATCTAAATTATTAATATATTTATAAGTTATAATTATCTAACTTGTATAACGGAGGCCAGGGTTCGATTCCCGCGACCGACCTTCCTGATTGTTTTTTTTCGTGGTATTCCCTCAGTCGACAGGCAAATGCTGGGAAGGTACCCTACTAATATGCCACGACCGCCTCCTTTCCTTCCACATCATTACCAACTCGTCACCATCATCACCCAATCATCATCATCATCATAACCATTCATCCGTCGCCATTAGCCTCGCTGTAGAACAGTGCAACGAAGCCCCAGAAAAAAAACTAGATATTCAAACAATATTGTACTTTTTGAATAAAACCTTATAATTAACAATAGAATTTGAGAGACATCGGCAATTGCATAATACTCGATCACAATGAAAGTGTGTGCATGTTCCAGGTGGGTGGAGACGTGGAGTCGGAAGCGACGCCAGTACATGTTCAGCGACACGACGAACGACGATGAAGAGAACATCGACGACGACTTGCGACTGGCAGTGTGCGTCAACAAGAACAACGCGTCCTTGATGCAAGTCCTCAAGACAGACATCGAGTGTGGCTGGGGGTCAGCAGGTCATCACATCGTCGTGTCATCACAACTCATCATGATTGTTGCACTATTGCAGTGCATACTGCATGCTTGATGTGTGTGATGCAGTATTCAAGTGGTTCAATTCAATATGTTCACATTGTTCAATTCGGTGTGTTCCATTAATTCTTATTGACAGTGGATTGTCAAAATATTAGTACCTATGTTGTTTCAAAATATTGAGGAGCTAAGAACTAAAAGTAGTAGACCTCACGTTAATTTTGGTGCCATAAAATTTATGATGCAAGAAAAGGAAGTCTGAAAAGTAATCAGCATTCTTCGATCATTTTGTGGGAGATCGTACTCTGTCAAACTTTGGTAGCAACATTCGGCTCCAAAGAGTCACTAGTAAATATTTAATTCGGGTTATCAGATTTTATGGTACATTTACATTGCATCTTACTCCTGAGTCCTGATATATTAGCTAAAAATCAATTAATACGCTAGATGATAAAATTAAAATATTGTTTGCTCCTCAAAGGTTTGAAGTTGAGTTAGGTAAGCCGTGAAACTTGTCAGAAGTGTCATAAACTGTTGAAAAAGTACACGAGCTTTATTCTAAGTAGGTACTTGTTCAAAACGTTATGTTATTTATAAGCTAGTTAATATTACAACATAAACTGCGATTTTCAATATTTTGTTTGTTCGAAAAGGTTCATACCACACATTACATTAACCAGATTAAAGAGAAAACAAAGATAATATTGAGCTCTGCAGTTACAGTTCGTATTTTTGGAAAGTACATCGAGAAAAGACGCAAGTATTACATCAAGTGGGCAATCCAATCCATATTGTCAGATGTCTACTTTTGCTGTTGCGTAAGTAGGTGCTCGTAGCCAATACCTTCTATTAACTACGTTGAATTTTTGTTATCTTTACATGTGGATCCTTAAAAAATCAATCAACTTCAATCTGTTGCATCGACCATTTGATCAAAATATCGATGTTATGTTACCTACCCTTAGTTTGATTTGATTCAATAGTACAATTCAAGGTGAAAGAAGGTATACCTACCTAGGTACCTACTTGGCCAAATACAAAATTATCGACGAAGAAATTTGTATGACTGCTGGTCATGTTCCATAACAATCAATGCTGTTATTATATCATTGAAATGAGAGCTCACCTACTAGAGCGAGACCAGGAGATCGCTTGGACTGACTTCTGATGGTACAATCTAACATTTTTCAGTAAATCAGATTTATTGAGCGATTATTTTTAGTTGTGCCAAGTGTGCACTGATGATAACCTGTTTCAAAACTATTTTAAACGACAGGTTATAAAAATCTAGATATTTTCTAACAATGTGCAAACTCACATTCAAATACCAGCATAAAATATAAATAATCGTATTACATTTTTATAATAGTGGTCAATATTTAATTGATTATTGTGGTATTACATAACACTTCTCTTTTCTGATTGCTCTCACCTTTAAAGGGATCTTTTTGCTGTTAATTAGGTAAGGTAAGCATTAACAATATTATTATAATAGTGGCATTTATGATAAATATACGCGCCGTAAATACACCACAAATTACTGTAGAGGTGTATAGCCCTGATGATGCAGAAAACTCATACTCATTCATGGAAGAATAAAATTATACACATAATCTCATGCTAAAACCTATGTATATTGCATAAATCCTAGCTTTACTACAATAATTTAAGGTCTACCTATTGCGATAGAAAAATGTGTTATATCTAATTGAAACAAAATATGCAAAATAAGTCCAGCTTGATTTTAATGTTTTAAAACTGACAGTAATAGTGGTTGTGAGAAGTAAATAATATCAGAAAAAGTTGAAATACCTAGCAGATAGTAATGCTGTAGGTGGTTATTGGAAGTTGTTAAAATTAAATAAAACTCAAACAAGTATTTCACTGTTTTCTGCAGGAATTTAATGACTTTTACAACGTAACAATGCTGTGCATTCAATAAGAACAATTTGTTTTTCTCTGTTCACGATATGATAAGGATTAAACACAAGCTACCATTACCACAAGCAGACAGACAATCAAGGCCTCTACAATTCCATCTTTCCTTTAACAATAGCACCCAATCCATTTGTACCGAACTTTAGGCCATTCACTACATGACTAAATACACAGGGTTAACAGCAACAAAATTAAAATACCATGTGGCAGAAGACAAGGTACACAGCCTACTCAACAGCCGTTTCCTTTCTTAGAGCTGACAACAGACTCCTGCGATTTATGATAAGTTGGAATGCAAATTGGTGTCTGATAAAGTACTGAAAGTACCCATCAATAACATTAGGCTTGGTAAGTATAGGAAGATATCTGGAATTCTAGTACTACTATAGTGAGCGGGACCCTGATTAGGGCTGGCTAAAAGGGAAAGATTATTATTGTTGCACATGAAATAAAAATAAATTTTACCCTTAATATTGGAGACTTAATTGACTCAATAATGTAATTTTTTTTACCAAATTGAAAAACGGAATATATACAAACTTGAAAACATTTCAATTATAATTTGAAATAGAGTTATGTGTGTCAATCACACAAATCATCAAGTAAATTCACCAGTTCACAGACTTTTCTAGAAAATCTTTCTTATCAATAATAATTGCAAGAATCTCCAGGCAGTTTAAAAGAGAAAAGACCTGCAAAGAGGCTGTCATTATAGTTCACAGAATGTACAAGATCTAAGCTAAATAGTATAAATGTGTATCAGCAAATGGATTGTAATGCAAAATATTTCAATGCAAATTCAATTTGGCATTGACATTAATTCAGATTAAGTAGTTTGTTCCGCATTGTTAAAGGTACAAGCTGTCAGACTAGAAAAATTAAGAGAATAAATGAATTTCCATGTTTTGTAAGTAATACAGGCTTGTGAAGCATTACTTTTCTGGCGTCAAGTGGGTCATCATTTTTAGAAACACCCAATCTTTCGTCTGCTTGTCTGCGATGGGTATGAACTTCGTCTCGACTTCCGAAGATCCAAAAATCCCGAGAACTCTGGTCCTCTCTTCCGGGGGCGGCGCCACGTAGATTCCATCTTCTGCATGACGCGGCGGAACTTTCAAGCTCTCCCACGTATAGCTCCACGCGAGGGAGCTTCCGAACATATCTCCATGCGAGATGAACATCAGTCGCTGGTCGGTCAGCATCAACGTATCCTTCCCGATGTCGACGTGGCAAAAGTAAACGTCGGTTGGAATATAACGCCCTTTTTCCAGATCGTGGAGTATCTTGTTTCCACGAGCGTCGTTGGTTGAATAGGGTCGGATTAATCCGTCGACGTGGAAGAATCGAGGCAGGCGACGTCTCACCACTTCTTCGTTCAACTCTGTGGCACGTTTGACTGCGTCCAAGGAGCCGCTGGCGAAGTCGATGACGCCTGCGGTGGGTCGAGTGACGAGGCCCATCACTCCCTTGCCCATGCCGGTGAAGAATCCGGCCACGCCGTCCTCTCGAGCTCCGGAGATGGGCTTCGTGAACACGCCAGACACCCCGTCCACCACACCCTGACAAACAAGAGATCATCTTGAAGACAATATACTTGCACAACCAAGCATGTGACGTTGCACTTGTCTGGTCACCATACTTGCTTGCAAAGAGCATCAGGAATCTGGCCCTGAAAGCCTTAAAACTGAACAAAGAATAACTGAGCAACATTTCAGTACGAAGTTGCATAATTAGATTACTTCTACTCAAAACATTGCGTTAAGTATTTTTATAACTTTCTTAGAAGTAATTGTCAGCCTAATACATATAAATAAATTGCTCTGATTTTTCAACTGATAACTCTTTGGTCATCCCATCCTGTACTGTAGTATACCACGATTCACTTAAACAAGGAGCACGAAAATAAGAGATCTCCCAATAAGTAAGTGGAGCACACTTTTTAGACTAAATGTATGGAATTTCAGCTCTCTCTTAAATTATTTCACTAAGAACTAAAACACCAAGTGCAATTAGCTAGTAACTACTACATAATTAGGAAAGTTAAAATATCTACCATCCCAAGGCATGAAAAGGAATGAAGGTCGTTGTCAGATTATACAACAATATATATATTGTCAGCCTTTAGATTATATGGAGACGTAATACAAAACAAAGATATACATGATCACAATACCAGAAATAAAAAGAACATACACTTAGACAGACATAGAAGTCTTTGTACTCAAAAAAACTCTCAATACATAGTTACAAAACTTTACAACAAATTGCCGGATAAACTTAAGAAATAAACAAACACTCAGAATTAAAAAAAAAATTAAAAATGTTATTAGTAAAAGTATCTTAGTATTAGTATTAGTATCTTTAAGAAAGGGGACAGAAAGCGATGCTGCAACTACAGGGGAGTAACTTTGATGTGCCAAACAGCTAAATTGTATGAAAAGATCATCGAAAGGAGGGTGGCTGAGAGTATTGAGAGTAAACTAAGAGAAGAACAATACGGTTTTAGAAGAGGACGGTCAACGATTGACCTCATCTTTGCAGTGAGACAAATCATGGAAGACCGATGGGAGAAAGGGAACGGGATGAGAATGATATTTCTGGACCTGGTAAAGGCGTACGACAGAATGCCAAGAGAAGAAGTGTGGCGGTGCCTAGAGAAGAAGGGTGTGGACAGTGGAGTGATACAAAGAATCCAAAGTATGTATAAGAAGAACAGTAGTTGCGTGCAGACGGGAGTGGGAAAAACGGACTGGTTCGAAGTGAGGGAGGGACTGAAGCAAGGGAGTGTATTGTCACCAACATTATTTACAGTAGTAATGGATGAGATGCTGAGAGAGGTTGAGCCGGAGGACCAAGAGGACACCCGCACACTCATATATGCAGACGACGTTCTTGTGTGGGCAGAGACCGAGGAAGAGTTGCAAGAGAAACTCAACAGGTGGGAAGAAGTGACAGCAAAATATGGACTAGAAATCAGTAGAGAAAAAAGCGAAACCATGGTTATGGAAAGGCAAGAGAAGACACTGTGCCGGATGCAGATGCGAGGAGAGGAACTTACGGAAAAAGACGAGTTTAAATATCTAGGTAGTGTATTGGCAAAGGATGGAAAGGTGGACAGGGAGATCGAGAGGAGGGTGAGAGCAGCAGAAGTGTTTTACCAGAGTGTAAGGAAGCTACTATGGAATGAAGATGTACCACAGAGGTGTAAGATATTACTGTACAAAACCTACTTTGTACCAATCTTAATATATGCAGCAGTAACTTGGCCAATGGGAGGGAAAGAAGAAATGAAGATGCAGGCTGCAGAAATGAAGTTCCTGAGAAGTGTGGCAGGAGTGACGAAGATGGACAAGGTGAGGAGTGCAAAGATTAGAAAAGACCTAGAAGTGGAATCTCTTAGATTTAAACTTGGAAAAGAGAGGCTAAGATGGTACGGACATATGAAGAGGATGGGAAAAGAGAGGATACCATGTAGAGAGGCAGAGCGTGCAGCCATGGGTGTCAGAAGAAAGGCAGGAAGACCTAGAACCAAATGGATCAACGGAATAGAGGCAGCTGCAGAAGAAAGAGGAGAGTGTTGGGGAGTAATTACAACAGAGAAGTGGTGGGAAGACAGAGAGAGATGGAGGGAGCTGGTGGAAAGAGAGGAGGCTGAAGAACTGGAAGAAGAGATTGAAGAAGTGTGGAGTGTCGGACTTGGCAAGTCGGCTCTGAGAACACAAGTGCCCTAGAACATTGGTGGGATCATCCCACCCCCTGACCCGACAATAGTTGGAAGCAGGGTCGCGATATATTATTAGTAAAAAAGGCATATTTTTCAATAGAAGAATTTTCGATGGACAAGTTAGATTAGTAAAATTTCATTTAGGTACTGATTTTAATTTCATTTAGTGTTTATTATTTTTTAGATTTTATATTGTAAATAGATTATTGCTTAATTATAATTAATAATATTGCTTTCCATATACTCCAATTTAAAGTTTAATCTTTAGGAGTCTATACATACATGTAATAATGTACTGTTTGGAAATAAAATGTATCTATCTAGTAACAATTAACCTTATTGTTTTGTGGATACAAAGTGGTTATAAATTAACATACTCAGACCATCAGTTTATGCCATGCCCTCGGGTACATTCTCATTGAACATACACAGCAACAATAAGAGAAGTGCATTTAAACATGAATCTCACCATCACAAGGCCCTTGCTGCTCTGCGCCAGACCCGACTGTACGTTGGTGTGTCGTTGGTTCATGGCCTCGCGGCGCTTGCGTTGGTAGTCCTTGTCGAAGGTGAGCGCCGCCAGCCCCTTGCCCATGGCGCCAGTGATGCGCGAGGCAGCGCCGGCTGCGCCGCCGACTGTGTGACCGAGGAGACTGCGCATCCCAAGCACCAGGCCCTCGGCAAACTCCCCTGGCCCTTGAATAGCACCCTGAAACATTGGGATGTATTGTTTATTGAATCGTTTTATTGTTGGCTGTCCCTTTTGAAAAAGGTTGATCTCTTGGATCCAGCATACTATACAAATTTAAATTATGAACTTAAAACAATTAATTAAAGTTCAATGTTTAGCTAATGAAATTTATAGGGTGTTTTAACAATAAAAATTATTGTGATTCATCATTTGGTGATTTCAAAATCTGTACCTAGTGGTAAAAATGATGTCTAAAATACTCAAGGATAGAAAAATGCATAGAAAATGCAGTGAAAGAACTTGATCTGAAACCAAATACTTCTGGAACAAGGTAGTGGTGGCTATTTCTTTCTAAACTAAAACTGGGTAAATAACTAAAAATTATTATTGTTTCAGGTGGACATTATGAAGGTTATTCTTTTTAAACATGATTTTTACTGTAACACAAAAATAAATAATTTTTGTTCGATTTCCATAACACATCACTGACTCATGTAAACACTACTCACTTGGAATGGCTCGTAGAAGAGGTCTTCAACGCCCTGAGTGAGTCCGAGCACTAGGCCGTACGGGTTTCCGAGCACGTCCAGGCCGAGCACCAGGACGTACAGCTGTTTGACGGCCTGGCTGATGTAATGCGACGACGCGGCCGACACCAGTTGGTAGTGCGTCAAGAAAGTGTGCTCTCGCTCGAAGTAGCCCAGTCTAAAACAGAGCTCAGAGTCACAGAGCTTCACTGGCAATCGCATTCAGGATATCCAAACATATCGGTACATCAGAAGTTGAAGGCCTGAAGTCTATTTACTCGAATAGCATTGCACACTTTTTGAATCATGTAATTACTAACTAGGAAAACGCTCGGTGTAACGCGTTGATGAGCGAGCACCGACACGCACGACATCGCCAATCAAGCACGATCCATTCAATCAAAGATAACTAACTATACATTATTTATTACCAATTTTCCTTGCAACTTTTCATAAACACTCGGGATCAATTAAATAACAGATTATTGTACTGATATTTTTCCATCAATCTCTTTGGACAGATATTCAAACACTTAAAACAGCAATAAGTCTGTAAATTCTTGACCGATTGGGCTGGAAATGTGTAAAATATGATGCTATCTAGTCAAAACGTTGTTTTCATAACTGTGAAACACAATCCATATCATAAAATAAATTATTTTAGATAAGGTATACCTAAACCTATGTATATGAAATACTTACATTACATTTTGACTACATTATGTATAGGCATCCTGCGTGAGAAAAGGTTAAGCCATAGTAACCTATACAAAAGTATAGGGAATAAACAAATCTGACAGCGGCAATCCAAATCTCATATTTAGAGTGATTACTTGTGAAAGAAAGATATTAAAGTAAGTACAAGTAAATAATAATACGCAATATTTATCCATACACATGTTCAAGTTAAATATTCATCTGAGAAAAATATGATTTATAGCTATTATTTATAGCTTTGACACATTTCCCCTACCAGAGCAGCATCCAATTTTCTACCACTGTGACGTCACGAGCAGGATTCCTATTGCAATATGATCCACTAATAAAAAAATCTTTCTTACATTGATATTGAGAATAGCCATCTATAAACTTTGCTTTGCTACATAGAGCAACCCAGAATGCAGTGGAATTTCTGTTTGGAAATGTCATTTCTGACAGTTATTAAAACTGTCAATAAGTGCATCTATGTTCTTGACTGGTAGGGCTGAAAATTTGTAAAATAAGAGACAATGTTGGTCTGAACGACCATGCAAAATATGAGTTTGATTGATCAGATTAATCGAAGACCATTTGATAGGTCAAATGGTGGTGTGGCTACAGGCCATTATAAATTAAGCTTACAAGTGTCAGTAAAATGTCTTTTTCTTTTAAAGTTCATTACAGATTACAGATTTGTAAAATAACACTTATAATGCTGATACCAATGGCCATGCAAAATATGGTGATGATCGGTTAACCGATTCCAGCTTTATTGCACACAGAGTTGAGTTTCTTTCACATTGCCAAGCTTAGTATAGGTACAACTTTAATCAAGATTCTGATAAAAGTAATAAATGGATCTTGCTGGAAATTAATAGCCTTCTGCAGTGGATAGTAATTAATATTTTGTGAAAAAATTGGCCAGATCCTTTACTTCGTTTACAACTTAATGCGAAAAGCACAAATACACACACAAAAAAACAGAGATTTGTGCCATAAGTTTCAAGTGGAGACACTCGCTCCGCTCGCTTGATTAGGCTCTGTCAAATGCAATTTGACTGAAGGCAAAAAATAAAGTAGTATTTAAGTATTAACTTTCACTATTATGAATAAGATTGTATGAAGGCAGAATTAGTGGTTTTTTGAGCTCATCTCAAGAATCACCTACATCGACTTCGGGCTTTCTACCTCGGAAGTACAGAGATATAACTTAAGTGACCAGCAGGAGATCTGTGGATTGGAAAAGGGTCGTTTTATTTTGCCGTCCCCTACTTTACCTGCGTGCCCACTATGCCCCATTGCTAGAGCTCCGTGAAAATGGGTTTATTATTTTACCAATTTCGTTTTTAAAAATCCAAATTTCGTTTTTTAGCGGTTTTATAGAATTTATAGTGGCAAATCATTAAATTAATATTTCTGTCAAAAATTATATAGTAACCAATCCCTATTCAATGCTTAACATTAACCACTAAACATTACAGGCAATCTAAGTAACAAACAAGAACACAAACAAGAGTTTAGAGTAAATAAAAGTGTATTTATTTAAGGATTTAAGTAGGAACTCTGAATGGCGTTTACATGCGACGTGTTTCATCGAGTTCTAGTCTGCAGTTGCAAAACCGGCACTTCAAAAGTTTTCCGTCACTCACGTAAAACCCGTCACTCCAGAACTCTGAAGCCCTAGACGCGGCTGTAACTGTTGATTTCGGCATTGTGTACAAAGTAAAAACACAAGTAAAATTGTTTTGTGCACAATAACGATAATAATAATTTAATAATACAGTGGCACTACAACTAAAATGGCCGCCCGCCGCCGTATCGCTGCCTCGCGCGATGGGAACAGCTGATTCCTAGCGCCTGCGCAGTTACCAAATGTATGAGCAGGGTTTAACCTTGACCAATGTCACCTAACAAGCGCGCTTGCTTTCTTCGCGGAATGTGGATAATTCCATGAATTATGCGTGAAATAGGAAGTTTTAGGTTGATTTTCAACATTTTCTGTAAACATTTCTGAAAACTGAACAACATTTGTGGGATTTCGCGATGTATTACAAAAATATAGTTGATTTCGGTGTTATTTCGCAATAATGGCATATTTCGTTTTTTTTCGCGATTCAAATCTTGTAGAATTGGGTTTAGAATGACGTAATTCGTGCTCATATTCCAAGAAAATACAAGATATAAAGATATCGCGTTATCGCGATGTGCGAAATATACGGAGCTCTACCCATTGCTATGCCGAGCCTTCTCTTGGGTTGAGCTCACTAAGGGGTTTGTAAAATACTGGTTTTTCAAGAAAAGTCCAATCGACAGATCGGTTGCTGGTCACTTTACATAGTTTTATGCAGTAATTGATGTGCCTGGGGCCTGATTCTAAAACAATTATCCCAGGCAAATTCTTTCAATGTAATGATATTCTTATGTGATGAGGTTTTAAAATTGTAAGTGATAACCGTTACAAATCATTCCTGACTCTCTCTGAGTCTGCACTAATGAGTGTCCAGGTGTGTCATTTCCGTATCCAAGCGCCAAGTGGCACCACCACCTTCATACACTATCAGTTGGGAACATACAGGGATATTCCTTGCACCTACTTGAATATGACATCCTGCACATCAGTCAAGGTGACGCCCAAGCTCTGCATGAGGACGTTTAAGAACGCTGGCATCTCCTGTCTGCCCTTGTGACCAGAAGAAGCCAAAGAGAAGCTCAGATGAATCTGTCAATAGAAGTACAATGTAAATGTTGAGCTGTTCTATCTTCTTCAAATGAACTTGAGTGCAAAAAATATTTCCATATGACTGCAGGCTGGCTGCGAAAATGAAGTTCCTGAGAAGTGTGGCAGGACTCAGGAGTGACGAAGATGGACAAGGTGAGGAGTGTAAAGATTAGAAAGGACATAGAAGTGGAGTCTCTTAGATTTAAACTTGGGAGAGAGAGGCTAAGATGGTACGGACATATGAAGAGGATGGGAGAAGAGAGGATACCATATTGAGGCAGAGTGTGCAGCCAGGGGTGGCAGAAGAAAGGCAGGAAGACCTAGAACTAAATGGATCAACGGAATAGAGGCAGCCACAGAAGAAAGAGGAGAGTGTTGGGGAGTCATTACAACAGAGAAGTGGTGGGAAGACAGAGAGAGATGGAGGGAACTGGTGGAAAGAGAGGAGGCTGAAGAAGTGGAAGAAGAGATTAAAGAAGTGTGGAGTGTCGGACTTGGCAAGTCGGTTCTGAGAACACAAGTGCCCTAGAACATTGGTGGGATCATCCCACCCCCTGACCCGACAATAGTTGGAAGCAGGGTCGCAATATTTATTTATGACTTCTCTTCAAGATTATATTAGTTTGGTTTAATGGCGCGTCAACGACGAGGTTATATTGCGCACATTATTTGTTATATTTAACTTTGTTGATCATAATTGGAGGGCAATGGGAGGGGGTCGACCTAACGGGCCCGATCCGGGGGAGTCCAGAACTGGTGGGAAGGCCAGGACGGAATGGGGACGGACTGGGGGGTGTGAGGATTCGGGCCGGCTGAACCCGATTTCAGGGGGATCACCATCTCGAGGGGGGAGGCCGGCCCGAGGGGACCGCAAATTCAAGGGAGGGCATGGTTAGGCCGACCCTGGCTGCTCTTGGTCTGGGCCTCACCACTGATCTGTCCGGCATGGGTAGCCCTTACACATGAGCATATGCTCGCCGGCGTAGCTGCAATGGATCATTGGCCAACACAAACCCCACCACCGCGATAAGGTGACAGCCGTCGGGGGGGTCTCTTCAAGAAAGAAAGAAAAAACTGACAGACAATAACCAATAAATCCCTATAATAAAGTTAGTAAATTAAAGCAATGCTCATAGAAGCCGTTCACCAAAAGACGAACTAAGAGACTTGATTAAATTAAATTCAACTATGTAATGACTTGCACGATCAATATTAAAGAAATAGCACTAGCGAAAAGAATGAATTAAATTAAATACATTTGCAATAAGGATTTCCTAAGATACTCAAAGAATTGTAACTTCTATCAATTAATCGTAATTTACCTTTAGTGGCGAGAAATGCAAAAAGTCATAGAAGTTCTTCTGCTCCTGATACGCCTTCATTGAGACGTGCGCCATGAGCGGTTCGTTTATGAGAGCTCGATCCTTTAGGAACAGTGCCGCCTCCTCTGCTTCCGTCGTCTCCTTGGGTTCGAGAAGATCGACTAGAGCATTGACCAGGCCGATGTCGAGCTTGATGTGGAACTCTTGGATGAGGAACTTGAAGTACTTGTATTGTTGGAGAGAACTGTGCTCGCTGATGCGACGCACGATGCTCACTTCAGCAAACGGCTTCACCACTGCACAAAGATCAAAAGAGAACTTTTAGACTTTCAACAGACGATTATTAAATTCCTATAATATTTTAGAACATTGTGGAACACATATATCCAAAATTCATAAAAAAAAAATACTAATAAATATTCCCTGGAACTGAATCTTTTGATTCTAAAATTTTAAATTATGTGATTAAAATGGTCCAAGTAATGAAGTTCCATTTCATATTTCAAATTTAAAAATTATTAACATTATTTTTTAGGGATGTTCACGATTACGATTTAATCGAATCGATTAATCGATTATGTCATTCAAAACGATTAATCGATGTTAGTACAAATAATCGTATTACATCAATTTGAATTTGCCGCCTTGAAAATGGTTGCATTTTACAACATCTAAAATGGCTGCCTTCATTCTGTCCACATTTTTCTTTGTGTGCGTAATATTTTAGTGATAAATTTATGTTTGTGTGTTTTTTCCCAAGTTTCAGTGTGTATTTCTAATTCGCATTACCATTTATCAGTGATGATTAAATGAATTACGGCACATTACAGCAAATTTGAAGTAAAAATGAATGACTTCCCGGACACATTTCATTGTTGAGGTTAATATTGCCGTAAAAGAAGATATGATGACCACCCTGAACATGATGATATCGATACGATTTAATTCGATTATTAATCGATTTAAATTACGAAAATCGAATTAATAATCGATTTAAATAAAATAATCGTTGAACACCCCTATTATTTTTCACTGTTGTTTAAATATGAATTGACAGCTAGACCAATAAATAAATAAATTTATTTATTTGTGAATGAATTTGAATGATCTTGACGAGGAGATGATGAAGAAAGGAGAATTATGGGAGGTGGGAAAGAAGCAGTTAGAAAGAAACCATCCTAACATTTACTGAGAAAAACAATGAAAAACCTCAGTTAAGAAGGTTGACTATGGGTATCAAAACCAATGTTAAGTCCAAGCCAACTTGCCCATAATATAATAAAAATATATTTTATATTAGGTGGGTTGCAACCTACCTAAATAGTCAATGGTTAACTGTTCTATTGACAAGATATATATATAGATATATGACTAATATGGTTTTTTTCTGATGACCTCAGATAAGGTGATGATAATTAATACCAACTGCAAATTGAAAATATTTGCCTACTGTGGGGATCGAACCCACGTCCCTGAATTGCCGGTCCAGTGCTCTAACCACTAAGCTAAGCAGGCTATTCAATCTGCAGTGGTTTTGTTCCATATAAACTGTATTTCTACAGTCCGAGACGCGTGATGAAGAGGTCAGAAGACCGTGGAATCCTTTCCACGTTTGACAACTGACTTTCACCTTCTCGTATGGATTTTTCTCATATACATATATATATATAATTTCCTTCTACTAAAATTATATTTGTATACTTCAATTTCAAAGTATAAAAGTACGCAGTCTTTTAAAAATTGTATCTTAATTTGTTGTACCTAGTTTAAAAGCAACATGACTACCATTTGAACCATATTCGTGCTTCATACTTTCGTCCATAACTATTAAATAAATGTTTCACTAATTTTAATAAAAAAAAAGGAAAATACAAGCTCGTAACTAAATATAAGCAGACTGCATGAAGCATGTAGAATTACCTGATTTGAGAGCAACTGATTTGGGCGGAGGCACGGGGGCCAGTACCACTGGGAACACACTGTCAGCTATCTGGCAGTCCATCTGGATGCGGTTTATCTTGGCGTGCAGCTGCAGTTGGTGAGGCGAAGTCTGCAGCTGGACCCACAGGCCGACGTAATGTGTCCGACGCAAGGGCTGGGCAACAGGCCTAATCATAGCCGACGACATGAAATCCACCTGGAAAACACAATCAACGATAGAAATGGTATCTATTTTCTGGCCCTCGTGAACAATATATACTAGGAAAACGCTCAGTGCAAGTATCAGCTGCTCTACAGGCTTTAGAATTAAAGCATCATGAAGGCAGGGATGAAAATTTAGTATACATTTTTCAAATATTTCAAGATTATAGAATAAAATGTACTTATGACAATAACTTTTGAAAATAATGACAGATTAGTCTTCAAATTGGTAAAAATACCTAAATGTTGGTCTTAATGACCATGCAAAGTTTTAAGTTTATCCGTCAAACGGTTCTAGCTCGATCGAAGAAAAACTGTGACTTGTATAGAGTCAGTAACAGAAAAAACATACAAAAAACAATAACAAAAAACAGAGGTCCATGCCAAAAGAGCCAAAGGAAGTCGCTCGCTTAATATATGTAGGTGACAAAACTTTTACCTCTAGGTTTGGGCCGAGAATGACTTGTCGATACAAGTGTTTCCCAGGTTGTTCGGTGATGGACATCGCGATGTTGTACTTCTGATATGCGGCTTCGATCAGTATCGAGTCGTGCTGCGACAGAGGCTTGAACGGTTTCCGGGCTGACTTGCGGGTCTCCCAAGCGATGCCAGAGCTGAGATCAACAATGTGCGAATTCACTTTCATAGATTTGAAACATGATGCTAGTTCTGAAGTTTGACAATCACACTATGATTGATACCAGTCTTTGACCTGCCAGTCCTGCCCACATATGGTGCACATAACTAAAACATGGCACAAAAATGTGGCACAGTAGAAGGACCATTCCAGGAAACACCATATTTCCAACCTTCAAAAAGGGTCCCACTTCTTGCTGTATAAATGTTTGTTAGTAAAATTTCACACACAAAAAACAATTGTATCCATGTAAATAAGTTTGATTGAGCAAAGTTAACATAATCTGGATTTTATACTAGACGACAACGTTTACCTTGCTATGCTGATGTAGAGGACTTCCGAGAGTGTTGAGTTGTTGACGAGCGAGATGCCGAGGCCTGCGAAGGACAGCGAGATCTCTTGGTCGGGGGTCTCCAGACTGGCGGAGGAGTGGGCTCGACTGGCGACGGCCGGCTCATCGGTGAACAGCAACACCCGCTGGATGCCGTCCAGGAATGACACCCAGTAGCATTCAGCATCCATCACGTTTTGTTTGTATTCGCCGATACCATCCTGACGCACACACAGACAGGTTGAAATTAAGGATAAGTAACTACTGGGCAGCCACTGAATGTTTTAAGACATTGATCAACACACATACTTTCCTCAAAATAGAACTGTATGGGTAATTAAATAAATACTACCTATATCTTACGCAAGATTGCATAATAATTAAAAATAATAATTATTAGAAAAGTCTACAGCCACACTGATGGGCGGGGGGGGGGGGGGGGGGGGGGTCGAAGCTCCCTGATTTTAACCCCGCAGGGGGCCAATTCTTGAGATTCACGTTTTGAAACCATGTACGTTTTCATCGTTAAAAAGTTGAAGGCCAAGCAATAGTTGTTAACTGTTTCAAGTTGTATACAAACAAAGCAAACGTTAATGGTTTCAAAACGTGAAAACTCAAGAATTCGCATCCAGGGCATTTATTAGAATTTCAACAATTTATAAGTTATTCTGAGGCTCTAAAATGCACAAACTAAATCAAACATTCCTCCAATTATTGCCCCGCAAGGCGCTGTTAGATTTAAACATTTTAAAAGTGATTCTGGGATACACAAATTAAGGTGGCGCGATCACTCGAAGTCATAGTCTCAGATCTTCATAATATTTTGTGTACTTATTGATAATCACGCCATACACAATCCCTGACAAAATTAAACACTTCTTGTGTCTAGTTTCTGAGATAATTTGAGTTTTCTCCCCCATGTTATCTTATGGCAGCCAAGTAAAATCGTGTCATTTTTAAGCTAAAATGGAGTTCTAATATTTTTGTACCGTTAGATTTTAACAAAAAACTTTTTTTCTGGTAGACATATGGATATACTATCAGGGAAAAAATTGAAAACAATACCATCGTGTGCTATTTTAAAAGTTATTAACCAAATTCGAAATTATTTCCTATACCTCCCATGTTAAGGTTTTGATCATTCTCAAAAGACAGAAGTGTCTCAAAAGACTTTTAACATGGGAGGTATAGGAAAATTATTTCGAATTTGGTTAATAACTTTTAAAATAGCACACGATGGTATTGTTTTCAATTTTTTTCCTGATAGTATATCCATATGTCTACCAGAAAAAAAGTTTTTTTGTTAAAATCTAACGGTACAAAAAGATTAGAACTCCATTTTAGCATAAAAATGACACGATTTTACTTGGCTGCCATAAGATAACATGGGGGAGAAAATTCAAATTATCTCAGAAACTAGACACGAGAAGTGTTTAATTTTTTCAGGGATTGTGTGTGGCGTGATTATCAATAAGTACACAAAATATTATGAAGATCTGAGACTATGACTTCGAGTGATCGCGCCACCTTAAATAGAAAAAAACATTTCTGCCTCGTGGGGCGTTTTATTGAAAAAAAAATCACAAAAACATCCAGAATGCCTATTTTTCTAAATAGAGGGGAAAGTTGGGATTATAAATATAGAAAATAACATCAGATATCCGAAAAAAAAGGAGAAGAAGACTAATCATGTAAAAAAGTGGATAAAAATTACTGGAGAATAAAAAAGGAGTATTAAGTGAAAAAATTGACTGAGAGCCCTGAAACTATCTAATACCTTACCTACCAATGCATAAATTTAAATTTACAAATACATACTGTGGTATCATCCTGGCCTTGTAATGACTTGATAGGGGGAAAGTTCGGACTAATAACATTGCCTATAGATTTACAAATATATGGAATACCTCGATAGATACACATGCAAGATTCAGAAACTAAAAGAATATCATTAAAAAGGGATGGAGAAACCCAAAAAAGCAGGAAAGATCATGTCAGGGCATTATCCGGTTGTTATCAGAGAATAATAGACCTTTGACCTCTGTACTGACCTGGCGCATGTCAAAGGTGACCTCATCATAGCCGAGGTTCCATGTAAGCCGCCTCGGCCCGAGGGAATGCAGCCAAGTCATAAGGGTCATGTGGCCTGGCATCAATATGCTGCAACAAACAACAAGGCACAGTTACCTAGTTATACCCAACAGCTGTTAACAACAACTTCATAGAGGCACAATGCAAAAGTAATTAGAATGCCACTTGTAGTTTTAAGAGTGTCAAATAACATAAATATTGTAGGTCCTAGAATTTGTAATAAGAATTTTGAGATCTAAAACAGTAATTATGAGGACGGCCAGTTTGAACAACCATGGAGTAATAATTACATGCCTTACACAGAAGAACAGAATAAAGTGTACTACTATTCCAAGCCCATACTAGTATTCTGGCCAATTTTTCACTAAAGTACATTGGGTTTCTATTATCTAGGATACAATGTGCATTCATTCATTGTTGAGCGAGCGAAGCGAGCGTCTCCTTTTGGCTCTTTTGGCACGGACCTCTGTTTTTTTTTTGTTTTTTTGTTTTTTTTCCGTTACCTGAGGATATAAAAGTCAAGAGTTTTTCTTCAATCGAGCTGAAATTTTGCACACATGTAGAGAGAACCTTTTCTGTTTGCAGACCCAATTTTTTTTGAAATCCATTCATTGGTTAAAAATTAAATTAACATCTCCTGATAGGTTGAAAAATGAAAATGGTCTTCGATAAATCTGATCAAACTCATATTTTGGCTATACAGGTCAGAGTTTTTCTTTGATCGAGCTGAAATTTTGCACACATGTAAAACCAACCTTCTCTGTTTGCATACCCTATTTTATTTTAAATCCATTAATTGGTTAAAATTTAAATAAATATTTTCTGATAGGCTGAAAAATGAAAACGGTCTTGGATAATTCTGATCAAACTCATATTTTGCCAAAAGTATTCGAAAAAGTGGTGGAATTTAGACTGAAAGAAGTAGTAGAGGAAAAGCTCAGGGAGGAACAATATGGGTTCAGGCCAGGTAGATCAACCATTGATCCAATATTCACTATCCGACAAGTCATGGAGAGAAAGTGGGAGAGTGGAGAAAAACTGTACATGGTATTTCTAGACTTGGAAAAGGCCTACGATCGCCTACCAAGGAAGAAAGTATGGGAATGTCTGAAGCGGAAGGGGGTGGGATTGGGTCTGATTGAGAGAATCAAGAGCACATATGAGAAGAACGAGAGCTGTGTACAAACAGTGGAGGGGAAGACAGGATGGTTTGAGGTGAAGGAAGGACTTCGACAGGGCAGCGTTCTTTCCCCAACACTATTTGTCATTGTCATGGACGAGCTGCTGAGAAAAGTAGAACCAAGCGAAGACCAGGAGACGAATACACTGGTATATGCAGATGATATCGTAGTGTGGGGAGAAACCAGCGAATGTGTTCAAGAAAAGATTGATAGATGGAGCCAGATGACTGAAGAATACGGTATGCGAATAAGTCAGGAAAAGAGTGAGACACTAGTAATGGAGAGGAAGGCAACAAGAAATGTGAAGATCAGGCTACGGGGCTTGGAACTGGCGGAGAGAGGAGAGTTTAAGTATCTGGGGAGCTGGCTAACTAAGGATGGAAAAATAGGAAGAGAGATAACATCAAGAGTGCAACAGGCTAACACATTTTTCCAGTTAGTCAGGAAACTTCTTTGGAATGAGCAGTTCCCCCAGAAATGCAAGATACTCCTTTTCAAAAGCTATTTCCTGCCAATACTCACCTACGGTTCCGTAACGTGGGCGATCGGAGGAAAGGAGGAGAGCCAGTTGCAGGCAGCAGAAATGAAGTTTTTACGAAGCATACAAGGAGTAACTAAGATGGACAAGATCAGGAGTGAAAAGATTAGAGGAGACTTGAAGGTAGAGAGGTTGGCATTTAAAATGGGGAGAGAGCGGCTACGGTGGTTTGGCCACATGAAGAGAATGCAGAGGGAGAGAATACCGCGTCGGGAGTTCGAAGCTGCGAGAAGTGATAAAAGGAGAGTGGGAAGACCGAGGGAAAAGTGGAGAGAGCTGGTAGCAGAAGATGTACAAGAGAGACTGGAGAAGTGGGAAGAAGTGGAAGAAGGAAGGTGGTGGGAAGACAGGAAGAAGTGGAAAAAACTGGTAGAGAAGAAGAACGAAGAGGAAGAGCCAAGCCTGGCCAGCTAGCTTAGGAGTCCGGGCCCTAGTAAATGGTGGCCTCGCCACCCCCCGACCCAACTCTTGGAACCGGGAGGAAGATTATTATTATTATTATTAAGACCAACATTGTTGTGTCTTATTTTACAAAATTTCATCCCAATCAATTAAGAGCGTATGAACTTATTGACATTTAATATCTGTCAGTAATGAAGTATCGAAATGAATGTTTCCAGTGCCAATTGAATTGAATCTGATTTGGTGTATATGTAGGGTCGTGGAAAAATGTGTCGATCATCCCTACGCTTATACCATCCCGCCATACAACGGAGCGCTGGTATACCACTGTACGATATCCGTTGTATGGCAGGAGGGTATAAGCGTAGGGATGATCGAGATATTATTCCAAAGCTGTACCAGGGTGCTTAGATAGTAGGTTTGTTCGTCGGGGTGTTCTAACCTGCTCGGAGCAGGCGGAAGTACGTCACTGAATATGTTAGGTGCATGAATTACGAATCGAAAATCGACGGATAGGTATAAGTAAACTGTTCCGTGACGTTTTCCGGTGTGTTCCGAGCAGGTTAGAACACCCCGACGAACAGACCTAGTATTTTCACGTTTCGATGAATTGAGTTGTTGATTGAGTGATCATATTTCAATTCAATATGGATGTATATGTTTTCTGTGCGTTGTGTATGCATTTCCGGTTCGAGAATTTGCACGTATCCGTGTTCGCTCAACAACGCGTTACACTGAGCGTTTTCCTAGTATGAGAGTTAAGCTCATCATTTTCTGTCAAGCTACCTGACCGTTTAATGACTTCTCAACCCCTTCGCCTTACAAAGTTGCCAATGTTTATTTCGAGATGCGTCAAACCTGTCACTTAAGCATGGCTAATCCTCATTGTTGAATTTTTCTGAAGATCGAAATGTGTTATACGAAAAAACTGGTGAGATTGCCTACATTGAAATATGCTAATATTTCCAGAACTTAATTCAAGTGATGCATAAGCAAGCAATCTCCACTTCGCATAGTTCGGAGAAAAACAGAAAAAACATTGTACTTCATATACAATTAGCTGCGGGAATCGGTTTTCTATCCACGTTCTGACCGGGAAGACATTTTTTCTTGCACTTTTCATTGCATTTAGAATACGGAGAAATAAAAACAATGACATAGGTAACTCAAAAATGATTTTTTTTTGTAGATGTGAGGGTTTGCATCAACCTCAACATAAATCTTTTGATGAACTAATTATTAAATATTGACGAACTAATGTCCTCACCTGATGGGTTCTTTATTTTTATCCTTCCCCTTATCCTTGCCCTTCTCCTTGAACTTGACCGGTCTGGTGGTGTGATTGACGAGCAGTACCGGCGCCAGGCCCGGCGCGTACATGCACATCGACACGTAGATGGACGAGTCGGTGATCTGCACGTCGACGTTGACGCCGCCGTACGAGTTGGCGAGGCGTAGCAGCGTCGTGTGCGGGGCGGCGTACGAGAACGGCACCGTCACCTCCTTGGTGCCGGCGACGCGCAGCCGGAGGTCTTTGTCTTTGTCGTTCACCGGCCACATCGGTGTGCACGAGCCGGGGGCGATCTGACAGTACATTGTTTTTGTTAGGTCAGTCGAGCATATTGATTACCTTCATTATTTTGCTAGGTGTCCATAAGTTTTAAACATTATAACTAGAGCCAGTTTTAAATGGTGATGCGCGAATTCGCGAATTGTTCTGATTGCACTATTTTCTTCTACTAAAATCCATTTCATTGTGTATAGATCCCAAATCTACCATTTTTACATCGCGAAAAAAAACGAAATCCAACCCTGATCGCGATATTCAACATTTTACGCGAAATGACCACGAAATAAAGGTGTTCTATTAAAATTACTGCTTTTATCCCCCTAACAGGTCACACAACAACAAATGAAACCAGTTTCTTTCCATGTGCTACTCACTCAACCCCCTCCCCCTCGCCAGACACTTTGCTACCCACCCTCAAAGTGAACCAGACCAGTCTAACCAGTTGATGATGCCTCCAGGCTGCTTTGTTTTGCGCCCCCATCTGTTCAAGGTCGACCGGTTTTCCCAACCCCCCTTCCACCCTCAACCAGTCGCAACTATTTATCAATAGTCTACTTACACAGAAGGATATTTTGGAACAATTACTGCACTGAAAATTGTTGGATTGGGAAAGAAAATATCTTGTCAAACTATACATTTTGCGTCATGAAATTTTAAATATTATGAATCATCTACACAGAGAAAATGTGGGTTGGGGAAAAGACAGTACAGAGCATTTAAGACGCCATTCTAGACAAGCCTATTTCAGTGCTAATAGTGCATGACCAATCCATTCCAATCCCTACTCCAAAGTGGCATACATGTTTTTCATCAAATTATGGTTTCTGGGGGCTATTACAATGTGTTTTATAACCAATTTAATATCACCACAAAATCGCGAAATCCCTCTTCCAGAAAAAACACAAAAAACGAAATTGATGATTTTAAAAACGAATTTTAAGAAATAAAATCACTATTTAAAACTGGCTCTAATTATAACATTCTCTCAAATATTGTTTTCCATCAAGTAATAGTATAGTACTTAAAATTATACGATAGATAGGAAGGATGTGCGAACATAAAAATGTCCGACCGAACAGGGGCTCCAAGCCGAACCCTTCATTCCATTCTCCTCAGAGATATCTAACCCTCATCAGTGTGTTGTGCCTAATGTGAATTGTATCATCTATCAGGCAAGGTAGCTCAGTTGGTAGAGCTCTCACCCGGCAAGTGAGAGGTCCTGGGTTCGAGCCTTGGTTTGGTTGGTCATTTTTGCTTTGCAAGCCCTTCCTATATTCCTGACTTGACTGGAAGTTTTCCATAATACCCAGTTTCTCAATTATACAATTTACCCATGTTCTTGTAAGTTAAGCAAATTCATTCTTTCCTCCGCACCAAATGGCATGGCAACTTGTTTAGCCACCTACCTAACATTTTATTTCCAAAAAATGGACTGTATGAGTTTGACCACACTTTCCACAATAGTATTCCATCCTTGATTATTTACTCTAGCTGTAAGTTCCTCACCTCTGTCCATGGATCTGCTGGTCGTTCCGCCTCCTGCACCTGGATCGTAAGCTTCGAGTTGTTGATGAGCACGTAGAACGGCGTGAAAGTCACTTCTTTGGTCAGTGTGAAGTGTGTTAACTGAATATTCACTCCGATCTAAAGCAAATGTGATCAGATTACTGAAGGTTTTAATTAGAACATTGGTTTCTACATTGATCTAAATCTACATTGTTAGAGGTTGAACAAGGACTAAATAGTCGTAAAAACAAAATTATTAAGCGAAGTTGGCCATTTCTGAAAGTGAGATATCGAGTGCATATTCTCTGACTTGGGTATTGTATTGTAATTGTGGTAATACTACAATACGTAATTTAAGCCTAGACTCTTTCAAGCATAGCATTGTCTTCAGATGGAACTTTGGGACTGCACCTAGTTCTCTACACTAGGGACTATTTAAGTTGTTTACTGAAGTCTCAACAAATAACTGAAATGTAGGCAAGAACAGGTATTGTGAAAAACTTGTAAATAAGAAGTACCTATATGCCTTCAACATTCAAGAGAATAAGGCCTGATTTTTCCACCTCTTGTTTAAGTCTTCGTTAGTCGTTAGCACTGAATTTAGCTCAACTAAGAGGATAAATTAATGACGTTCTGACCAAAGGTGAAATAACCGGCTCTAAGAAGAGTAAGCAAAGACTTTATTACTATGTAAATGATGAATTTACCTGATGATCAATTCCGTTGTTTTTGCAACGAATAATACCAGAACTACCCGCAACATCCAGCGAGAACTTATCGGACCAATCTCCGTCGCTGACGCGAACCGCTGCTTTCTTCTTGCCAAAGAACGACTTGGCTTTGAATGAGAAGAGAATCGGACCCGAGTAGTCCTTGGGGTGGGACAGAATGTTTGCCGCCTCTTCGCTCTGTCAACACGAGGTCAAAGGTCACCTCACGAGTAGTTACAAGTCGCTCAGAACTATTGTTAGAGATAAAAAAAATCCCAGACACGCTTTTATTACTGCAATATCAAAAGCTCATTGTTGCAAAATAAAAATGAACACCAGAAAGAAAAATAATATGTGCATGCTTTCTGAGTGGCATAAAACAACATTTATTTTCTAGCTGGATGGCAATATAACCAGTTGAAGGTAACATCCCACATGAATGGTAATGGAAAAAGAAACCAAAAATTTGTAAACAAAATCCCTGAGAGCCCAGCTTCAGGAGGTATTGAAAACATTCATATTGCATTCACATTGCCTCATTTCAAGTGTAGAATAAAGTACGAAGAGTTCTATTAAACACAAATGAAATAGGATTGTCTAGGAACAGAGATAAATTTAAATGACTCTTGTACTTTCTGCTACACGAGTAATCAGGCTAGTGAGATATTTAGTGGTTGTAAGCATTTCATACAGCGTTAAGTATATTAATAATTATGAACAATAATGTATTAGTGTAGAAATGTGAGAAGAAAAGTGCCCATGATCTCTATTTTCTAAACACCACCAAGATGAGTAGCATAAGGCTGACTGGCTAGTGGCTACTACGAAAAAGAAATCGAATCTTTAACAGTGTTCAGTGATATCTCTTAATAACCTTGATCAATATAATATTTTGATATTAATTATAATTGTATGATGTCCTGAATAGGTACTCTGAAATGCATTCATCTATTGGATATGCATTATGATTTATGAAGTTAACTGGACAAGGAAAAATAATTAACTACAATTGCAAATTAAGAGAACATATAAAGCTATCCACCACTACAACACATACATAAGAACACTAAATAAATAGGCAGAATTCTTTAAATGGAGACTCTATTATAACTTAGGTGGTATTATTACCTCTGGGTTTTTCATCCCTGTGTCATCTTTGTACTAACCATTCCGCGAGAGAAAGGAAATGGATATACATGTTAAAGGAACACTTTACATGAATTGTGTGCTACGTACGATCAAATAAAAATACACTTCTGCAGTTCAATTCTCTTGCGGAATGGAAAATACATAAGTCATCCCATAGAACTGTAAGTGAAAACAAGACAGAAAAAGAATAATGCAACCAAAACAAGTGGAGAAGCAGGCGATTCACTACGTAAACGAAACCCAGTCCAGTTCCTGCAAGAGACTTTGTACAATACTAGATTACGAACAACCCCTCTCAGGATCTACGTTCCATTCCACTATGAACAGCGCTGTCATCACATATCTTCCACCCAGTGCACACACTCAACATACAAACAAAACGTCGGGATATGTCTGAATAGGTGCAATTAATATCATTAACATGTGCAATTAATATCATAATTAATATGTGCATTAATTTTCATGCGGTAAGAATAAGGCATGATCATTATCATTACCATTACCGGTGGAATTGCTTATAGCAACACATTTTTATTATCAGACACATTTCAACATTTCTACAGCAGCTCACTCTACACAGGTCGAATTCAAAGTGTACAACTGCCAAACTACAATTCATGTTTCGAGATGGGGGTCGAAATACAAAGATCACATATAAGAAAGTGGGAACGGAGATTAGGGGTTTATTACAAAAACCAGTGCCTATAAATGTAGCATTTTGATGTATATAAAAATCTACACTTTCGTGCTAAGCAACTGTCATTATCACCTCTAATAAAATGAATTGATCAATAGATAATCGATGAATCGATAAATCGATCGGAACTACGTATTCGAGTTGTTTCAATTGGACAATTTGAATTAGCCAGTGTAATTTGAGCTGAGAAGGCCGATAGGGCAAAAGGTGGAATACCTTATTGGGGCTGCTAGAGCTAGAGCCAGGGGTGCCAGCATTTTTACGAGACTTCTGGAAAGCAGTCAACAAAACAGGGGTGTGGGTTAGCACAGATACCCACAAATAAAAAACGAAGAGAATATACGTTCAAAAAACACAACTGTAACAATTAGCAAAGAGTTGTATCGCTATTTCTTACCCGATATGCTAACGACAGACCAGTTTTGTTGATCATCCAGAATGGGCAGTAGATGGCCATTGTTGTGGTGCTGTTTTTGTTGTCCGTGTGAATTCCAAGGTCGAGGATGACTTTTGAGAAGGAATCCCGCGAGACGAATGAGCAGGTAGTGAAGGGCGGCGCATTCCATTGGACAGGTTGAGTGCAGATCCAGTCTTTGTCCAGGTAGCGAAGTATCTAATACATTAACACCATATTTAGCTCATTCTATTCAAATTTAATTTTACTAAAATTTGTTACATACATAGGTACACTTGGCCAAACAAAACTTGAACGTTGACCAAATTTGAATGACTGCTGGTCATGTCCCATAACCAATCAAAGCTTGTTATTATCATTGAAATGTGAGGTCATCTGCTAGGCAGCTAGAGTGAGACAATGAGATCGCTTAGACTAACTTCTGATGGTGCGATCTTACATTTATCAGCCTATCAGATTTATTGAACGTTCAAGTTTTGTTTGGCCAAGTGTACATCATTTTCATTTCCTAATCTCCAATATCATGAAAACTTCAAAATAAATTTAAGGATTAAGAATTTGTGAAATGAAGAAGTCAAGAAATTTATTGTAGACTGCTTCTCCCGTTTTGTATAAAAAAAACAAGAATATAATTTCAAAATACATCTGAATATTTTAGTGATGTATTCAGATTGCAGTTAGACCAGGTATACAAAATTAAAAAATAAATAGTATAAACATGCCCATGCTATCACACATTTCTGAAACTAATTATGAAATGTTAGGTCAAAAGACGATTAGGTAATGCTGAAAATAGCTTCACTTCTCAATCAATACCTACATTAAAAACACCACTTAAGTGAATTGTTTCCTCAAAGATTTGTAAGAGTGCTCTTAAAATAATGCCATATTCAAGGAATGGAAGGTGTGCGAACCTTGAAACCTTTATATTTAAACTATATAATAAATATTGCGACCCTGCTTCCAACTATGTGTGCTTCCAACTATTATACCTAATAAAATAATAATAAAATTTAAATTTAGGTGTCAAGTAACAATATTGAAACAGTGAATATTACAATGCACCAACAGTAAGAGTCTCTGACCTCTATCGTGAGACTGGTGACCCCGGGTTCAGCGGTGGGCAGCTGAATGCCCTCGCCTGCATGGACTCTCCTCACAGCGATGCCCTTGTCGAGCTTGACTCCGATGTCGACGGGAAGCAGGTTCTTGAGCACGACGGCTGGTCGCAGGTGGATGTTGTAGAGTGTGCTCTGCATATTGTGTCGCATGGTGTGCTCGTAATACACCTGTTCCATCTCTCCCACCACCTGCACAACATAGGACACAATACAGGTGGATGTTACGGCTAAAACTACGCCGAAATGTGTCAGTCATTGCTACAAATATATACAAAATATTATTTGTCATCTTGAAGTAAAGTAGAAGCGGTGTATTGCTTCAGTTTGAGGCATTTTTAGGCTAGAAAATGTAATACTAATATTGCACATGAAACAATATTTTCTAACTAGGAAAACGCTCAGTGTAACGCGTTGATGAGCGAGCACGGGTACGTGCAAATTCTCGAACCGGAAATGCGTACAGAACGCACAGAAAACCCATCCATACATCTGTATTGAATTGAAAAATGATCCACTCGGTCAACATAAATGTATCTGCTTTTCATTGAAACGTGATAATAGCATCTAAGTAGGGGTGTGCGAATAGGGAATTTTGATGTCGAAGTCGAATAGTTGCCCATGAATTTCTCGAAGTCGAAGTCGAATTCGAATATCGAAGTTTCTCGAATAGTTTCTCGAATAGTTCCTCGAAGTCGAATATTTTTTGTAAATAATGCTATTTTTCCTACCAACAAATTTAAAATAGAATTCAAGAAATTTAGATTTATATATTTTTTAAATTAATGTAGGATCAGTATCAGACATAGGTAGGTACGAGGGTAGTCCCAAAAGTACCCGACCTGACGTATAAATGGTGGTTATTGTTTAAAAATAATTACTATGGTAGAAATAACCATCCTTATCAGGCTTAAGTTTTAAGTTTGATGACCCTACGTTGTGTAGTATTTGTTTAGCAGCCATCGGGAGTGAACGTTCTCAGTGACTTTGTAAACATTGGTCAAAAATGGAAAAATTCAGTCAACGTTATGTGATCCAATACTTTCTTTTAAAAGGTCTCAGCCCAACGAATATCAAGGCCGAGCTAGATTCCACTCTGGGGGAGTCTGCTCCTTCGTTTACAACTGTAAAATATTGGGTGGCAGAGTTTAAACGACGTCGTACGAGGTGCCAAGACGAACATCGCAGTGGTCGACCAAATGAGGTGACAGCGGCAAGGTCATGGCGTCAGTTTTTTGGGATGCGAGGGGGATAATTTTCATTGATTAACTTCAAAAAGGAAAAACAATCAACGGTGAATATTATGCGAACTTATTGCAGCGTTTGAGTAACGAAATCAAGAAAAAACGGCCGCATTTGGCGAAGAAGAAAGTGTTGTTTCATCAAGACAATGCACCAGTTCACACATCCTTCAAAGCGTTGGCCAAAATCAATGAGTTAAAGTTCGAATTGCTTCCTCACGCACCCTATTCGCCAGATTTAGCCCCCTCGGATTAATTTCTGTTTCCAAACTTAAAAAAATGGCTCGGTGGTAAAAGATTTGCCGACAATGAGGAGGTGGAGTCTGCTGTTGATGGCTATTTTGAGGAGCTCGACGGTACTCACTATAAACAGGGTATCGAAGCAATTTAACATCGCTGGAAAAAGTGTATCGAGCTAAAAGGAGACTATGTTGAGAAATAAAAATATTTTCCAAAAAAAATTGTGTTTTCTTTGTTAGGTCGGGTACTTCTGGGACTACCCTCGTAGCATGGTATTGTGCCTATAAATAAAAACATACTTTTTACAATGTGGTATTGAACAGTAAAAATTAAATACCTATAGGCACACAAAATTGAAAACAATATCAAAATATTGTATGTAATCTCAGCTATTAACGAAAGGAAATTACTTCCTGCTCAATAAGCTTGTACCTAAGTTGTAGATAAGGCGTCTTCCAAATGCTTTGACGCGTGTTGCACTTCGCCAGGTTGCCAGGGGAAAAAGAGTTCCAAAGCCGCTTTTCCTTGCTCTAAATTTGCGTTAGCGGATTCCATAGTTCGACTTCGTGTCGGAAATATTTCGCAAAATTAAAAACACAACACAAAATACAGGTAATCTTGGCACGGCGAATGCAACAAATTGAAATCAGCTGTCTACTGTTGACACACGACGAGACGAGTTTTGGCGTTGGAACTTGTAGGGGGGTGTGTGTATTGTGCGCGCCAAAGATGCGCGCCGCGCGACCTTGTCCTTGGGCGAGATGTACGCCGATTGGTCTGATGAACTTCTTTACCGACGCGCGCGCACTATTCGAATTTGAACGAATACTTTGACATTTCGAAGTGTTCGACATGTAATAAATCAATATTCGACTTCGAGATCGAATACTTCGACTTCGACTTCGGCCGAATACTTCGCCTAATTCGAATATTCGCATACCCCTACATCTAAGCACTGGTTCCTAAAGCAAATCAGATCTATGTGGTAGTGGAATAACAGTTATTTCGATACTTCATCTCTGACAGCTATTAAAAATGTCAATAAGTTCATACGTTCTTAACTGATAGGGCTGAAAATTTGTAAAACAAGAGACATTGTTGGTCTTGATGACCATGCAAAATATGAGTTTGATCAGAATTATCGAAGACCATTTTCATTTTTCAACCTATCAGGAGATATTTATTTAAATTTTAACCAATCAATGGATTTCAAAAAAAATTAGGGTCAGCAAACAGAAAAGGTTGTCTCTACATGTGTGCAAAATTTCAGATCAATCGGTGAAACGGTGCGACTTCCATTGCTCCAGGTAGCAGCCAAAAAAAAACAGAGGTCCATGTCAAAAGAGTCAAAAGGAGATGCTCGCTTCGCTCGCTCAAAAATTCTATAAAAAAAATACGGTGTGAGGTACCTACTTACTAGATTTTCTTTTATATCTGGAAAATTGTACCAATAAGAACTGTTTTACTCGCAAGTGAAACCATATCTGTAGTCTGTACATACTTCAGAAGTAGAATGGTCAAAAGTTCATCTTCCCAATTTTGTTTTGCACACTTTTTGAATCATGTATGCTAATCAAGCGGTATTACAACTTGACCGAAGTCAACAAATATAGCATTTTGAAGTATTCTCTTACAAAATTACTGGTGTTACCAATACAAATATGAAATAACTAACATGAATCGATGAAGGCAATTTTTTTTTTTTTTTTTCTATGGCGTTACAGGACTGGTAGTCCTACTGCCGCCTCAACAACTCTACTCCTTTGACGATGCGCCATTATATCGGAGGTGAAGTTGGTTGAGGATTCGTAACTGGGGATGTCAAGCGAGTGAGTCGTTAGCTCCCTGCGCTCTGCTGGTTTTAACGTCCCATCCCAAGGACGGTGTAACGCCCGTCGAGAGACTGATAACAGGTGGAGGGGTGTCGTTACACTAACCCCCAACCACCCCAGTCTCTCTGGCCCAACGGCAGCAACTGGCAAGGCAGAGTTGAATGGTCACCCATCCAACTACCGACTGCGCTCAATGTTGCTTAACCTCGGTGATCTGACGAGAACCGAGGTATCCATTACACCAGCCGTTGGGAAGGCAAAATTAGTAATGTTTAATCTCACCTAAAGAATCATGAATATACTTTGAGGCTTCTCAAGCAGTTTTAAAAAGAAATGTAACCATCGAGCAAAAATTACGAGTCTCACAGAGCCGCTGTAAAAGAATCACAAAAGTTTCAATAAAATTAAACCAATACAGTAACGATCCCATACTACTAACCTTCATGAAGAATGGTGCCGTTTCATTTGTGCTGCCCGGCTTGGGCAGACACTGGAGGAGCTCGGACGCGACCACCTCATTCTTGAGCGCCTTCCAGACGAACGGCTTGACGGAGACGGTGTATCGCGACACGCTGAAGAACAGCTCGCCGGTGAGAGTGTAGATGGCGGAGAGCGGCAGGTTCAAGTCTGAGTCGGGCTCGATGGTCCCCACGCATTCCAGTTCGTTGCCGCGCGGAGTCATGTAGTACACGTTCACGGCCACGTGGAAGTGGTTCGTAATCTGACACACACAGTTCAAGTTCAAAAACATATCGGTTTTGTAATTAAATTGTTATATTTTTTTGTCTGTGGCTTAACGTTGCACTGTTCTGCAGAGAGGATAATGGCAACGGATGAATGATTATGAGTATGATTGGGAGATGATGGTGAAGAGTAGGTAAGGATGGAAGGTGGGAAGGAGGCGGTCGTGGCCTATAAGTAGGGTACCTTCCCAGCATTTGCCTGTTGACTGAGGGAAAACCACGAAAAAACCCCAGTCAGGAAGGACGGCCGCGGGAATCGAACCCGGGCCTCCGGAATACAAGTTCAGAGCGTTAACCACTCACCCAACCTGTTCCGTTTTTAAATATATCACACCACTTGGAAGATGAATAAAAGGTCTTGCTTGAAACGATGGTGTCTATAATAATTTTACTTTGACTCACATTCTAAATTAATGCATTTTCACAAGTTGCTTGATTTCTCAAGGATATAGTTCGTTCCTACAACAAAATAAATATTATGCTTTAGATACGAGGGTCATTCGGTAAGAAAATACTGTTTTGAGACTTGTTTATTTAGACTGAAGTCACTGTTGTTCACAGCATTAAATACATGCAAGTCAATGGAACTGCCCACCGAGTGTGATACATTTATTTACATGCATATTATAAGTAAGACCTTAGCTGGTGTGCTGTCTGACCTGCAAGATGCCTCTCAAGGTGATCAAGGAGCTGCCGGCGATGACCTTGACGTGAGACACGAGGCCCCAGGGCTCCTTGTCTTCGCCTCGATGCTGGAGATCGAAGTAGCGCTTCTCCGCACGGACCACTGCCAGTCTCAGCCAAGACTTGCCGTTCACCATCTGCATTCCAAACATTCCGTCAACTCCACTCTATCAGGAGGGTTAACATCCAACTCTTCTGCAACTAGGCTCATGGTAACGGATGAATGATAGTGATGATGACAAAGAATAAGGTGGTAAGGAGGTTGTTGTCACCTATTAGTACAGAAATTTCGAAGCACTTGCCTTAGACTGTAGGACACCACGAAAAACCTAAGTCAGGACTGTATACATTGTATGTTATGTAAAAAATAGCTTGAAAGCTATACTAAAGAACTACTACTACTACTAGGAATGATCGGGACCTCCAATTTTAATGTATAAGATTGCAAATGGAAGGGATGTTTGGAAGATTGTAACTCATATACAAAAGCTGTAAAAAGACTGACAAACACCTACCCATCTAAAAGTATTGAGATTTAAAAGAAAGATTAGTTTAATTTTTTTGAAATATAAAATTGTGATATCATTTTGGCCAGTTAGCCGCTAAGAGCTACACTAAAACCAACATTTTGCCTGAATTTGGAATGAAAAAGCCTCCAAATTACAACCCGGATCCATCAGGAGCAAACGTAAAAACTAAATGTGAATGAACGAACCTGGACGTTGAGGAACATCTCCCGTGCCTTGAGCTGTTGACTCTGATCATCCGAGTCTCTTCTGACTTGCTTGATAGCGTTCCACTGCACGTCCGAGGGGTCCTCTCTCTTCAGCTTCAACGCCAGGTGCAACTCTGTGCCGGCGTGCAGCAGGACTTGCGCATAGTCTTGTCCCACCGCAGCAACATCCTGCGGCTAGAACAACAACATCACAACATTTTCAGAGTGATCAAAATTATTTAGAAATCTCATTGAAAGCACGAGTTTTTGAGTTCTGTCCACCCAGTGACAATAGGTTTTGATTTACTCCATTTTGCTACTTTTTGATGTTCACAACATTTTCGTCATAAACAAAAACAGTTTGGTGATGAATTTGAGCATCAGTTGCGCAAATTAATTAAGTCACTGAAATACATAACCCTTGGGACGGCCATTTAAAACAAAAATCACAAGCAAAACATTGCAACGAATGAGGATTGAGTCCATTTAGAGTCCACATCAAGAGTGAAATGGGAAAAAATTTAAGAAATTCACTTGCATTTTTACAAGTTTTTTACTTTTACTTTTCAAACATCCTTCGTATATTATTTAGAAGTAAAATCTTAATGCATTCACACCTTTCACCGAAAGATCAGCTTTAATGTTTTAATAATATTTGAAAATATTAATAAAACATAATTATCTTTGAGAATGTAGGTTTCTTTGGAAAACTTCCATGGTGTCAGGATGATATGAAGGGATGTGTGTTGTGAAAAATATCCGACCGAACCGGGGCTCGAACCCGGGACCTCTCACTTGCCGGGCGAGAGCTCTACCAACTGAGCTACCCGATCGGACGGACGGACACTAGACACAACACACTGATGAGGGTTAGAGATCTCCGAGGAGAATGGAATGAAGGTAGAGAATGCTTCTACGAACTGTCATACCACCGGTGACGATGCTGTCACCATGTCTCATTGCACTTGCGTGCGCAACCCTCTTTTACTCGACTGAACGAGTTGCTTTACAGCTCGATTGATGAGAATGTAGGTTTCTTTGGTCTAGTGTCCGTCCGTCCGATCGGGTAGCTCAGTTGGTAGAGCTCTCGCCCGGCAAGTGAGAGGTCCCGGGTTCGAGCCCCGGTTCGGTCGGATATTTTTCACAACACACATCCCTTCATATCATCCTGACTCCATGGAAGTTTTCCAAAGAAACCTACATTCTCATCAATCGAGCTGTAAAGCAACTCGTTCAGTCGAGTAAAAGAGGGTTGCGCACGCAAGTGCAATGAGACATGGTGACAGCATCGTCACCGGTGGTATGACAGTTCGTAGAAGCATTCTCTACCTTCATTCCATTCTCCTCGGAGATCTCTAACCCTCATCAGTGTGTTGTGTCTAGTGTCCGTCCGTCCGATCGGGTAGCTCAGTTGGTAGAGCTCTCGCCCGGCAAGTGAGGGGTTCCCGGGTTCGAGCCCCGGTTCGGTCGGATATTTTTCACAACACACATCCCTTCATATCATCCTGACTCCATGGAAGTTTTCCAAAGAAACCTACATTCTCATCAATCGAGCTGTAAAGCAACTCGTTCAGTCGAGTAAAAGAGGGTTGCGCACGCAAGTGCAATGAGACATGGTGACAGCATCGTCACCGGTGGTATGATAGTTCGTAGAAGCATTCTCTACCTTCATTCCATTCTCCTCGGAGATCTCTAACCCTCATCAGTGTGTTGTGTCTAGTGTCCGTCCGTCCGATCGGGTAGCTCAGTTGGTAGAGCTCTCGCCCGGCAAGTGAGAGGTCCCGGGTTCGAGCCCCGGTTCGGTCGGATATTTTTCACAACACACATCCCTTCATATCATCCTGACTCCATGGAAGTTTTCCAAAGAAACCTACATTCTCATCAATCGAGCTGTAAAGCAACTCGTTCAGTCGAGTAAAAGAGGGTTGCGCACGCAAGTGCAATGAGACATGGTGACAGCATCGTCACCGGTGGTATGACAGTTCGTAGAAGCATTCTCTACCTTCATTCCATTCTCCTCGGAGATCTCTAACCCTCATCAGTGTGTTGTGTCTAGTGTCCGTCCGTCCGATCGGGTAGCTCAGTTGGTAGAGCTCTCGCCCGGCAAGTGAGAGGTCCCGGGTTCGAGCCCCGGTTCGGTCGGATATTTTTCACAACACACATCCCTTCATATCATAATTATCTTTAGTCATACTGCATGCTCACATATCAAAGAGAGAAGAAAAGAACTTAGTTTTAATTTAAAATGCAAAATCATTATCTTCAAAGGGTATTAAAAAGAACCTACCAGAAAAGGACTATCCTGCAGCTGAATCAAGATCGGCACTCCCGTATCATTCTTGACGACGAACGGAGCTTTCAGCGCCGTCTTCTGGCTCCACCCCTCGGAAGTGACCGCGTTCTGGAACGCCTCGGCCAGCTGCGAGAACACCGAGATGCTCGTCTTGGTGATGGTCAACTCGATGCTGTCGTCCGACACAATGTTCACGCTGTTCTTCGGAGGCGGTGTGATGATCTCGTCTCCGGTGGTCGCGTCAGTGTCGGGTGATGCGTCGGTCGCCGGCTTAGTAGACATCATCTGGAGGGTCAAACATTGTCATGTTAGTTAACAGTATGCTGGGGTTCTGTGGAGTTACAATCCATAGTTGGCTTTGTTATACACTAAATATTCAAGGTTTATACAATAATTCCTCACAGTGAAATGATTAATTTACTTTACATATCTACAAAAGAAGTTATCTACATATTTCTACAGTTTAATGTGTTACCTAATACAGATGCAATCAACAAACTTTTAACATTTTGCATTAAAAATCATAATTATATGTAGCATACATTCGGTCAAGAAAAAATCCATGGGAAACAAAATTGATTCCAAACTGGAAATTGAGAAGGATTATATTAATTTTTCCAGTTTCCAGTGGTAAATTTGTAAAATAATGATTGGGCGGACGCTCAGCGATGTCTGGGAAACAAATTTGCTTACGAAAACTCTAGGGAGTTTGGCGGGAGGGCCACCAAACATAATTGCACAGCCCCAGGAAAATTTTGAATTTCAGGACCGAATTTGCAGGTGACTTTTTTTTTCGCGATTTGTACACAAATTTAAGACAATTTTTACTTAAATATGAAAAATAAGTGGGCGGACGGCGTCCACCCTGAAAAAAGAGTGAGGGACGCATCCGCCTTCGTCCGCCCCCAGATTAACCACTGCCAGTTTCTACTTAATACTGGATTAAATGCAATATTTATTAACTTTTATTTGCATTAAAATACTTATCAATACCTAATCATAAATCATTTATCAAGATTATACAATGCAATTCAAATTGAACAGTTTCCATCATAAGTCAATTAGATTCCATAGTTCATACAAAATGCTTTATAATTGGTTAAACATGAATTAGACCTGTTTGAATTGCATAGTGTAATATGGGTAAACATTTACGGTACACATAAACAGATACATGCATTCTGCTTTCTCTACAAATACGGCATAACTTAATTAGTACTCTTCACGTCAAATGAAGTGAAACGTTTAACTTCCAAACATGCAATTCAATGTGCATGAAAGTTGAATTAGACATGGCTTGGTATGAGCATTATGCTGAAAATGATGAATATGCGGAAGTATGGGTGACAAAATTAATAAAGGGACAAAAAGCATCCCACTTTGTAGGTCGAAGGACAGCGGGCGAGGGTGCAACAAGCGGTACTTTCCCACCAAAATTAGAATGTCATGTCTTTCACATATTGTGTGAAAGTAATAAAAAGTAGTGTAAAGTAACAATGAAAGTATATACATTCCACTTGTAAATCATGAAGCGTAGGGATCTTACCGAGAGTTTCATGGACCAGGGTCGCTCCTGGTTGTCCTTGTTCTCGACAGGTTCGATGAGCGGCTCCCAGAGAGCCAGCCGACTGTTGTAATACGACATTTTCAAGCACACGGTGTTCTCCAGTTCCAGCTAAACACAATCAACATTACACATGCATGAGTAAACCTTCAGCTCAGTCATAAACACAGCTCTCACATTTCCAAATGCTCTCATTTACGAAGCTAGATGTGTGAATCTACTAAAAAGTCAAAACATGGAATCATGCAGACTGGAAACTTTCAAACATATTGTTATTCAAAATGGAATAATGGCAAAAAAATTGCCTATTGTTTCTAGAAGAGACTATTTACTTGATTGCCACTAAGTATGTATTACAACGAAAGGAAATGAAAGACACCTGTTTATTTTAAAAACTGCAACCTGTACATAAAAGATACAGAATCAATTGAGTCATGTAGGTCAGAATATGTACTACATGAAGTTAGAAACAGATGTAACGGAGATACAGAATCAATTGAGTCATGTAGGTCAGAATATGTACTACATGAAGTTAGAAACAGATGTAACGGAGATACAGAATCAATTGAGTCATGTAGGTCAGAATATGTACTACATGAAGTTAGAAACAGATGTAACGGAGATACAGAATCAATTGAGTCATGTAGGTCAGAATATGTACTACATGAAGTTAGAAACAGATGTAACGGTCCCCCATCCTGTTACCGACCCCAGCCAAGTTGCTTAACTTCGGTAACACGGACAAATGAGTCCATCTCGATAGTTTGTTTCGTTAAATAGATATGATTATTAATAGTGAGCAGTATTTTCAGAGTATTATTCATTATGGAGTAAATACGGTTAGTTTACATATGATATTGATGCCAACTTAATGTTAAAATTTGGTGTGCTAATGAAGAAATGTTCAAGAATTGTTTTTACTTGCAATGACATAGAATTTTCTGAACAGATATTTAGTAAAGATTCTCTTAGGAAGTAGGAACTTTGGGGTATACATAGAAATGATTTGTTACTGTCATATACCTAGTAGAACCTTTGGGATAGCATTGTTTGGTGATGTGTAGCAATTTCAATTACATGCTTCAATTAACATTAAGCATTTTTAAGCACTATGCATTTGTTGGTAGCAGCACTGGTCTATAGTGATGATCATTCCAGGAGCAAAACTCTTACCAACAACATACAACATGGTACATACTCGACACAAAATTAAGTTAAGAAATTTAATTTCAACTAGGTACACCACCCGGTCAGAAGAATAAATTGTAAATGGAATGGGGGTTAGAGCTCGAAGTACCGTCAATATTTGTTGAATGGAGAAACAATTAGTAATTAGTAATTAGGTATTAGCTATGAGGTTGGTTGGTTCTTACAATCAAACCGTCGAATCATACATGCTCGCTATGCGTTTACCTCTGTAAACTCTGTTGATGTTGGGATACGTAATGAAGTTTGGCAAAAAGGCTTAGATTTTTGCAGCAATTTATGAGTCCGTGCTGGTGTAAGTTTTGCAAGAAGCTGAAATACCAACTGAATAGCTCTAATAAACAGTGAAGAATTCAGGGATACCTGGGGCTGGATTCACAAAAAGTATTATCTGCTAATACGTATTATCTTTTGATTTAATACCAAAAACACCATGTTAAATGAAAGATAATACCAAAGATAGTACGTATTAGGAGATAATACTTCTTTGTGAATCCAGTCCCTGCTTCTTGAAAAGGGGAAATGTATACTTGTCACCTCCCCCCCTGTAAACAGAGCTGTGGTAGACTGCCACATGTTGTCTATCTCTGCCTTTCCCTCTCACTCTGTCTGGACTACTCATACTGTGTCTAGACACAACACTATTAACATATTACATTTTTGCAACAAAATGTTTTCCCTTGCATTTAGATCAGGAGACAAAATATATGTTTACGTCTGAAAAACATTGCTCTGACAGGCATAAAATAGACAAAACACTGTTGAATGGCGATCTTAATGGAAGGGGAGGAGAGGAGTTGGGTTTGTTTTGGAATGCAGAGGAAAGGCAGGTGCATGCCTCTTAGAGCAAGCAACAGCTGCTGGGAAGAGACTCTCCTCCCCCTTTTCTCAGAAGCAGGAAATTACTGTTTGTTTACAACAAGTTGGCAGTGATTTTCATTCAAATAGCTCAGTTAGCTGGAAAACCAACATTTAGATGGATATCATGTATACAAACACACAATGTTTTTCATCATTTTACTGCGTCTTATACACGCATGCTAAGTGTTTACTTAAAATAGACTTCTCAAAACAAGGGTGCGTCTTATACACGAGTGCGTCTTATACACGAGTTAATACGGTATAACAAACTTCCCACCGACATTAAAAAAGTAGACACATTGGATTTATTTAGATTTCAGATTAAAACTATTTTGGCTGGAAAAGCCTATTACTCCATTGACGAATATTAAACGACAATTCGTTTTTATAAGTACTTTTAGCAATTAGATAAGGATTATATTTAATCCAAGTAATATTATTATTATTATATTAAACAATCTTATGTTCTAGTTTTGTTACATTTTAGTAGAACTTCATGCTTTCATGTGCACATTTTTTTAATTGTAATTTATAGGTATAACTTTGTATTTTCCAGACACTCTATAATTAGAGTCTATTAACCCACGTGTATTTCAATGTCATGTACGTGTTTAATTGGAAATAAAACAATATTATTATTATTATTATTTTTTAGTACCTATTCACATGACATTTATTTTGCTTTTGAAGTAAAAAAAAAACAACACACAAATGTATCTTGATAGAACTGGTAAATTGTGCCTCTACTGGCATGGACAAAATGAACATCTTATTGCACTTATCTCATGCCTGCTGATAACGTTCAAATCTTCCTCCACCTCATCTACACAAATGCAAATCATAACATCGCCCTCATTACCTCCGAGCTCCAGTTCCTGGCGACGCTGTTCATGCTCATGTCGATCTTGACCATCGGCAGCGTCTGCTTGCCGACTCCCGCCTCGACGGTGATGGCGATGAGCGGCACCATGACGATGCACACCTCCTTCTTGAACGCCTTGACGTTCATCTCCATGTCAGACTGTCCGCTCATGGAGGACATCTCCATCACGTCTTGTCCCATCTCTGAAACACGGTCAGACATTTGTTCCAAACATTAATACGTCGGGAGAGTTGCTTATATATACCCTGTTCACACAGAGGTTTCAATCATGATCCAAAATCTCAATCCTACTTGATAATGTGTGTGAACAGAACTGAAATGAACTCGATCATGATTCAAATCACAATTTAGATGTAAGAATGTGATCGAAATCTGAATCATGATAGGTCACACAAACAGAAGAAATAATGGAATTCTAAAACAAAGAACATGATCTATTTTGCATGATACAAGCATTTAAAGATTCGACTTTATACTTGCCGCAATATTGATTTTGATCAAGATTGAACTGGATCAGGATCGAAACTTCAGTGTGAACATTAGTATGTAAAAGCATTCAAATGGAGATTCTACCACAACAAAAGTAACGAGCCACATAAATATGGGCACACCGATATTACAAGCATTTGTCTCTAAAGTTATAACAAATCACTACATTTTTTAATTAAATTTACAGAAGCATTCAAATCTATCATCTTGAACTCTAACTATCAAACTATCACTTCACAACCAGAAACTCCAATTAGCCGCCACCCAATATATGTAAAACAAAAGTGACTTTGAATGGCTTAAATTAGAATATCCTTGACTTCAGCAACTTCTGACATTTGTATCACAACCAGTGATATACTCGTACATACTGAAAGATGTTAACTCTGGTGAAACTGGCAATTGAGGGGTTGGGTAAAAGGACCAGTCAAGGTCAAAGTTGGTCCGCCGTTTCAATCACAAGCAATATAATTGCTCGCTACGAATAAATAAACTGCTCTGCAGCATAGCATAAAGATGTTGAGACAAAGTGCATGATGCAATATAAAAACGTCAGATCCTTGGTACATACATGGTGGAGGCATGAACAAGTCAATTACATTTGTCTCGGCCCCTCAATTGTCCAAATTGTCCTCAATTTTCCATACTAGTTATTTTACTTAAAATTAAAAGAGAATTTGGCATGTTCTCTGGAACAACTTAATGAACCCAATACAGTCCACGCTCACCTGGCTTGATGAACCAGAAGTCTTCATGTCCGTACTCTTCGTGAGCCCAGAGGTGTGTGTAGTCCGCCTCTTGACCGACTTGGTCGCTTGTGGTCGCGACCGAGCCGTACACCGCCTGGTACACCCGGTTCAGAATCTCGATAGTTCCCGGCGAGACGCCCAGCCGGATGTCGGAGAGGTTCACGTCCAAGTGTAAACCGGCATCGGCTGGTGTGGAACCGGCCACGAAGATGTTGCATGGATGCAAGATCTACAAGAAAACATGTTTATATTGTGCATCCAACAATGTTTGCTTCGTATTTTTTTTTGTCTGGGGCTTAACGTCGTACTGTTCTGCAGCGAGGCTAATGGCGACGGATGAATGATTATGATGATAATTGGGAGATGATGGTCTAAAATGATAGCTTCATCTCACCTGAAAATTGGTATACCCACTTATAGAAATTTCTAAGAATCTGTACTGATTCTGGGCAAAAACGTATTCTAAATAAAAAGCCTTCCAAACTTGAACAAATTATTATAAGGGATATGAATGATGAAGATTAAACAATTTCTGTGCTTTCTATTATTTCAATACAGAAACACAATTTAATCAATCACTAACTCAATCTCAATTACGATACCTACCTACGTAGTTGGACCTATGTACCTTTGGTTGGAGATGATGATGCTAACGCGTCATCCAACTATATACAGTACGTTCTACAAGGAATTTGCAACAGCGAAAAATCTATTTTCCATTAAGAATTCCTATTTTCCACACTAATTTTGGATAGTTCTCTTCCTCACCTCATAACAATAGATGACCAAAGAAAATGCACATTTCTGAGGTGTATACATCATTTTATTGGCGTTTGTATTTTGGCATTTTCCCTCAGGCGCTGAAAGGTCCTTGTAGAACGTACTGTAGTAGATGTTACAGATTTTATTTTGGCCAAGTGTACATACGAAAGAATATTTTGTGTTATACCAAAGAAGTATAGCTTAATACAATAAAACACACAAACAATAATTATGTATCTCATTAAAAAGTCAATATGATAGATAATGAAGATCAAATGAGTGGAATTTTCTTCTTACCAAAGCCTTTGAGGAATCCCTGAGCAGCGGGTTGTAGCAGCACGAGTACAGTTGGAGATTCTCCAACGATGCGTTGATCACCTGATGATCTGCAATCATCCGGATCTTGGAGCCCAACTCACACTGGAAAAGCAAGTAAGTCTACCATCATCATTCAGAGAAGTGCTGCACATACTGAGAACATGGATTCACTTGGATATGGAAGGAATAATGTACACAGGAATACAGGAATAATGTCAATTTTTGGGAAGTTGATTTGTAACCAAGGGTGTAGTTCTGAAAACAATTATGAGAACACCAAAAAAATGACAGGCATAGGAAATGAAAGGGGCTCGAGGAAAAATAAACTCACGGTATAATTCGTTTTGGTGCATTTTAAAGATAACTCATACCTGTTACACTTTAGTCTTGATAACCTAATCTCTATTTCTTTATTTTCATGAAATTTCTTGTGATTTTTTTTTTTATAAATGTTCATGCATCAAATACAATTTTAATTTTTAAACTGAAAGTGTGCGTAACAAATCAATACAATATTCAATTCCCTACCAAATGCACCTTTATTAGGAATTTTTTAATTAGGTACTACCTACCTATGTCAAATAAACAAAGGTGACAATACAGTGTAGGGTGTATTTCAGTACAGTGTATCCCTTATACAATGTATATCAGCATACAATGTATGCACACATTTATTTACAGGTATATGCACAGTTCAAAAATAATTTGTACAGGTACACGACATACTGCGTATACCCAGAATGCACTACTGGTTTGTAACCACAAAATATTTTGGAAGTGGATTAAAATTAGAGTTTTGCTAATTTCACCATAAATTTTTTTGCCTGCTTCCTTATAGAAAATAAATCTTTGTAAGTCCAAAGATATCTATCGCTGGTTGGTGCGCCATACAGAAGGGCTTCGCGGTAGTTCAACTAAATTCCTTCATTTTCCTTTCAGGTCAATTCAAGATGTGAACAGTAACCTTCCAGATCCAAAGTGATTCACCTTTTAGTCAAAATGAATATTAAGCTTACATTCAAAATGAGACAGTTGGTGTCTGTGTCCGCTACGCTTTCGACGAGAATGATGTCCGGCTTCTCGAGAATGATGTTAATGGTCATCATCTTAGGTGCGGCTGCCGGCTCTTGGACCTTCACCGGTAACGATTTGCCAGATTTCCGGCTGAGATTCGAGCTCCTAGTTTTCGTGCTGCTTGGTTTTATCGAAGACAAAGACATGTGGCTGTCGTTGCGGGTCATTTCGCTGTTGCCGCCGAAGCTGTTCTTGATGAAAGCCGACAGACGCATCAGATACTCGAGACTCAAGATCAGTTCGAAGCTGTACACGCGCATTTCTACTGCAAGGATACAGATAATGATAGAGAATTAATTTAAATAATTAGAGGGAAACAGCTTGCTTCTTGGCCCGTGAGAACCATTCTACAATTTACCTCTACAACTAACTTGGGGAAGAATCACCCTTTAAGCTACCTTTTTTCACATTTTGACCATCATGAATGCAATAGAGTGACCAAGTTCTAGTAGTTCAGTGGTAGAAGGCCCGATGTAAATTGTCTCGATTTTGAGTGGCAAACTTTTGGAATCATATAATCAAGCTCTATCAATTTTGCAAGTGGACTGAAGTTAACAATTGTAGTTTTATTGAAGTATTATCTTACGTGCAATGACTGGTGTCAACATTACAAATGTGATGGGATAAATGCAGGATTAGGTACTGGTTTTTAGCTCACATCAAGAATCATTGAAATGGACACCAGGCCTTCTACTTATGAGGTACAGAAATTGATTATTGAAAAGCATGCACTACTTTTTTGAGAAATTTTGTCTCCTAAAAGTAATGAGCTGACATTACATTCTGGATGTCACTGGATTTGAATGCAGTGAAATATGTGACGGTTATTCAAAATATTACCAATCATAATTTCTAGGAGATACAATTTTTTTTAAAAGTGGGTCACATTTCCTAAGAAAAATTCATTCTACATCTAGTTGCATTCATATATTATCGATGTTCAATGGCAGAGTCTGAAGAGGGCAGATTGGTGGTCCTTTACCAGTTTACTCTAATGATCAAGTCCTTAACATAGTCAAAGGTCTTATAGATTCAATCAAAGCTACAGTTCGTCCGAAACACAGAAAGGGTCTCTGCTCTCCATCACAATAAATCGTAAAATCATTTACCTTCTCCGAGCTCTCCACCATTCCCTTGCTCTCCACCATCCCTTGGATTACAGGTCCGAAGAATAATTCTGAAAATGTGGTCCTGTACCACTTAACTTTGTATAACTTGTCAAGGTAATACAGTGAGCAAGGAAAAAGTTTTCACAGCTGAGGTATATTCTGGCACATACTGTTTTTTAAGACAAAGTGTGGTCTAGAGATGTTAATTTTCCGTAAAATTTTAGATCGGAAAATTTTCCGCTGTTTATAAGACTTTCTTCAATTGTTTGGCATACCAAATGTTTACTTTAACAATATTTATTTGATATTAATCATACATTTAACATAGGATTTAATGATTAAAAAGAAAATAGTATCAATTACCAGTAACCACACAATCACCTTGCAATGAAACAGTATTGGCGGGAAAACACTATTATTTGTTTCTGCTGTTTTCTGCCCATTCATGCTGAGGTCAACACTCAGTTACAGTCCTACAAATTGCAGTAATTAACTTTTTTAATATTTATTTAAAAAAAATAATATCAGAAAATATTCCGGAAAAAAAATTTCCGGTTAATTTCCGACTTGCATCTCTTGTCTGGTCTATTGTGAAGGAGATCAGAGACAATTTCTTCGTTTCGGACGAAACTCTACTTCCGTGTCGACTTACAGATAGTCTCCTCCTTCTCTGCCCTGTAATCGATGTGCATCATGTTCTTGAAGTAGGCGTCGCCCGTTGAGCTCGCCGTGGTGTCCTTCCGCTGCATGAGTCGCGTGAGCTGACCGCAGTGCGTGAGTCGAGTGTCCTCCAGGAGGCAGTTGGCGAGCCACACCGACGCCGTCATGTTGCCACTGGCCGTCATCGCGCATTGCGTGCTCAGATCGTGCACGGAGAAACGCCCCAGGCTGTTCTTGCTGTCGGCCTCGTATTTCACACCCTCGTCGTCCAGCTGAGGGGAGAAAATTGTATTCCTAGTTTCTCCGTAGTAATAGCAGACACATTTTCCACAGTCAGCATCAAATCAAGCAAAAATACAACATTCTAATTTATAATAATAAAATAATAATAAATTAAATATGGTAGGAGGAGTTGGAGGTATACAGATTGTGCTTATGAAAAGGATACTATACTACTTCTCTCAGTCCACTTTTGGCTTGAGAGAATCCTGCAAAGGGGTTTGAAGAGTTTGTGCTGGGGAAAAGAAGACATGGGGGAGAGAATACTTGGCGTTCTTTTCTAGAGCAAGGTTTGGTTGAAGATTCTTTATACCGGGTGGCGCAAAAAAAATCCCCCTGTTTGAGAGGTCACCATATCGAAACTGTTAAAGATAGAGTTCTGAAATTTTTACATAGGTATTTTAGATAGCAAACCGAAATTTATTTTGTGCAAGTTTCGAAGATATTTGTTGAATAGGAAAAAAGTTACAAATGGTTGAAGTTATAGTTGAAAAAACAGATTAAACCACACGAAATTGACTTGTTTGCAAAGTAGGTATTGATTTTGAGTATTTGTAGTACCTATAGGTAATTAGTGAATTTATTTTTATTTTTATAAAAATGGAGTGGCACTACCAGAAAGTAGTGGAATACTACAGAGTGAGAACGAGGAAGAGGAGAAGTGTGCTTTGAGAGAGGGAGAAGTGGAGAAAGCGCTGAACGAGATGAAGAATGGTCGATCACCCGGAATAGATGAGATAACAGTGGAGATGGTAAGAGCTGCTGGGGAAATAGGAAAAAGATGGTTGTTTCGAGTAATGAGTGCGGCATGGAAACAGAGGACCATACCGGACGATTGGAGAAAGGGAGTGATTGTACCAATCTACAAAAAGGGTGACAGGAAGAAGTGCAGCAACTACAGGGGAATTACTTTGATGTGTCAATGTGCCAAAGTATTCGAAAAAGTGGTGGAATTTAGACTGAAAGAAGTAGTAGAGGAAAAGCTCAGGGAGGAACAATATGGGTTCAGGCCAGGTAGATCAACCATTGATCCAATATTCACTATCCGACAAGTCATGGAGAGAAAGTGGGAGAGTGGAGAAAAACTGTACATGGTTTTTCTAGACTTGGAAAAGGCCTACGATCGCCTACCAAGGAAGAAAGTATGGGAATGTCTGAAGCGGAAGGGGGTGGGATTGGGTCTGATTGAGAGAATCAAGAGCACATATGAGAAGAACGAGAGCTGTGTACAAACAGTGGAGGGGAAGACAGGATGGTTTGAGGTGAAGGAAGGACTTCGACAGGGCAGCGTTCTTTCCCCAACACTATTTGTCATTGTCATGGACGAGCTGCTGAGAAAAGTAGAACCAAGCGAAGACCAGGAGACGAATACACTGGTATATGCAGATGATATCGTAGTGTGGGGAGAAACCAGCGAATGTGTTCAAGAAAAGATTGATAGATGGAGCCAGATGACTGAAGAATACGGTATGCGAATAAGTCAGGAAAAGAGTGAGACACTAGTAATGGAGAGGAAGGCAACAAGAAATGTGAAGATCAGGCTACGGGGCTTGGAACTGGCGGAGAGAGGAGAGTTTAAGTATCTGGGGAGCTGGCTAACTAAGGATGGAAAAATAGGAAGAGAGATAACATCAAGAGTGCAACAGGCTAACACATTTTTCCAGTTAGTCAGGAAACTTCTTTGGAATGAGCAGTTCCCCCAGAAATGCAAGATACTCCTTTTCAAAAGCTATTTCCTGCCAATACTCACCTACGGTTCCGTAACGTGGGCGATCGGAGGAAAGGAGGAGAGCCAGTTGCAGGCAGCAGAAATGAAGTTTTTACGAAGCATACAAGGAGTAACTAAGATGGACAAGATCAGGAGTGAAAAGATTAGAGGAGACTTGAAGGTAGAGAGGTTGGCATTTAAAATGGGGAGAGAGCGGCTACGGTGGTTTGGCCACATGAAGAGAATGCAGAGGGAGAGAATACCGCGTCGGGAGTTCGAAGCTGCGAGAAGTGATAAAAGGAGAGTGGGAAGACCGAGGGAAAAGTGGAGAGAGCTGGTAGCAGAAGATGTACAAGAGAGACTGGAGAAGTGGGAAGAAGTGGAAGAAGGAAGGTGGTGGGAAGACAGGAAGAAGTGGAAAAAACTGGTAGAGAAGAAGAACGAAGAGGAAGAGCCAAGCCTGGCCAGCTAGCTTAGGAGTCCGGGCCCTAGTAAATGGTGGCCTCGCCACCCCCCGACCCAACTCTTGGAACCGGGAGGAAGATTATTATTATTATTTTATAAATACACAAATTTATGTTTAATAATTCTATGTGAATCTATCATCTATCGTGAATTTATTTGAAGTGAGCATATGTGTGATTTTATGTAACATTCGTGTGACTGTTAAGCTGTTCGCAAGCTGCTGTGGAACGAAGATTTCCCTCGCCAGTGTAAACTGCTCATGTATAAAATGTATTTCTTACCAATACTAACATACGGAGCAGTTACATGGGGGATTGGAAATAAGGAACGCAGCCAGCTGGAGGCAGCGGAGATGAAATTCCTACGAAGTGTGAAGGGAGTAACAAAGATGGACAGGTTGAGAAGCCGTTGTATTAGGAAGGAGCTGGGAGTGGAAAGTTTGAGCTACAAGATGGGTAGAGTAGAGAGAGATTGCGTTGGTTTGGACACATGAAAAGAATGGATCTCAAGAGAATACCAAGACAGGAGTTTGAAGAAACAGTGGTGGGAAGAAGAAGAGTGGGGAGACCAAGGAGAAGTGGAGTGGTCTTATCAGAGAAGACGTGGAGGACAGGCAGCAAAGGTGGCAGAAAGTGGAAGCAGATAAGTGGTGGGAGGACAGGAGGATCTGGAGGGCGCTGGTGGAGAAGTTGGAGAAAGGTGACGAGGATGAAGAAGAGGAGGAGGAGGATGAAACGTCAGGCCTGGCCAGCCGGTTTGGAAGAGATCCGAGGCCCTAGACCCAGTGGGAGCTCTCACTGTCTGACCTGACAACATTGTCGGAACCAGAAGAAGATTATTATTTATTCGTGTGACATGAACGAACGGAGTTAAATTTCCAATTCACTGTGGGAATTCGCCACAATCTCTTCCCCCTCCATTTCTCTTCTCGAAACCACGTCTTAATAAGATACAGAATTGCTTTACTAAATGGAATATTTGTCTGTTAAATTATGACATCAACTCAAACTTACTTATGTGCAAAACAGCTGTTTCTTTAAAACAAACTTCCGATTCTTGTTTAAATTGAAACGCGTGCATGCTATTTTAACGCTGGTAAAACTTTTTCAAAGTCCAAACTCAAATATCTGTAACTTTTTTCTAATTAGGTAATCAAATATTTCTGAAAATTAAATATTAAACTTTCATATTTGTTCTATAATGTGTGAAAGTTTCAGCTCTTTATCCATTATAGTTCTGCCAGAGTGACCTCTCAAACAGGTTTTTTTTGTTTACACCACCCGGTATTGGCCAGGGACCAGCACTAGGGCTACAGAAGATCCAGAAACTGGCTTGCCAAATCCCAGCTGGCAAATCTGGCACTGCCTCCCCTATTTCCTCAGGATAAAAAATTTAAATAGGCAACAAATGTAATTTAAGCATTCACTCACATTTCTAATGCCTCCGTTGAAGAGATCCAGTATGCAGTTATTCATTGTGAAATCTAACCGCAACGTGTCAGTATCTACTTTTGGTAGTGTCTCCACTTCAGTGAGCACGCGAGAAGATACCGTGACAACCCGAGTTGATTCCGTTCGCGTCGTGCGCTCAGAGTCCGCTCGACTAGCTGAAGCTTTATATGCTCGGTCTTTCAACTGGAGATCCTGAATCGTTTAAAATTAAATGCATTATTAGTGGTTCAAACCATTAAATCAATAAAGTTGGTTGGTGTTGGAGTCTCTACAATATCCAATACATATTCTAAGACATATTGCGTAGAATCATACCATGGATTTCTTGGACCTACTGACAGATGGCTGGTTGCCTGGAGGCATGGGAGGAGCGATCGCCTGATCGAAAAACTCGGATTCATCGACCGAGCCAAGGTTCTCCGATAACACTCGCATAATCATCTTCAAGTCCTCTTCCGTTAGCATCATCTACAAGATTCAAATATGGTCACATCACAGTTTACCAATCAAACGAACAGGACCAAACAAAAAAATAAATTATATATAAGTAGATAAAATGTTACTCAAATTAGGTAGGTATAAACAAAAAAAGAAAGTATCTTACTACAACAATACAGTGACAGATACGAGGCTTTTTATGATTGTCTTTTTATCCTTGATCCTTTATCCTGTGACATCTACTTAGGCCGTCACCACCAGTGCAGCGAGCATCCGGCTAATGTGTGAGGAGTACTCACGTGGAAGTCTTCCAGCTTGCCCTCGACGCGAACGTCGGCGATGTCTGTGTACCACGGAGCTGAGAGATTCCTCGTGACCTCTATGTTGAAAGTCACTGGCTGCAGCAGAGGGCACTCGTTCTTTATGGAGTAGTCTCGATGAAGTTTCACTCTGAAATTTAGAGGGGCATTGGCAGCAAATGGACGACTTTCTAATAATTTTACTTCAAGATAGGCATCAGTCACTATTAATAATCCCTCCATAAACCTGCACCATGCAAATCTATGCCTTAAAATTTAAAATATAAGCATTTAATATAATATTTATAATTTTGCAGCCCACTGCAAAATTTTACATTTTCAGAATGAAACTACATACATTAATCTTTTATTGACAAATATAATAGGGAATTCTCCTCAATTTTTATTAAATTTTTAATAGATCCTCAGCTTTTAAAGAAATACAACAGTATTATTTTTATATTTGTAGGTCTACTTGTTATCGAGTTATGTTAGTTCAAGCTTTTGCTGTCTGCATGGAGATTTGAAACGACCATGCGCCATCTTTCCAAGCTGTGACGTCAGAACATAGATAGCCAAGTTTCCTACATGCAGTTCTAATTTGGTTATAATATTTGATGCATGGATTTGATGGATCTAATGCTTTTGAAGTGAACACAAACTTGATAAACACAGGGAAATGCCTCATTTAGCCCTATCTTGGATGGTCTCACTGCCTATCATCTAGGTTCTGACGTCATGCAATCACAGATAGCTGGGAGGCATTCAGAGCCCGCCAAATAACATCACACTTTCAATCCTTAATAACTCTTGAAATACATGTATTTCAGAGACCCGTTATATATTGTTGGTCTTCCTGTAATACTAAGTATTGTATTTAATTAATTAAAAGTAAATTAAAATCTGAGGAGAATTCCCTATTTTCTTACATACCAAACCTGATAGCTAGAGGCTAGCTGTGTGGAGATTGATAACAATCTCGTTGGACAGAATATTTTGAATTACCTTGATATTTTCAGATTTTCCAAGCCAATGGTCATCTCGTCGACTATGGCAATCTTGCTGTCGTCATTCTCATGCTCGCCAGGAACTAATGCGATCTTGTTGATGATAGAGAGTTTGCCGAAATCCAAGACAAGAGCACTGGCGCTCCTGAGATTGATTGGGAGAATGATCAATGGAGCCTGCCAATTGGAGAAAACAGGTTTTAAAGATTGATTACTGCAATTGAGTACCAAATTCAGTGTTCTAAAAAATTGTTTAGATTTGACACCCATAAAAGTGGTGTTAAAAGTATAGGTACATGTTTACTAAAGTTAAAACCAATAAGTAATGAAAACCATTTATTGAACCACATTCAGTAAACCTCTCTACTCCAATTTTATCTTGTAATGATGTTTTTGGACAAGTTGAATCGAAAATGAGTGTGTGAATACAAGGCTGCCACTGACTAAGATCCTCCAAAAAAGTGATTTAAGTGACTAAAATTAAGGAAAAAGTGGGAAAAAGTGACAAAAATGTACAGAAAAAGTAACTGAAAAGTGACTAATTTTCTATAATTTCACAGCAGAATCGTCAATAGTTGTAAACTCGTTAACAAGCTGCATGTTCATAACTCGGAAGACCTTTTTGTTGACATTTGGACCCATCAGTGGTCGAATTGGAAGTCAGTCCATGGGGGGATTGTGTACTGGCAGGATTTCTGCCAGGGGGGCAAGTGAAGGAACAAAATTTGCAACGCTTTATTGCGCGCCCCCCACGGTGCCCCGCAGGGCGTTTTTTGGTTTTTGACACTCAATTTTGAGACGTTCTGAAGTATATTTTAGTTTTTAAATTTTTCCCAGTTTTCACTCCATTAAGGTGTGGGGGCATGCCCCAAAAACCTTGCCCCACATGCCGTTTTTTGGTTTTGTGACACTTTGAAATCAATAAGGCGTTCTGAGGTGTATTTTGATTTTCAACATTTTTTAAAAATATATCCCAGTTTTCACTCCAGATATATCCGAAAAAAGGGAGAAAAGTGACTAATCTTGTAAAAAAGTAAATAAAAGTGACTGGAGACCAAAAAAGTAACTTTAAGTTATAAAAGTGACTAAGTGGCAGCCCTGGAATATTAATTCAATCTTAAGCCTAGTTTACAGTTACGTGATTCAATGTTTCATTCATTTCATTGAGTTGGAACCAGTTGCATGTATTGTAGTCAACTGTAAACTCACTATTTTGGTCCAATTTCGAGTCTACAATTTGCATTTGTAGAATCAAAAGGTTAAACTCAATATATTGAATGAAACATTGAAAATTGTAAACAAACCAATAGACAATGGAATATTTTTGAGAAATATTTTTGATATTTTTATTATAGAAGTCTAACACTGAAAAGCTCATACAAGCATTTAAATACTTAAACGTCATTTAAGCAATGAACATTCCCTGCATACCAGCAAGGGCCACAATCTAAATTCAAAATTTCTTTTTATGTTTTAGAGCTATGTAATCTTACTTCAAAACAATAATCCAACCACTGAAAATATTCCAACTCTCACCTGAAAATTAACCGCCAGTGAAATCTTGGACGTCTTTGCCTCTTGGATGTTTTGTTTGGCGATGTATGCAGCCTCGACTGCGGCCTCGACCATTCTCTCCTTGGCCTCTTGGAAAGAGCTGAGGAACCGCAGGAGTGTCGACACAAAGTTGTTGACGTAAACGAAGCGGATGCAAGCGATGTCCGCCGTGACGAAGATGTCGGGCGACTGGGCGTTGCTCTCCCGGATCATTTCATTGTTGTACAAGATCACCTGGGCCAGCATCATTTCGTCTCCAACGATAGACACGATCTGCAACATTTTAGATGAATTTATTAGAGCTGTACGCATGATTACTGGGTGACAGATATTAGGGCTGACGGAGATAAGGCTTCTCATTAAAATACATTTTTCTGTTACTTTTTATAAGAAAGATTAGATTGAAATTTTTTTGTCTTGGCTTCAAGATCAAGCGATCTTGAAATAGGTTTATCAAGATTGATCAAGGTCAGTTGATCGCAAATTTGTCCACCGAAAATTTGTCCAGAACTAGCACCAGTATCCCTAGTCGATGAATTAATACTCCAATAAAGTGTTGCACAGTTAACTTGATTAACCATAAAAGTTTAAAATTATCCATATTAAGGAATTTACTAAAATAATAATGCGAAGATAACATTTGATCAATAGGTACTAGGTCTATAATAGGGTGTCCATATTTAAGCCGCGTTTACAACAACTTAACGTTCGAAAATTAACGTTGCAAAATTAACGTAATTCCACTTTCGTTCACAACCACTTCGGAAAAATAACACACACGTAAAACAAGATGGCGCCGGCCAGCGCGAACAGCTGTGAGTAAGATGTGAGAGAAGTGTCCGTGCGCATGCGCCACTTAACGCACTTAACGTTCGACTTGAAAGTAGGAAGTTGGTCAACTTTGAGGTGAAATTGGCGTACGTTAATTTACCAAATTTCGTTGTGAACGAATCCATAAGTTTACATGGGCTTGAAAATTGAAATTGCGTTAATTTTCTTAATTTTCGAACGTTAATTTTGTTGTAAACGCGGCATTAGAATTCGGAAAATCGGGACAGTTTTGGGTTATTATGGGGGGTCTGGTGGGAGGACCCCCCAGCAATACGCGGGTCCGGGCCGCGCAGGCCCGGGAAAATTTTGAATTTCAAGAATGAAATAGAGTCATTTCTATGCGTTTTGGACTAGACTTTTCGGCGATTTCGATAACCTAAAATTTCTAGTTCACAATTATAGAAATTATGTTTCAGAGTATTAGTTTCCATTCTCAAAAATTTGCTTTATGGAAGGATATTGCGAAGTCGACCATATCGGTGATCGGCGACAACAACAAAAAGTTGGTCGCGATATGGTAGGGTCAAGGCGCCCAAATTGCGACAAGTCGCCCAATCTGGCAACCCTGATGTCCATAACAGTCAAAGCAAATTGGACAAAGTCAGCTGGCTCAGGCTGTCACTCAAGTGGACAGTGGCTGTCGAGACTCGAGACTCGAGAAGGCTGTGAATAAATTTTCGCCGCGCGGCAAATTATGAATTTACGAAAACACAGTAACATATCAAAAATCGGGACAAAAGGCTCTTGATGGTTGTGGGGACAGCGGGACAGGTAGCTAGAAAGCGGGACAGTCCCGGCAAAATCGGGACGAATGGACACCCTAGTCTATAATCCTTTTATTTCCAACCAAAGTAAGCAGCAGTTTCAGAATGGAATATAATATAAATATCAGAATGGAATATAATATATGTATTAAATATAATACAAAATAACTCACCCGGCGATGATCTGTAACAGGATTCCTGTCCTCCACTGTGAAGTTTTTGAGTCGTGCGATGATCTCCGTCTGAGCGTGGCGGAATATCATCTCGGCAAAACATCCCTCGATGGAGATCTGGGAAATAATTTTCCTTCCCGTCAAGATGGTGATGTTGAACGTTTCCATCGACGCCTTGAACCGGAAGAAGACCTCCATGACGTCCAACTTCCTCGCACGCTGCTTTGTCCGAGCTATATACAAGAAATTATGGATATAGTATTTACTGACTCTACTTTAGAGTGAGTTAGGTAAGATAGGATGAGCTTTTATTTATGGATTGTTACTTTTCATGATTGCCATTAGATTATAATTCCATTTTAGAAGATCCTGTGTAGGGGTGAGAAAATCTGTGTATATTAGTAAAAATTTAACTGCCTTAAAAGTTAGGTTTACACGTTTAAGTGTAGGAGAACCATAAAAATGCTGATAAGTAGTGATATTAGTTATTGCCTCACCCCTATATTTTCACTCTCAAGGAATTTGTGATTTACACTCTAACTTTATGAAAATTGTTAACTGTCACATAACTTCCAGATTCCCCATTTCATTTCTATCAAAATATCAATAATCTTAGAAAATAGAAGACAAAACAAATAGTCTTCAGTGAGTTTGACACAATATTTTGAGTATTAAACTCATGTTTGACATTTAAACATTTAAAAGTGTTAACACCCTTGTTTTAACCAAGTCATAGCTCACGTTTGATTGCAGGTTTGGGTATAGCGCCAAGTATCTCTCCTTCCTCGAGGATGGGCAGAGTGTGGTGGACCGAAGGCTTCATCACGGCACTGGGGGGATTCATCGTCGCTTCCATCTGCTGCGAGAACGCTTGTCCGTAGACCATCAGTATGACGAGAGCCTCTTGGTGCAGATGTACGTTCAGCTTTGTGAACGTCACCACCACAAACTGCTCGTCTTGGTGGCGATTCGTTGTCGGAGAAATCTTAGTCACCTAGAATGATGAACCAGCGCTCTCTTAACTACCAACAAAATGTTTGCAAACCATTTAGTTTTGCTATTTATAATATTATCTACAAACTAAGTTCATAATAATGATACCTTATTGACCTAATTTTTATGCAAAACAATTTTCAAGTGTGAGAATTTTGCATGAGCTCTTATGGGAGATATAAATTTCCCTACATACTGTAGGTAATTTATTCTAATCTGACTCTACAATTTCAATAGAAAACTGTTGATACATTGCTTGAATAATATTGAATGCATTGAAAACTTACTATAGTAATGTCCCCGACTTGCATTAATACTGAGATAATAAATGAGATAAATTAAATCTATACAAGTCTTAAGATGTCCATTTAACATAGCAAACTGAATTAGTCATACTAATTACTGTTTTCTTAACCAAAATATTTAACGATAAATTTCGAGAATAAAATACTTCACTAAGGTCGGGGAGAGGCTAAGTTGAACCCGCGCTAGCATGGGCCGGCTTATACCTGGCAATGCTCAAGAGGGTTCATCTTTGCCTGTCACCGACCATATCTCAGAGTATTATTCAACACATGACATTTGTTATTATGGCACTATATTTAAACTTAAAAATGTATTCTTATGAAATCTCATTTTCATGTACTACCTTATAAATCAAGTCATGCAAAGTGATGGTTCATCCTTAAGGACAGTAATTGTTCTGGATTTAAGATTTGACATTCTCTATGTTGGGGATAGGTTACTGCTATTACGGCAACGCTGAATGTTTTCGTCCGTGTTTAAGTCTGCACTTTTATACCATATTTTGGCTTTATAAAGACATAGGTATTACTCAATCTGTTAACCATCAGATCGTGTCAACATATTTAAAATTCAACCACAACAGAAGCACATTGTTGTACTGAGTCAGGTTTCCCTACAATCTGTTAAAACGTAAGACGATCTCAGCTATCGCGATACAAAAATACGATGAAAGACAAAACAAACCTTTTTATACACAACTGAGAAGAGGAATCCTTCATCCTTGCCAGATAACGGTGTGTCCAACAAGCGGACGTCCCCACTGGAGTCGGGAGCGTCGAAAGTGACGCCGCCCAATCTCAGACACACTTCCATGTGCATGTTGCTCTGGACCATGTGCACTTCGGTCTTCATCAGTCGGAACAGGAGCATACGATTCGAAGCATCCAGGTCGGCGATACCTAGGACGTTTAACCAATGAGGTGAGAATCTTACAATCAGGGCAAACATCATTTGAGAGCTAGGAGACAAGAGAGACATTGTTGGATCATTTGATAATTGTTGCATCACTAAGGAGAATACATTTAGAAATGTTAAGTTCCTTTCTCTTGAACAAATTCTTGAATGTGATAAATGAATTAACTCTTGATTCACTGCAAACGGGCTATAGTAGTTGGACTCGGGACTAGTTCTTAGACTCTGCTTCTAGGCAAGCAGGGTTGGGTTGAGCACGCTTAGAGGTTCGTAAAATACTGGTTTTTCAAGAATATACCAATCCACAGATCTCATTTAAAAATTAAAAATCAATTAATAAATGGCATAGAAGATTTACGGAACAGGTTACGGAACAGGTTGGGTGAGTGGTTAACGCTCTGAACTTGTATTCCGGAGGCCCGGGTTCGATTCCCGCGGCCGTCCTTCCTGACTGGGGTTTTTTCGTGGTATTCCCTCAGTCGACAGGCAAATGCTGGGAAGGTAACCTACTAATAGGCCACGACCGCCTCCTTCCCATCTTCCATCCTTACCAACTCTTCACCATCATCTCCCAATCATCATCATAATCATTCATCCGTCGCCATTAGCCTCGCTGCAGAACAGTGCGACGTTAAGCCCCAGACAAAAAAAAAAAAGAAGATTTCAGATCTGAAATTCTAACCCAGATGCAGTTCAAGTCAAACAAAAGTAAACATTTTTCTGAAAGTATAATGGGTAAATAGAATGGTACTAGTTGAAGTTCCTGTCGGCAATACCTTGCTTCTGCTTGCGGATTCGATGCAGGCTCACGTGGAAGTCCGGCAGCTCGAACTTCATTTCGAGATTCGTGACCTGAGCGGCCATCAGCTCCGAATTGTTCTTCTTCAGTTCCGTTGTCTTCAGCTTCAACCAAGGCTTCATGTCTCGACGCTTCGTCATATCCGGAAGGTCGACCTTCGTGGACTGAGACAAGCTCGATCGTCGAGAACCAGTCTCCTGAAGACACAAATACAGAGCTGAAGTTTGAATATGATTGTGATTCGGAGACATTTCAACTCTCTAGACCCGACCGTTTGACCGGAAGCGAGTAGTAGTAGCAGCTGAAAGTCATTTTGAGCATGTTTCAGGCCAAATTTTCACCCTTAAGGGATGATCGCACAACTAAAATTTGTTGTGTGTTGTCATATACATGTACTAGATAATCACGGTTTTCAACTTTTATTTCTAATTGCATGTGTGCTATGCCAGCTGATACTGCAAAAACAGCACTTAACGAGTAGCAGTAAAAGACGGAAGTAAGTGATTAAACATATGGATAGACAGTGTGCTAGATTATACAGCAAAATTAAAGGATATTGAACACGTTTGTAAGCGTTAAAAATATTGCAGTTAAGTTATCTTAATGCTAAACGATAAAATTGCATTTATATGTGCTATGATGAGCTGACTTTCCCTAAACAATTTGTCACAATTTAAGCTTTGTACAATTTGTTGAGACAGTCCAATGACAGCTTGACCTAATGAATATTTGCAATCTGCAACAAAATGCCCGATGACAATTTGACACAATAACTAACGTATTTACTCGCATATAAGGCACACCCGCGTATAAGGCGCAGTTTAGTTTTGAGAAACCTAATCTTGGAAAACACTATATAGTTGTAGGAGCGTATAAGGCGCACCCCCACTTTTTGAAATGCAAATTTTTGAATATAACTGCGCCTTATACGCAAGTAAATACGTAATTCATGGTTTTGGGATTAAAAAGAAAGAAAATAAGGGCATATTAAGCAGCAAGGAATGTCTAAATGATGTCCACCATCAGGACCTTCTTCATCACTTTTTAAAGTGGTGCCATTAACATCTACTACCTGCTTACCTCCCTAGAAGCACAGTTTTAGTTTTTGAGAGAACTGAAAACAGGAGGAAAAACGATTTTCTTGGGTAGATTTAAAACTTTTTTTTTTATATTTAGACTCTCATTCTTGCAACCAAAAAAAATATTAGAAACTACAGTCTAAACAAAGGGTAGTGATGTGAATGAAACGTTTACTCAACGCACATTAGTAGCTAGCTCCAACTCGTCTTCTGATGCGATGTTCAAGCTACTGAGCACAGCCAGAAGGTGCAGCAGACGCTCATCTGGAAATGTAGAACAGAGAACATTCAGCTTGATCAGAGAGTGTCTAGGGGTGATACTGATGTGTTACCTACAAGCTGCATTAGAAACTAGTTAGCTAGCAAGATTCATCATTTTATTACAATCCACCATTTATTATATCCTCAATACCATATTGGCTTCTCCCAAAACACAACTAGTAACCGATCACATAATTATTATGTATATCATTTCGTTTCGGCTTTCATGAAAACAGAATTGTTAGTGTGAAACTTTCTGGGATCTTCATTCTCTTAAATAATTTATTTCCCACGCTGTAGGTAGGTAGGTAGGTAGGTAATAGGTATATTATTAAGTAAATGTGTAAAATATGCAAATCGAGGTGTAGAGTTTTGGAGTATTGTTCGTTAAGTTGACTGTATAATATTCTGCCATACAACCAACCATACAATAGGCTACCAGTTGATATTAAGAACATTTCCTCCTCAAGGACTCATTTTAAACTTGCTCTTAAGAAATTCCTTATGGTGAAGTGTTTTTATTCTGTTGATGAATAAATGCTACATGTTTAAGACATTAGTTACCATTGTTCATATTGTTCGTAGTTGTCTTTAATGGTTTTAATAATCTATAATTAATGACAATATCCATAATAATGATGATGTATTTATATGGATATTTATTTTTCTCTTGACAATGCTCATGTGTGTCTGTACATTTTATGGCTGCAAATAAAACAATTCAATACAATACAAAGCACCCAACCGACATGAAACTTGTTTCAAGTGAATCACCAAAAAGTGTTTCAAACTCTGCTTTGCCATCAGCAAAATCCACAACTTCAACAGTAGTTTACACTTACTTAATGTGGACTTAGTTTATTCTTAGTTCAATAGATCGAAAATCACATCATAATTCCAACGATACCAATAACTCAACAATTTAAAAAATGTATGTCTATTGTATATAAACTAATAAAACTATGCATCAAAATCTCCAGTCGTATCCATGAAGTAAATCTAATGAGTAAGATCAGCTGTAACTACCTGCTAGCAACAGTGAGACACTGGGCAGGATAACCTCTATCTTGACCTTGGGCATGCGGAGATCGTCGGTGATGAGACACCGAGCGAGGTTGACAACGAGGGACGTTGGCGTGAGCATGTGAAGCTGGGTGTTACGTCCCACCAGTGACAACGTGTTCTTCCAGTCCTCGCCAATCCGTGACATCAGAATCTACAAGATAGTACGTCAACAACTGATTAACTCACACTGGCCATCGTATCTCATACATACATTTTCATATGAGTTTCAAACTTTCAAATCGTGTAAAACCATGGAATTTACATTGATGAGCGAGAGGTGGTAACACATTTTCAAGACAAAGATTGCATATCTTGGGTACATGATCAGCCGTAGCCAACAATCTTGCCAATTTTACATGAAAAATCTGCAATTGAATCATTTTTATAAACCTTTAAGTAAGTATCCACAACTCAAGTCAAATATCCCTGTCAAAATACGTAAAGGTGCAAGAGTACAAAACAGAATCGAGTAGAAAATTACAGAGTATTTCAAGCAAATATGTATCACAATATAGAATAAGGGTTATCAGAAATACTAAAATTTTATAGTGTTTAGTTGATCTGTTTGGTCTGCTAACCAATACATTACACAGTTGAAAAGTGAAGAGTCATCACCTGCACGTCCTCGACTCGGATAACGAACTGGTCGTAGCTCTGCGCCATCATGCGACGCAGAATGTCATCCTCGGAAGTGCCGGCCTTGTGAAGCTCAGCGATGTTTGGCATCTCCTTGTCGCGGATGATCGACTTCATCGAGATGTGACCCAGGTTGATGACGATCAAGTCTTCCTTTCTGGAGGCATCAAATTAAAGATATTCATAAATAGTGATGCTTAAGAAGATTCTATTTTTATTAATCAATAGACTTGCAAAACTATATATTTATTTAATGAAATTGTATTACTTCACAATATTTCTCCCGGTGTTCACCGAGCTTCTTCAGGTGTCATTTGGAAAACAAATTTAAAAAACAAGTACAATAAACTACTCTAGGTATCTTAATCCAAAGATTTCAAAAATAGCCAAAGATATGCAATATAAAATTTTAAACAAGGCAAAGATTAAGTTGTTTGAAGAACCTAAGCTAAATAATTCCATCTCTTCATAACTTCATTCTTCAGAGTTCCTATCCACACCTCGTCGAAATCGTAACTTGGCTGGCTAATAATTTCAAACCCTTCTTTTTTCATACATGCCATTGTTCCTGCTTCTTTGAATTTTCTTTTGGCCCAATTTTCTTCCTTCCAAAACTTCTTTACTGAGTCCCAATCGATCGTGTGGACGTTTTCGAACGCATGTTCAGCAAGTAACGAAGCCTGTACTGTCTCATTGGGATTTTTCCATTTGTTGGTCAGATTCCTGCGGTGTTCCTTACACCTTATCCCTACTGGTCTTTTCGTTTCGCCAATATAAAGATTCTCACAAGAGCATGGAATCGCATACACCCAGCCCTTGTCATTCTGTATTTCGTTGTTTGGTTTAGTACCTGTCAACATTTTTTTGAAAGTGCAACTGGATCCAGTTGCACTTTCAAAAAAAATAAAAGAAAAAAAAAAAAAAATGTTGACAGGTACTAAACCAAACAACGAAATACAGAATGACAAGGGCTGGGTGTATGCGATTCCTTGCTCTTGTGAGAATCTTTATATTGGCGAAACGAAAAGACCAGTAGGGATAAGGTGTAAGGAACACCGCAGGAATCTGACCAACAAATGGAAAAATCCCAATGAGACAGTACAGGCTTCGTTACTTGCTGAACATGCGTTCGAAAACGTCCACACGATCGATTGGGACTCAGTAAAGAAGTTTTGGAAGGAAGAAAATTGGGCCAAGAGAAAATTTAAAGAAGCAGGAACAATGGCATGTATGAAAAAAGAAGGGTTTGAAATTATTAGCCAGCCAAGTTACGATTTCGACGGGGTGTGGATAGGAACTCTGAAGAATGAAGTTATGAAGAGATGGAATTATTTAGCTTAGGTTCTTCAAACAACTTAATCTTTGCCTTGTTTAAAATTTTATATTGCATATCTTTGGCTATTTTTGAAATCTTTGGATTAAGATACCTAGAGTAGTTTATTGTACTTGTTTTTTAAATTTGTTTTCCAAATGACACCTGAAGAAGCTCGGTGAACACCGGGAGAAATATTGTGAAGTAATACAATTTCATTAAATAAATATATAGTTTTGCAAGTCTATTGATTAATAAAAATAGAATAAATATCAAAACTAATAAACTGAGATAATTTGAACTTAAGAAGATTATTTGTTTATTTGTTGAATCTCCACTACCACTTCCACTACCAACCTAGAAATTAAATACACTTGGAAAACAAAAAATACTATAAACTATACAAAACAGTCAACACAGCAAAAAACAGTATAGTTTGTAGATACAAAAAATAAAGCAGCAAAAGTACCTAGCAATATTAAATTATATGTGATGATATTCAATATTCCATAGTAAAAGAAACGACAGCAAAATACCATGTTTCGTATGATATTGATAGCATGAGGCTTAATCATAATATTATGGAGCAAAAAAACCACATATCACTATTACAGGATCTAATAGAAATTAAAATCTTTAATCCCAATTTATTTATGATGAAAAAATAAAATTACAAAAATTGTGGAACTGAAAAGATATAAGCACTGTTGAGATTCTTTCCATTGGTTAGGTTAGGTATTTTGAGATATATATTATTCAATAGTTTTACTCACCCTCTATACAATCCTCTATATGGGATTAGGATGTACGAAGACTGAAGATCGACGTTAAGATCTAGAGTGACGTGATTGTCGATTGCGTATTGCAGTCCCAGTGCAGACATCTCCTTGAAGTTCTTCAGTTTCACATTAGCTGCAGCTTGGAGCCTAAAACAAGATCACATTTGAGTTACCAAATACTTTCATCACTTTCATCTTTCATAAATTTGAGAGCAAATATTACAATGAAAATGAAAATGAAGGGGATGTAAATGGATGATCATTAATCAAGGATGGCTTAAATCCTATTTGTATGCACTTCCTACAATACTGAGGGTTTGGACCTGAGATATAGTGCATGAAACGAGCTGGAAACCCCAAATGTTATTTAATTTTTAGCGATTAATGTTTGGTGATTTCAGTGTCATGGTTTCTTTGGTTTCAGCAATCTGAGCTTGAACAGACAAAGAAGAATTTAAGGTAGAGATGGCACAATTCCAATTTATCACACTTCAAAGCGATGCGTGACCAATTCTGATTTTTTTAGGATTTATTTAGAATATTATTTATTTAGTATTTATTTATAGTAACAATTTAAATACATATTGTCACTTCACACTCTACATTTATGGCAATAATCTAATGGGAATAATTTTGTGCCAAAATAAAACAAACAATACCTACTTCTCTATCTGACTAACAACAGCCATTTTACAGCAATTTATTTTACTTTTAAATTTAAAACTAATGAGAATGTAGCAACAAAATTGCTTCAAGTTTAAAAGAATCGCAGATATGGGCATTTTGGGTTCCCCTAGATATGGGGCCAGAATCAATGAATCCAGCAGCTATTTCCAGCTATGAGATTGGTGCCCCCCCCCCCCCCCCCCCGCGGACCTACTAGACAATGGGAAAATACAACATTCTGGAGCAAGTATATATCCGACGAAACAACTACATGAGATCACTGTCATCCACGGTACTAAAAATAACCACAATTTCAAATAACCAGTGGCAGTCTGGCCCGGGGTGCCGGAGTGCGATCGCATCTCGAGCCCCTGTCGTTTATGAGACCTTTTTCCTATATTACGGGCCCCCCCTATTTACATTTAACTCTCGTTTTTCATATTTAACCAGCATTTACTCATTTTACATACATTTTTTCAATCTCTACTTTGTGTTAAGGGCCCTGTCACATGTTTATCTGGGCCCTTTGCTCATCGCATCCCGGTCCTTTTCATCCCAGACCGCCCCTGCAAACAAGGTTTGTCCAAGTCCAAACAATAGTCATAGCTTCAACTTACTGTGATATCGCGTGGGATTGCTCTGGAGGCTTGAACACATCGGTCACCTTGTTGATTGTTCCTGCATCGAAGACGATCTCCAGCGGCCGAGAGAAGAGGTGGACGCGCTGGTCGCACAGCTTGTCGTTGGGAGAGATCTCGACGAGCAGAGTCAACAAGTGGGCTCCTTGCGGCTCCAGACCCTTCGACACCACGAGCTGCGGCAGGATCGCACCTTGTTGCATGCCGAACACCGTCAGTTGCGAGATCATCATATGCAGTCTGCAACAAAGTTCACCGCATTGATCCTTTCGGAATAGAAGGACACGACTTACAACACTTTTGATGAACGGCAATACATCCTACATTTTAAACCCAGTTTAAACTAACTTACAGAATGTGTGGGAGAAATAAAAACAACATCAGTATTTATGATGTGATTAATGAAAAAAATTGTTCGTGTCTCAATCTTTAATGGAATGCAGAATGCAGGTCGCTACATCACCAACATTCTCTGTCTTTAGAACTAATAGCATATGTAAACTTTTTGGCAAGCTAGGATGGCGCCACTGATTAACAGAGGAGACTGAACATACCCAACCCCAATGCCCAACAGCTGGTACATTGGATACCTCGGTTCTCGTGAGATCACCGAAGTAAAGCAACATTGAGAGTGGTCAGCGGTTGGATGGGTGACCATTTAACTCTGACTAGCCAGTTGCTGCCGTTGGGCCAGAGAGACTGGGGTGTTTGGGGGTTAGAGTGACGCTGATGACGTCCCTCCACCTGTTATCAGTCTCTCGACGGCGCGGGTTGAGGAGGCCTGCGCTGTGAATGTTACACCATCCTTCGGATGGGAAGTTAAGCCGTTGGCCCTTGGTATCTTTCGTCAGGAGTAGGCTACATGCCGGTACCGGGTTTCCTCTCCTCCTTTCTCTATACATTCTCACTAGTGGGGCCTGGCTCTGTTGAGAATATAGACTTAATAATAATCATGATACATAATCACAAAATATTATGATAAATATTATTATGAATATTATTTGTGATAATATTCACAAAGCCCTATCCCTGCACGTCATAACATTTGAGTCCAATGACTTATTTAACTCCATCAGTTCAAATAATTTTCTATCCCCAACCCTCAGGAATCACCATCAGGTATCACCTCAGGAAACATTACTGCATTTAAAGCACTGTATCATATAAATAAAATATTCATTTTAGTGTATTATTCATGTCTTTCTGTCAGTCTCCTCATTAAAATTACCAATAGCTACATCAACAATCTAAAAATACCAGTAGTAGAAGAGGGCCATTTCTATATAGCATTCAGAATTCCTGACCCACCCACAACATGCTCTTCTGTCATTACATAGTTACAATGTAAACCTATCGGCAAAATAACTGATGTTCTAAATTGTTTACATGTAAACATAATTACAAAATGTACGAATTCAATATTTTAGACTAAAATGTCATTAGGTACCTATCAAGTTAAAGCTGGAAAGAAACAGAGAAAAATTTCAGTCAACAAGCCTGACACCAAGTTTATTACAAGTTGGACATTCTTTTTGTTACAACAATAACAAGTTTTCCACAATGCCTAATACCCAGGGCCAGTTGTTTATGGTTTCCACGATAAACGCGAAATGTTTAGAAACATGAATTTTCTTTCATATCTTTACGTTTCATACACTCCTGATTCCAAATATATGTATCTTTTTCTCGCGAATTTTCGCGAAATTTGTGTTTTGACGGGATATTGACGAATTCTCGCGATTTCACGCGATTTTGTCCCAAACCTACGTGTTTTGCAACATTTTCCGATTCCGAGTATATATTTTATGAAAATTTCCTCGATCTGTGTCAAAAGAACCAAGAAATAGTAAGAATCACACTGTTTTCTTCGTAAGCCAGCTGTCGGTGCCAGCCAAAGAATGTATGGGGGTGCCAGCTGATTGGCTGCTGAGCATGGAATGACGCATCTACATGACCTTGAACAGGGGTGCGCATGCGCACGCGCCGAGTCTAGGGGGGTTGGTAGTATTGCGGCTCGCTCGCGCGTCATATTTTACACTTTTTCTTACAAAAATCATTTTTTTTCCATTTCACCACCAATCGCGAAAATCAACATAATTATCACCACCAATTCACCACTTTCAGAATGGTGAAAACGAATTTTGGCTTTTTTTATCACCACAAACAACTGGCTCTGCTAATACCTATTCTTGAAATCATTTAATAGGAACTTAAAATGTAGTCAATAGTTTTGCTACAAAAGTATTAGGTACAAGTAATTTCAACAGGAAACGAATTGTGATTAAAAATTGTTACATTATGCAGGCTTATGTTTATCTTTATAGTCGTGATTATTTTCCCCCTTTCTATATGGGTCAGTATTAAATGTCAGTAAAACCACAAGAGATAAGATGTCTGCAGTAACATTTGAAAATAAAATTAATTATAGATTAGATAGGTACTACATACAGTCAAATACCACATAGTCAAGTTCAAATGTATCCACATTAGAATTTGTTAAACCTGTACTTTGTATATTATTATGTTTGTGAGTATGTTGATTTGCATATTCCTTTTGACAAATATTCTTACTCGTAAGACTGATGTTACTATGAAATAAAGAATGATTGATGAAGAATGATAAGGCATTTTGACTTTCTGTTCTAAGCTCACATCAGGATCTAAATTTGAAAAATGGTGTTGAACTCTGCTCCTAGTAGGTAACTCTACTAACCAATCTATCCTAGTATCAATCAACTGAAGTGCTTGATTGATCTGGCAAAGATCTATTAATAAAAGTAAACAACCCTCGAAAATTCACTCCCATTTCAACTCGCGAATGACCATTATCACTCGCTACTGCCATGCCCTTCAAAATTGTTTTTATCCACTGTTATATTTAATTTAGGGGGGGGGGGGGGGGGGGCGGTTACGCAAAAAGATGGGCCACCAAAAGCTTACAATTACATGAACATTCACTCATTTGTTGATTTCAGAGCGATAACAGAAGAAATATTTGACTCCAGTATACTCCCCCCCCCCCCCCCCCCCCCCCCTCCCATAAATAGGTACTCGGGTCTTACCCAGTTAAATATCATATTATTAGACTAAAAGTGCTTTATTGCTGCCAGATGACCTACTTATACAGCACTTTCTCTAAGAAAGGAATTTTGCGAATATAGAGAAGGAATGTGTATTACGAGAAGATCTGTAAAAAATTACAGACAGAATCCTGTTGTCGCAAGAAGATTAATGGAAGAGACTATCAACTGCCTGCCCGTGGCATGATGGATAACGCAGACTTCGAGGTGTGCACTGTGACTTCACCCCCACCTACCCCCTTGCCCTGCCAAGGTCCCACAAGCAAAGCAAAGCAACACATTTTCACTCACAATTTGCAAGTGGATTTTTCAAGGGTTGAACGTGTGAACACATAATGTAGAGTTGAAAATGTAATATTTAATCTATCTATAACAAATATAATAAAATCTAGATACTATAATCTGTTCACTTTAATTGATAGACTTTTGGCCAGTTCATGTCAACAATCAACAAATAATATAAAAATAAAACTTGAGAATGTAGGACTCTGTGGAAAACATCCATGGAGTAAGGATGATAGGGATGAGGAGTAACTCAGTTGGTTGAGCTCTCGCCCGGCAAGTGAGAGGTCCCGGGTTCGAGCCCCGGTTTGGTCGGACATTTATCACAATGCACATTTCTTCCTATCAAAATAAAACTTGCTGGGTAACTCACGTTATGCCGGACACAGCGGGTCGATTGCCGAAGCTAAATTCGACGCCTTTGAGCTCGGCAAACAACACTCTGGGACTGTCGTAGATGTCGTCACGTATCTCTATGAACAATGCCGGCAGGCTGAAACTGACGGAGAGTTCCACGTAGGTCTCCGGATAGTTTGCCTTGCCGGCATTCTCCTCGTAGTCAATGGCTTTGAACAGCTTTCGCTTCTCTTCCGGCGTCATGGCTGTCTCGAACTTCTTGGCTGTAACAACCAAGTACACTTAGTTGAAGAATAATATCTCTCTTCTAATAGGCACTAGTAATGTGAGAATTAAGAGGCCTTGGTAGGGTAACAGGAAGCGCAATTCATCTTAGTGCGTGCTTTTATGAAATATTTCTTCTTACGGAATTTTCATAAATTAAAGAGTAGGCGCACATGAACTCACTAAAATAATGCCACACACTGGGGACAATGGCTGCATCGATACACCAGCTAATGGTAGCTTTAGTCAGTTTAGGTGCGCATAGCAAACCATGTGTTTGGTAGTGTGGTGTGTTTACTTTAACTCCTGACAGATGGACCATGTGTTATTCCCTCCATAATGATAAAAAAAAGTTGTCTTACTTGGTTGCATTGCAATAGGAAATATCTCAGTCAGCCAAACCGGTTCGTTAGATGGTTTATCGACGCTACCCCTCAATTACGGCCTCTCATAAATCCTCGAAAGTGTTAAATACAAAATCTTTTGTAAAATAGCCACAACTTAACACTTTGAGAGTGTACCAGAGGTTTTAATGTACTCCAGTGTGTGTCATTATTTTGTATGGTGAGTTAAAATGTGTGCCATTAGATCAAATGTTTAGGTAAAATCAGATTGTTTGTTAAACGTTACAAAAATTAAATTATACAATTTTTACTATTATTACCTCCAATTCAGTAATCTCAATAAGAATCTTAATAAACATTGTAACAGTTTAAAAAACTATTACCTACCTAACATCTATTCCACCTATTGGGTTTTGTATTTTCCCACTCTTTTACTGTTAGTTATCTGTTCGGCCGTGGGATAGCGCCACTGGTTGGTTCAAGTAACATGGTCCGACCTTGTAGGTTTTGATGCGAGCTGTCATTCTGACGTTGTACAGGTAATTTTCCATTACCGGATGTAATGTAAGGGATGATATTTTGTCTTGCTCGTAAATCATGTAACTTCCCTCGATGTCTTTTCGTGTCGTCTACCGAGGGGTTTGGACGTGAACTCCGCGAGCCAGGGTAAACCGGGAAGCATGGTAAAGTAGATTCACATACGGCTTACGCCTTTCAGTTTTAGTCTATGAATGTTTTCTTAGACTTTCATTTGTGTTTTTGCAAAGAAGTCTTGCCCTTAGTCTATTTGTAGAGCCAAGCTGGTTTCGTTCATTCGATCCAGTTTGTGAGTTTGAGACGTTTGACTGTCTTGCTTGCTACCGACGTTTTGCCAACCTCGTGGTTTTCTTGAGGGGCGTTCTCTGATCAAGACGTCCTGTTCGTTCCCTTTGGTTTTCGTCTCGGATAGACCATTATTCTGTTTAGATCTGTATTTCGAAATTCCATTATTATACAGCTATTTTATGCTTTCCACAATTTGAATACGTATGAGAAAGGTATAGAAGGTACCAGAGTAAATGTGCACGGAGGTTCTCGAACCAAAGTGCTAGCCCATTTTGACTCTAGTGTTTAGTAATCTGTCGAGGAGGCTCTCGAGGTAAGTGTTGGCATTGCCACACTGTATTATTTAATTATTTACTTTTCTTTCTTGTTCAATCTAGTAACTTCATGGGCCTGAGGCCATTTGCATTTTTCTACTCAAACCATGTGCTATTTATTTTATGCCTGTTCAGTTCAGTAACTCTTTTGAGTTGATGGTTTTGTATAATAAAACCACCTGTGTGGATTATTTCTTTTGTAATTCTGAGTATTGAGTTGTACTGAGTAACCACTGCCGAACATCTTTGTAGTCTCCTAGTTCCTACTCTGTTTAATTAATTGTTTTTCTATGCTCAAACCCATCGACCTATCTATGTCTGAGCTAGCCACTAGGCAAAGACACACCACGACCTGCTCGCGGTGTTAAGGTGGACGCTGTCAGCGGCCGAGGTTACTGACGCGGCTACAACATAGTGAGATCAACTTACCAATAGCAGCGGCACTCATCGAGTCACTGTCTTGCTTTGAAGATCCCGCACCGCCAAACCAGCCGCCGAACCAACCAGCATCAGGCTTCTTCAAAGCAACTGCTGCTTGCTCAGTAGTAGCTACTTCCATCTCTACTCTCTGTCGAACGAGGATGATGTTCAAAACATCCATATACTTCTCCAAATCCGCACAAGTCCGGAGCGTCTCGTCATTGGGTTTCTTCGTAGTGATTTTCTTCCGATACGAGATTGCGTACTTTTGACAACGGACGCGATGTTTCAAAATCTTTTCCCAGCTCCAGTTTTGTCGCACTCGACGTACGTCTTCTTCCAAGATGCAGGTGAAAGCGAATTTCCACCATGCCTTGTAGTGTCCACGATACACGGAGAGATTCGGACGATACTTTCGGAACGGTGATCCCCTGATTCCACGATCCATCGATTCCATCAAGTTGATCAGATCTTGATACTGAGACTTGCTGATACCTGGACAAGAGTAAAGTTTAACATAAGCACAATATTTACATCAAGAGTCAAAATTGTAATAAATACACCTCCATACTGAAACAGTACCTAACATTCCTAAGAATACAGGTACTAGTCAAAATGATAATGACATGATTTGTAGTCCAAAATTAGTTAATCTAGCTCTGTACCTACCTTTAAATAAAATAAGAGTGCTATAAAACAAAACTAATAATGTAATTGTAAGAAAAATGAATACATTTATTATGTGGGCAATAAAAGATGTGATTTAGATCTCAAGTGGTCGGTAATAATTAAGTACATACATACTACTTAAACCAATTAAAAACGGTACTTTGCACAAAACAGATTGGCTGCTGGTCAGGTTCCTTGACTATGAATTCTTGTACAATGAAATCAGAGCTCACCTACTAGAGTTAGATAATGCAAGCACAGACTTCACGGGATGATGCCATCAAACTTTGATCAGACAATCCATTTCTTTCAAGGTACCATTTATTATTTGTTTGAGTGTACCTACCGGTTAGTAGTTTAGTAATTATTGCCAAGTACCTACCTACATAGGTACAGGAACTTATGAAATCAGGCAAGCAGTAACATTCACATTGGCATATCATTGTACAACTAACAACAAAATGCAAATATTTTATAAAAAGTGCATAATTTGGTGCCGTTATGTCAATGAAAGATTATTGAGAGCAATTTTGTATCGTGTCAACTTCCATGTTTTCAAATTTCTTAAGTTGGATCGAGTTAATAAAACAATGAACTTATTTTTAATTAAGATTTAGCTTAACTTCAATTCACTGAACTGAACTGTTTCTTTCAAGGTGGTACCCAGAACCCAACGTCTATATAATACTCTCTTCTAAAGGTTGAGCCGAGCGAGGGATTTCAGTGTTGGGAAGTATTCGGCTTTTCCCACTTCGTGACGTCAACACAGCCGGCAACTGCTTGATAGTCTGTATGCGCTGGCATGTGATTTAGATAGAAATGTCCTACTCCATGACGTCACAGAGTAGGACAAAGCCGAATACTTCCGAACACTGAAATCCCTCGATCGGTTCAACCTTTAGAAGAGAGTATTGTATAGACGTTGCCCAGAACCCATCAACATTTTCTCCATGAGCTAATTTTTACTTACCTATTGATAGACTCTGCAATCCCCAGAGGATGGTAATTTTTGGCTGTGAGAATTTCGTCACTTCCGGCTTTGGATTCATCAACATTTTTATACTTGAATTGATGGGTCCGAGAACTGGAAATCAAATACTCGGTCAAAACACTGAATAACACTTGCGGTATAAAGTATTTATCATGTACTCTACACATACTGTAATGATAGCCTGGAGGTGTTAGATCTTGAGTATAAATTCCCTTCTTGCATTGCGATTGAATCGCGTCGAAGGTAGTCGACTCTGACCATATCAGCCTTGAATTACAGTTCCAATACACTGCCAAACCATCAAGGTTAAGAAGCTGTAAAAAAAGTAATTTTTGACATCAAGATGTGGTGTGGGTTACCTACAGGTAAGCTACCGATAACTTAATGAAGCAACCTGCACAGCTCATTTGAATGAGCAAAATTTTTTGACTGATATTCCCATTGTCAAATTAATATCAATGCCCATTAAAGAGAGACAAGGTTGGAGAATGTCAATTTGACAGATAGGTTGTCATCATGGGACAAAATAGTAATAATACATTTTCACTCGATAGAATTACAATACCAATGTAATATAGATTATTGTTGTAACAGTCTTTAGAGCCATTCACTTAGAGCATTTCACATTTTTTTTCTTGTACTAACCAATCACAAGTCCAGAAAACTGTTGTAGGTAGGTAGTACCTTTAAAGCAATTTCCTCTGGATATGGGTAAATGATAAGGTTAATGATTTTGAATCCAAGTAATTTATAAATAGCTGCAAGTAGGTAGTACACCTAGATACAGAATTTTGTACAAGAATGTGTATTGTTGAATTTATTAATTTTATGGACATCCATCCGAATAACAACATGTTCCAATTGACTGATGAAAAATTATCATTATCATGCCAAAAGCCATATTACTTAAATGAATCATACGAATGTACCTAATTAGTAACTAATTACTCCGACAATTTGCAAGTTCTAGCTAACTAAGTGTAAAAGTATGAATCATTTTACCTTGAAGAATTGATCGGTTTTTGAATCAACAAATGTCTCCTCCCATTTTGCATTGGTTGTTTGAATGGAAAGATTGTGCAAAGTAAGACCCAGGCCAAATGTTTGGCCTACAGTTGTTATTCGGTCCTCATAACGGATGTGGATGTCGACAATTTTTATTTGAACATTCTTGATAATATTTACGGCTAACTTTTCAATGAAAGTGTCATCCGGTTTAGGAATATCTGAAAATAGAACACAGTTAATTAGATGTGAATTGAAGTGTGGTACTAGTACGTAGGTAGGTATTTCTGATCTTCATGTCCATTTTGAGAATAATTAAACATTAACATTCATGAACAATCAATGAACAAAAATAAAAATATTTTACTTTTACATTATTTTGGTAAATCATACAAACATTTGTAGTGAATAAAAAATAAAAAAATTCAATAAGTTGAAGACCTTACAAGAGATAAAATGAAATTCTTTTTTACCTTTTTCTAGTTCACGCTTTTTAGCATCTTCAAATTTCTGCAGCGCAGCTTTTTTAACATCTTGGGCCCATTTCTCTTCCCTTGCTGCATCGTAGCGCACTTCTTGACTTGGAACGAGAATCAGGAACAGGCGTTCAACTGACACAATTACAGGTGCTGAATACAGGTTCTGCCACGGAATTTTCAGACACAGTTTCCCTGTAAGTTAAGGTAGAAAGTAAGTACATATAAAGGGTAGTCCTTCTTACAATTCAATACACCATCCTTACAAAAAACCTAAGTAGTACCTACTGAGTTTCAAACAATTATAAGAACCTAGACCTTTTTTGAAAATCCTTGGTGCAGCGAATGTAGAGATTTTCCAACTTTCGGAACTAAATTTCTTGCATCCTATTCTCCACCAACATGTAGATTCGAATATTTCAAACTTAAAACGTCCCAGTAAGGTAACGAGATGCACACAGTTCTTCAAAGTGTTTTTTTAGCTTTGTCTTCACACTAACAGAACTTGATATATCAGATAAATTAGTAAGTAGTGACTATTTCAAGTACATACTAAATATTGTCACTCACTAGAGTAGGGTGCCGGTATCAGTGCGCGGACAGGCACCAGTGCGCGGAGAGTCTAATTTTAAAGGATTAGAATTAGGAAATAAGATATATTTTTATTGTTTGAAGGTTTCCTCTACCTTACTTATCTATAGGAAACCTTCAAACAAGAAAAATGCATCGTATTTCTTAACGCCAAGCATTTGAAATTAGACTGTCCGCGCACTAGAGAATGTCCGCGCTCTGGAACCGGCACCCTTCCTACATTACGACCACTGGTTTGACCTATCATCTTTAATACTTTGAGGTCATACCAGAGGTCCTAAAGTACCTGCTCCAGTTTGTGGCATTATTTAGTCCAGTACGCTTGAAATTGTCGCTAATATCTGATTTTTAAAAATTCTTTTAGTGTAAAGACAAAACTCCAAGAAACACATTGAAGAACAGTGCACATCCCGTAACCTTCAGATTCCTCCTATCATAAATAGTTTCTCAGAAGAGCAAGGAGAGAAAGTAGGTACTACCTATCATTATTTATTGCATTAGTTTAGAAACCGTTTATCGTAAGTTGGCACATCAAATCTCTCAGCAGGGACATATTGTTCTGTTCCACTCCGTTGTTAGAACTTGTGAGTGTAGGTTAAAATCAAAAGTTTAAATAAGAAATAATTAAATAATTTTGTTGTAAAAAATATTTATATGTAAAATGGTCAATAAAATAACCTTTAAATCAAACATAAAATCATAAGTGAACAGAACATAAACCTACCCAAGAACATAAACCTACCCAAGATTTTTTTTTTGAAGTGGAAAAAACAAATCAGGACTAATGCTGCGTTTACAACAAAATTAACATTCGAAAATTAAGAAAATTAACGCAATTTCAATTGTCAATCCCATGTGAACTTATGGATTTGTTCACAACTAAATTTTGTAAATAAACGTAGGTTAACGTAGGCCAATTTTACCTCAAAGTAGAAATACTCTCAACTTCTGAGTCGAACGTTAAGTGGAGAAAGTGGCGCATGCGCACGGACACTTCTCTCACCTCAAATCGCAGCTGATAACGCTGGCCGGCGCCATCTTGTTTTATGTGTGTGTTATGTTTCCTAAGTGGTTGTGAACGAAAGTGGAATTGCGGTAATTTTGCAAAGTTAATTTTCGAACGTTAAGTTGTTGTAAACGCGGCTTTAGGATAGCTACATTGCTGAAAGAAATGACGACCCATGATAATGTCAAGTCAGGTTACAAAAGGTCTACTTGGGGATGTTCCATGTTGTCAATTGACTGGTCAAATACTCTTGGTCAATTGATCAAACTGTTAAGGTATGTAAGTACACCCGCAGTTTATAAAATTGATGCAAAATTATAAGTCTTTTTCAAAACATGATTGTCTGGAAGAAAACGCAGAGGTAGATAAACGCAGATTTCGAGCGTATGGTATTTGGAGGGATAGTGATAGTATTTATATCTACTTCCAACTGAGAGGATATATATTACAATACGTAAATAATTTTGATTGTACAGCACATATTGTCTTGGTATTTGACGTCATAAGTTACGTATGAGATAATGAAGTCATAATATTAATATGGTGGGAGATAGGACAAACCTCCTTATGATATCATAACTTGGAGGTATGACGTGATAACTGTTTCAAGAATTAGTGCCCTGCTGGTCAATATAAATTAATACGGCGTCGGCATATCAAATGCAAGGCAACTTACCCAAGTTTCCAAAAGCTATCTTCAGTGGTAAATCGAGCTCTTGTAGCACATTAGGCTTTAGGCTCAAGTTTTCAAGAACAACATCCCCTGAAATGTAAGTATGTGACATAGTACTTTAGCCACTTGATCAGAAACAGATGGCAAGATAATTCTATAGACTTGACTAATAACTTACCACCCCATATTCCAACCCGTAACTGGTTAGAATTTAAATTTTCCACATAGTCGCCCAGAAAGCGATTCAAAAGATCGACAACAACGGACTCGAACACCATTGTTTCAGTTTGTTAGGTACAACTAAATGGGTAGTGCCCGTTGCTTCCCGATACAGATAATAATACTTTGATTGTCACTTTATAACATAGGCATTATATAATTCTTGAACACACCCACATATTCACAACATTGCAAAAATTATACTATTGAGTTGGCATCGTGTATAATTCAATCACGTTTATAGATAGATAACCTTTCAAATCCAATGGCAGTACTACATTGCCTAGCCTTGGAAATGTGGTAGGCCATGGGGAGAATTAATTTCATAAATGCAGCAAAACTTACTAATTATTACGTATAACTGAGCTCTTAGACATTAAACATAAATTAGAAAAATAATGCCATTCAATAATTAGGGTCCAGTAATTAGATATACCAATTATTATAATTCAAATCTCAATCAAACAGGCCAGACACACACAAACGTCACTTCTCTTTCTGCCTTTGCTGGGCTGCCAACTTGCCACTCCCACTTTTCTCGGCGCCATTGCAATATATCGAACAATGTTTTCGATATATCGAAGCTCTCCAGTGGCGCTATTTTTAAAAGTTTGTGTGAAGAGAACAACAGTAGTAGTAGTAGTATTATTTTATTTAGCTTTACAGCTATTGTACATACATGTTACATACATTTTCAGAATACAATTACAGAAATATCACGAATTAGCATACATTAAATTATAACTTAATTTATAACAGACAAGTTAGGAAACATTCCATAATTTGTCCATAACAAAAAATATACACTACATTTAATCTTTAATGTATAGGCTACATTAATTAAGCTATTTAAGCTAGAATTGTTCGTCTAAAAAGTTCACTTCAATTCCCATCATTAACAATAGGCAATATATAGAAGAAACTAGCCAAGTGCATTAGAATAAAAATATACATTTTACACTTTGAAATTAGAATAAAAGTAAGCTTCTCAGATTGTATCCCAGTACAGAACCCTCTCCTGTAGCCCCGGGACTAGCTTCCCCTCCTTAATGAGCTTACAGCACTTCCTGCGGAAAGTTTGGGGGTCTGAAATATTACGGATGACTAATGGTATTCTATTGTAGATTTTAATACCTTTTTGGAAAACAGAGTTTTGTTCAATTTTCATTCCAATTTTCAAAATTTTAAGTTATTCTCTCTTGGTGATAGGTCTTTATGTATAAATCTTCATTATCAGACTCTGCCGAAAATTCGATTGCCAAAAAGACACAGAATAATAATACAATTGAAATTATAAAAGATTAGTAGGGATAGAGAAAAATATTTACATTTAAGACAAAAACTAATGACTATATACCTACCTATTTATCATTTTTTTTTAAATAAAAAACAAACTCTGGTTATTAATGATCCTTTGAGGGAGATTTCCGTCTAGCTTACAATCGGCCAACCATCTGTTCGCCTGTCCACGCAATTGAGACCAAAAGGAGAGGTACTATCCCAAATCTTTAGAGGAATGAAGAATGACTCACAACACATTGATAGTAATCTATCACTATCACATCTTTGACTGATCAAGGTGTACTATTCAATAAAAAAAAACATGTGGTAAAAAGTCAAAAGATTATCTAACAGTTATAATTGTTTATTTGTTAAAACAATCTCGGACAATGTGCAATTCTTCAAAATGGTATTGACAGCAAAATGAGAGTAGCAAAGTATGTACCTACCAGTGGCGGTTTGTGCATGAGGCAAGGGAGGCTGTGCCTCCCTAAATAATAGAGGAGAAGAAAGGGATTTAATCGTATTTCGCAACTCTTAACTTCATACATTGTGTATATCATTTAAATTTTAAATTATATAAAGATTAGTATTTTACTTCGACTGATTGGTATAATTCGCCACGCCCATTCCCGACAATGAGTGCGTGCGCGCTGCTGAATGAACGTTAGCTGTATACGCGGACTGCAAGGGAGGCAGAGCTGCTTACAGCCTCGTGTAGCCTCTGATTTCTACAGGCGAGGGGCAAGCGCGGGAGTGCGGGGTTAGCGCAACGCATGCAGAGCTATGATGACGTCAGTGAGGCGGCGGACATGCCCGAGAGGCTCCGAGCGAACGACGAAGCTTTCTGCCCGCACCGCACTTCCCGTGCGCATGGCAGAACAATATTTCTGATTTGATCTTTACATTTTGGTCCGCGCGTTTACAATTAAACGTAATTATAAAATATTTTTTCTGCCTCCCCACATTTGAAACCCACAAAACGCCACTGGTACCTACACAACCTTACATAGAACTGGCCCTATCAGCTCATCATAGTTCATGCAGCGCTTCAGAACTAAATTAGGTATCTTTCATAAATAAGGGACATTGGAAGTAGGTAGCTACATAATCTCATGCTCAAAAGAGATTGCGTCAGCAAGTAGATATTCGCCAAAGTCAGTCACTAGTCAGTCTAAAACACCATGTCTAAAAATTATCTTATACCTAGGGACAGAATCCAGTCAACTCATGCATTTTTTTTTTATTTTTTTTAAATCTGAAAATTCATTTGAGCATGAGGCCGATGTTAGGTACACCTAGGAATATAATTAAGTTAAAAGTAACATACATAAGTATTAATTTCTTTTAATAACTCAAAACTTTAACAGATTGCTAATCTATAAATAACAGCTATCGTCATACTTCACATATCCACAGCTTCGAAAAGATAAGAATGTCAAATGTATTAATATTATTAACAAAACCTATCACATGAGGTACCTATATTACATGATCATTGATCAGTAATGCGAAACTATCTATAAAATCATCCCACTCTGAACTGGACGTTTAGCAAATGAAGATGTAGGTACAACAAGATGAGTCAAATCTTCATCAGTACCTCCAAAACGACTTTCAATATCTGGAGTCGATATACCTCGATGATTCAAAACTTGACGAGCGTTTAGAACATTGAAGGGCAGCCGATCACGGGGTATTTGAGTTGAAGGCTTTACAGTATCGACATCATCGCCGTTGTTGAAACGGACATCAATATTGCTCTCAGTCACAGTATTCCCATCGTCAGTAAATCCAGAATCGTGACCAGTATGGTGACAGTCCCCATTCTCGTGATGATGGTGATGATGTTGGTGATCATGGTTGTGAGCACCACCGAAGCCATGTTGATGGTTGTGAGGATAGCCGGATGCTGAGCCATGCGGATAATGGTTGTGTTGCGGATATCTCGGTTGCGATGGATAGCCGGCAGCTGTGTTGTGAGAAGACCCATGAGGATACTGGTTGCGCGCTGGTGGATACGTCGGTGGAGGTGTTTGGTATGTGCCATACTGTGCTAATGCAACGCCTGACAGACAAACCACCAACAGTCCCGTAACTGTGATCTAGAAAAGAAATGTCAGTAAGAATAATACATTTACAATAGTAGGATAAATGAGTATGATTTTGTTGAAGACGTCACTGATAACACTATCAGCCGCCAAACAACTCTCCGCGGATCATTCTGGCATCATTAGAAATTCCATAATTACTATGAACTCAGCAGATGATGAGTGGTGTCCCTCATAGTGAATTGAACAGTTTTCCTCTCCCATTTATTTATTTCTCTATTTATTCTATTTATGACCAACAATTAGGTAGGTACACCCAACAAATCATAAAACGGTATTTGAACAAAACAGATTGGCTGATGGTCAGGTTCCTTGAAATTCAATCCTTGTTATTATCAATGAAATCAGAGCCCAACTACTAGAGGTTGATAACGTGTTAGCATAGACTTCATCGGATGATGCCATCACAATTTTTTCAGACTATCAATTACTTTCAAATACCGTTTTATGATATGTCGAGGACTCGATTGTACCTACCTACTAGGAAAAAGATTTTCAAATCAAATTTGTAATACAGATTTATTAGCTTTGTCATATTCCTCCATGAAAAAATAAGAAAGTCCTTAAAAATAATAAATAGAGGAAATTAAAGTTACCTATAGCAAAATGACTTTGAGCAAATAATTAAGATCGACATGCCCCACAGGGCGTTCTTTTATTTTTTACGCAATAGAAACAAATTTGGGATGCTGAAATGGCGCCCTTTATGGGTATGAAGGCAGTTAGAAAATAAAATCAATATAATGAACTGCCTACAAAAGTGAAGAATTCTAGTGATAAAGTAATTTATAAACATTGATGTGCTTATTATACTTCTCAAGAATATTTAATCCTCTTCCACATGCCTATCCATTGTAAAACAAAAAATCTTGACAAATAAATAGTAAATCACATCATGTAAATCTCAATTAAAATAATTTCAGATCTATTAGCTATATTTTCAAGACTTTGCAGACCCCAGATTAAACAACTCTATCACATTTGTGATTATCCGTCACATGTGTCAGTAATACTCAATCCAAATTATAAATGCTAAAAAGTGGTGAAAAGACAAATTAATGAATAGAGAAATTTTCAAGTCAATTCTGTAAAGCATGTAATCCCAGTAATCGTGGTACAACCAATGTGGATAATACTGAAATAGTTGAGTTTCAAAATAATTCATTAAAACTCACCATTATGTGTTATATTTGAATTTAATGATGGAACTGAATATTGATACACACAATAACTGCTATTGCTAAGAGATTGGTAATTTATTTATATGCTCAACTTCAACCCCCCCCCCCCTCCCCCCCCCCCCCCCAATGGCAATTACCCTTCCCATCTTTTGAGACCTTTAACCTCTACTATTTCTTCTAGAATAATAATGGCTATTAATTCTAACCAACCAAGATTGTACAGTTCGGAGTATTTTATAAAGATGACCTCAATTGCTTAAAAAGTGAGCTTTAGAACCAAGAGCTGGGAATTTCATGTATAAATGAAAAATCATTATTAAATGAACTATGACTTAAGATTAGGAATGAGGAGACAGCATAATATTGATGCGCAACGCAACATAGACATGCCAAAGTGATAAGGTTTTGAAACAGAATAAAAAATATTATTATCTTAAAATGCCTATGACGGCGGCGGAGAAAACCAAACGGATATAGAAGCTAGAAATTAAACCAGAATAGTTTCCCAGTGTAACAACAATTGTGCAACAGAAGGTTGTATGAACACTAGAAAGGGAAAATTGTATGTCAAATTAAAAAAGAGATTATCTCTTCTAAGATTTAGAATTTAGACTAACGTAACATTGACCGAAAATCAATTTAAACTAAAAAAATGGCACATGGTGGCAAAATTTCTTGAGAAAAACTTCAGTGATTAAATTAAAATGCTTCAAAAGGTTTGTTTCCTCTCAATCAAAGTAATATGGAACAATTTAAAGCACTTCCAACTGTCAACTTCTTGAAGAACCAAATCAAATATTAGCAAACAATTAATAATTTATCAGCGCAAAGCTATCACTGTTATGACAATCCTCAATATTAGTATACTTCAAATAATTAGCAGCAATTAAATTTAAAACACAACTAAATATTTGCCCTGAATAAATTACTAAATTACTGATCACTATACAAATTACAAAATGCTCAGTAGATAGTAGATACTGTACTTTACAGTATACCTAATCTATTTTTAAATAATTTATAGCAAATTTTTTGGCATCCTCTCTGATTCAGCGTAAAAGAACTAGGTACCTAGGTACTTGCGAAGACATGAAGAACATACAATATATGGATCGTAAAATATTGGTCAAACAGATATTTTATGAACAGAAGGCACACATTTAATCAATAAAATGGGAGGATACATTATTTCATCATTTTAAAAAATTGCAGAAAAATTAATGTGTTTCTTCACCGAAAAATGGAAAGACGTAAAAAACATAAAAAATAATTTAATAAGCTGGGTTTCTATGAACAACTTCCAATGAAGTAAGGTTGTGACACTCACAGAACTTAATGTTGTTATGTATTAGTTGAAAGTCCTTGCAGTTGGTTAATCAAGAGCTACACATTGACCTCGGTATTTGAGTGGTGGAATTAAACTTGTACTCCGAAAATTCATAAAAATTTGATAAAATTCTAGAGCTTTATGCTAGGGATGGCCACCGGAATTTTTTTTTGTTGGTATTACCAACCTTTCATTACCAATGAAAGGTAACACGTTAGGTACCTTCTACTCTTTGTCTTTGGTAACTTTTAAAGTAATGTGTTCCTGCATAGATACTAGAAGTAACTCAGTACCTAACTTCAATGTGAAAGTTTGAGTTTCATTTTGTTGTGGAACTAGCATTTATAAAAGTTCCTTTTGCAGTTGCTTTTCTAGAGCACACATTAACATTAACATTTACATTAAAACCACCTGATGTCTTCTGACTTTTAGGACACGTGCACAAAACCACATTCCAATCATGCCGTTCTTGCTAGGTGACAGTCAAAAGAAGTTCGTCATCAGCCCACAATCCCTCCCTCAGTTCCACTGACCAGCCCTGCTGGGGCATGAGGACGGGGTGAGAAAAGATGCAAGCAATTTACTGGGAGTTAATTTTGTAGAAACGTTTGTAGTCCAACAAGATTGTATTTAAACAAATCTGCTGCATTCCCAAAATAAAATGAGAAGTAACTTTTAAATTAACTTTTAATAGAAACACTGATTAGTCAAGGAACCTTACACTTTTTCGGAAAGGAACGTAACTTTAACAAGTTCCTATGTTTTTAACTCAGATCTGCAAATTGCTAGAAGGCTAGATTAGCAAATTATTTTCATTGTCTCTCTCAATCATTTAGAGTGATTATTAAAAAATGTAAATACCTTGAGAATATACAGGTGAGAATGTAAATAATTGAAAATAAGCGAGTCTTTAAATCGAGTAATTTATATTATCTCTCCCTCCTTACGTGTTCGTACAACCATCATAAAAAAAAGAATGTCAATGCTTACCTATCGGCTGCTACTTTAATCAGGGAATTTTTTTAAGAGATAATTAATTTGCTTATGGGACAGGTTCCTTGCTCCTGGTATCAACATCCCCTTCATCTCCTGTTCCTTCTTTATTCGCTTCTTGTCCTGAAAAAAAAGTTTAGAAAATTAAGTAGGTAGTAGAGAATATGAAAACAATGATCACTGCATACAGTACAGTATAATACAGTGATCATTGTTTTGGAAAGCTTCACGATGTCAGTCATAAAATGAATGAAACTTTTGTAGCAACCAGGACGAAATGATGTGAAGTTGTGACAAATCTCCATCCGAACTAGGGATTGAACCTGGGACATCTCATTTGATGGACAACAGCTACTGAGCAACTCCGACCGTTCAGACAGACATTAACGTTGTCAAATTAGACACATTGCACCAGTAATAGTTTGAGATCTCCAACTAGAATTAAATGAGACAATGCATGGTATCAGCAGTCACCAGTCATATAGTTTGTGCTAACTATTTGATACCTTAAGAGGCAAACGGAAGCGAACGGGAATCGCACGGTTCGTCAGAGCGGTTTTTTGAATTTTTATCTTCCCACTAAATAATTTTAAAAAAATCAGATAGTAACGACCCATTACAGCCTAATAGACTAAATAATGCCACACACTGGAGTACTTTATGACCTCTGGCGCAACCTCAAAGTGTTAAATACGATTATTTCACTAAAAATATCGTATTTAATTTAACACTTTGAGGTCGTACCAGAGGTCATAATGAACTCCAGTGTGCGGCATTATTTAGTCTATTAGGCTGTAATGGGTCGTTACTATCTAATTTTTTTAAAGTATTTAATGGGAAGACAAAATTTTAAGAAAACGCTCTGACAAACCGTGCGATTCCCGTTCGCTTCCGTTTGCCTCTTAATGTCATTCTCAATTAGAGATTGCAAACCCATAGGTACTGTAATAACGAACGTTTGGACACAGATTCTGGTCGGACATCTTTATTGAACTCCTTTATCCAACTCCCTGTTACATATAAGTACCTTGGTCTTTGCGCTCATTCTCTAGACACAATGTTCTTGATGATACCAACATGAGAACACTAAATACTCTAGATACTACAGGTACCAGAGCAATGTGTCTAATGTCCAATCATTTGACCGGGTGGCTTTTTAATTGTTAGAGCTCTCACCCAGCAAGTGAAAGGTCCCAAGTTTGAGCTTAGCCGGATATTTTCCACAACCCACATTCTTCGATTCCATAAAAATGAATGAGAACCAAAACATCAATAGCAGTTATACTTACCAAGAAATCCTTGTAACTTTTCTCGAAAACTTGTATTTCATTTACACATAGGGATTGATTAAATTCGCTCTTTTTGAGGGAAGCGAAAAGCACTGCCATTTCTTGAAGACATCCAACCTCTAAAGAAAACAATGCTATATATTAATTGATGAAACATTATTGGGGTATAGTAGATGCAAGACCTGCCAAAATCATCAGAGTAGGTAATTAGGTAGGTAGGTACCTACCTACAGTCGGCAAACAAAATTGATCGCAACAAATCTGATTAAAATATATTAGATCGGACCATCAGAAGTAAGTCCAAGTTATCTCCTTGTCTCACTCTATCTAGTAGGTGACCTTTCATTAAAATTTCCAAAATATAACTGGTTTCCTGTTTCTCTTGGAACTATGTGAAGTGGAGATTGTTTAGTTTTGCATCTAACCCCCCCATGTGGCAATATTACCTATAAAGTACTGTGTCATGCGTCTGCGCCTGTGTAAAACAAGCGGCATTCACTCGCTTAGTGACCGCTGCTTAATGTGTCTGCGCCTGTGTAAAACAAGCGGCATTCACTCGCTTAGTGACCGCTGCTTAATGTGTCTGCGCCTGTGTAAAACAAGCGGCATTCACTCGCTTAGTGACCGCTGCTTAATGTGTCTGCGCCTGTGTAAAACAAGCGGCATTCACTCGCTTAGTGACCGCTGCTTAATGTGTCTGCGCCTGTGTAAAACAAGCGGCATTCACTCGCTTAGTGACCGCTGCTTAATGTGTCTGCGCCTGTGTAAAACAAGCGGCATTCACTCGCTTAGTGACCGCTGCTTAATGTGTCTGCGCCTGTGTAAAACAAGCGGCATTCACTCGCTTAGTGACCGCTGCTTAATGTGTCTGCGCCTGTGTAAAACAAGCGGCATTCACTCGCTTAGTGACCGCTGCTTAATGTGTCTGCGCCTGTGTAAAACAAGCGGCATTCACTCGCTTAGTGACCGCTGCTTAATGTGTCTGCATCCTGGTTTCTCTTTCAAAAAGGAACCTTTTTTAGCCAAAATTATTGACACTCATATATGTGCACGAAGTATTTTTTAGACAGTTTTTGCATATTTAAATGGCAATTAAAAACCTATACAACCATTAAAAACATTTCTTTCATAATGCTTCTTTACATTCATTCTTGATTATTTCTTTATTAATATGAGAAAATCAAATATCGCTAAACTGTAGTAAGGTAGGTGAAAGCTTTGCTTTTGAAGGTTTGCTTCACACCCTAAATTCCCCCCTCCCCCCTCTTACTCCTATATGGCACAGTCCACAGGCATATTGACAGGCTACCCATAACTGACAAAACAGACGGACAATGTTAAATCTGGTCTTCCGTCACCGATCCATCAATTATTGGTAGTAGTATGGCCATAACTCTCTGGGTGTTCTGATCAGATACTTTCAAGCACAACAGGTCAAGTCTTTGGCTGGTATAAACCGATCAATTAAAGTAACGGAATAGTGTCAGAATGTCGATGTTTTCATTACCTACACTTTAATATGCATGTAAACTATTGGTCATCTACGTTATGAATGACTTATTGTAAGTTCAATCAACTTGCTTAACTGAGCATAATCCCAAAGATTTGTCACGACAATGACTGATTTAATCTCGATGGGTTGAAAGTATCAGAACATAAGACTACACACTCCTCTTTCACCCTAGTAAAGATGATTCCAGTGATGACTTATTTATGTAGGTATAAACACTATATAGGTAATGAAATGTAAAAATGATTAAAACTTTACCAACAAAAACAGGGGTAAGAAATGCAAAGAGTAACAGAGTAAAGGTAGTAATCAGTGGCGGTCTGGCCCGGGGTGCAATCCCATCCCGGGCCCCTTTTTCCCATATTACGGGCCCCTATTTACATTTTACTGTCGTTTTACATAACCAGCATTTTTACTCATTTTACATACATTTTTTCTATCTACATTGTTTACCGTGCCATGTCACATGTTTATCCGGGCCCTTTGCCTCATCGCATCCCGGACCTTTTCATCCCAGACCGCCCCTGGTAGTAATAAATACCTACTAGTAGATATAATTTGAATAATAATAAAATAAAATTCTAAAATCGAGTGATATGGCTCGACCAGTTGGATCTATGGATCTGATATGATCAACTGGTAAGCTGAGTATGTAGAGATTGAGGTTAAATATTCTATCCGTTTACCAGTTGATCTTTCGTTCTTTCCCGATACCGTTGACTTCAGCTTTAATGGCAACAATTCTTTGAATGGAAAGGGCTCCCTCGCAGGGAGCCTTGCAGCTTGTAATAAAATATAAGTTAACTTCATTTCAATTCTAAAACTCAGTCAACATGTTTATAAAACCAATATAAATTATAAAATATATAAATATGAAATCGACCTTGAAGAACTGCTAAAAAAATTCACGGCCTTCTTATTTACAAAAGTAAGTAGATCCATTATCCAATCAGAATTCAGAATGGTCGCTACATTTCCTGTCAAAATGGTTGACAACTTTACAGTGGTGGGCGGGGTGAAACAAAGACGGCTTTGTGTATGAGAACAACTCGTATTGCAAGTTACATTATTATTTTCACCAAATTAACCCCTTAAAACTGTTGTACAACTGTTTCTTGATAGTGTCTAATTCATCATTGTTATTTTATTACGGGTTTTACTCGGAGAGCTGCCTTTTTATGGGCATAGCCGGTTGAGGCTAAGCAGACGCCATGTCAGCTAGCCAAGCCCTTGAATGTTCAATAATTGTGTTACTTTGTTTAAGCCCATATAGTCCGATTATAGTTTCGCTACAAGCGGAAGGTACGTAGATATTATATTTTAAAATTTTAGTTCCAATCTTTATTGCCGTCAACAGGTGCATTCCACATTTTGGGACAAACTAAGATGAACACGAACCCCCCATATTACATTTGACAGCCCGTGCATGCCCATTCATTCGTTTGACATAAAATGTAAATAAAAGACTTTCCAAAATTAAATGCTTAATGAAAACGTGTTCATATTTTCTTGTACAGTCAATGTATTTATATTTGTTGTTGTCTCTTTAAGATGTGATTCCTGAAAACCTTCCGGTGCCTCGAGTATTGGATGTTGAATCTCCCAGTGGTTTGACACTATGCGACAATGCTACATTCGTCTGCAAAGCTGAGCCACCGGCGTTAGACATATGGTGGAGCAGAGGGGACGACAATATTACAACTACGCTTCGACATGTGGTTGAGGGCAAGAGTCTGGGAGAGTCGTTGCTTTACATCACGTGTGTGCAACTTTCCGATGTCGGCAACTACACATGTCATGCCGGTGTTGACGTACAAGACACTTTCTTTGATATCACCAGTAAGCAACATCTTAATTCTAGCTGACCTCTTAAAGGGACTCTCTTATCTTGATTTTACTTTGAAGGACTTGTCGAACACGTTAATAGGAAAACATTCTGAAAAAATCAAACTTGTCGGATGCAGAGTTTCCGAGAAAAAAATTATTTTGTAACGAGGTCATGTTTTTTCCCCTGACTATACCTGACGTCATTGGCGGCTCACCCTGCTTCAGCGCGCTCTAGCGCTCGGCCTACCTTACTTATTGGATTTGACAGTTGTCTTTATTTATAGTGTGACTATAACAACAACACATAGATTATTGTTTCAATAATTATTCGAGATATTGTCTGGAACTTCATCGTTTTGAAATATATTGGGCCAACATTTAACGGGGAAGAATTCGAGGAAAATTCTTACACAATGCAATTGAATATGAAAAAAAGGGCAAACGGGAAACATATCTTTGTGCAAGTGCGGATTAATTACGCAATGAAAACTGACACCGAATGACGTTTGTAATACGGATTCCATGCAGACGAAATTGTAGCTGAATACTTCGACTAGCAAAGTTTTAGCAAAGTTTAATAGGTACCTATACTTGTATTATTTCGATGTTTGTCAATTGATGAAATTTTGGATTTTATACGAAATCGGTGTAAATATAAAATTGTCACGATCACAAAGGGCACTGTAAATACATAATGAAAATAAAAGCACTCGTTTTTACAAATACGACAAGTTCTCTTCTTTCCCGCACCTGATCAACAACGTCAACCAAAACTGCTTTTATCAGGCTTCAATACGACACTTCACTCTATTAGCTTTACAATATGATTAATAAGTAATGAAAATAAGATTGTGGATAAATGATCGTGTTCTGTACGATGAACATACATCCACCAAGACACCAAAGAGTGGACTGAAGGAAGTGCGTCTTTCATCGAATGACAATGAAATATGTGGGCTAGGCAGCGACAGGTAGCCAGCATTGACGTCAGAGTTGGCTCGGCCGGCAAGAACCCGAACCCTTCCTGTGTCCAAGGGGGAGCGGAAATCGCGGAACAATGGGGCCAGCTAGACTTAGTTTGGGGGTTGCCTTCGTTTAAAAATAACTTGTTTCAAGATGAGAGTGGTACTTTAATATAGGCTGTCATCAGCATATATATATGATAGATATATCATATATATGCCTGGGTAAGCAAACGGGATTCGCACGGTTCGTCAAAGTGGTTTTTTAAATTTCTCTTCACGCTAACAGAATTTAAAAAAATCAGATAGTAACGAGTCGACCCATTTCAGCTTAATAGACTAAATAATGCCGCAAACTGCTGCAGTACTTTGACATTTAGTACAACCTCACAGTGTTACATAGGATTATTTTACCATAAATATCGTATTTAACACTTTGAGGTCATATTAGAGATAATAGTTTACTCCAGTGTGTGGCATTATTTAGTATATTAAGCTGTAAATGGCATTACTATCTCATTTATTAAAATTCTGTTAGCTTAAAGAGAAATGTCAAAAAAACGTTTTGACGAACCTTGAGTTACCCTTTTGCTTACCCTGTCCTGTACAAATCCATGCCGAGATAATCCTAAACTCTGCCTACTGTTTTCAATGTTACCTATGTTGGGTATCGTTTATTTAGCCAGCGGCTACTCATCATTAATACTCATCATAAAATGTATTCAATGACATCCTAAAACCTCTTTCCCTTTATTTTTTAAATTGTAATTGAAACACATTTATTTCATTGAAACACAATTACATATTTATTTGATAGTAATTTTGCTTTTTTTTTAATTCTTGCTTGCTTGCTTGCTTGTCTACTTGCTTTTAAGAAGGGTATGCCATGTTCGTAGAAGTAGTACCTACCTAAAATCAACTTTAAATCTTACACAACTGTGAATTTACAAAGTGTGCAAACTGTCAAGCATTCTTCGTAGTTATTTCACTGCAATTGTACATTTCTTTATTTTACCTATATTCATCTTTCAGTTCCTGCTAGTGTGATCAACTCAGAAAATGGCAAGGGAAATGTTGGCAGTAAAGCTTCCTTGACATGCCAGTTTAGTGGCTATCCTTTGACCGATCTCCAATGGATCAAAGATAAAGATCCACCAACTGCTACAAGGCTGTAAGTTTGTTGTACCTACCTTATTGTTTGCATTATTTGAAATACTTTTGAGAAAGTATAATGTGCCAGTTTACTTGAATTCCTACCTATTATTGGTTATTAGTTACCAATAGTGTAGAATTTTATATAAATTACAATGCTAACTCAAATCATAATACATCTTGGAGGTCTTGGGTTATGCACATTACTGATTTTATTTCATACTACAGCAATATAATTAAGGGTGTGCCTCAATTTTATGCAATTTTGCTTTCCATCTCTTTGTCATTTTTCTTTGCTTCGTCACTTTAATACCAGCAGGTAAATATAGTCTCAAGAGTAAGTTTGTCATAATTGTACGATGTAGCCGACATGTTTCTTGTAAGTTTACTTAGTACAAATTCTCCTGAAATCAAAATTATTTTTTAAGTTACTTTAAATTTGATGGTCGAGCATGGTGAACTGGGGAGTCATAAAATCTGTTGGTAATTAATGTGCACTCACAATAACATTGTCTACGAATGATTTTCAGTGATCAGATGACAGTTCAGAGAATCAATGTGACCGTGGTAGAAAGCCGACTAGAGTTGGTGGACCTCAGCCGCAAAGACAATGGCACTTATCATTGCATCGTTACGGGCCCAAATGGACCAGTGCAGAGCAGTGCATCACTTCTAGTCTTTGGTAAGCCAATATGCAGTTATAATATACTGTAATGAGATGAAATGTATCCCTTACCTTCTATGCAGCAAGTTGTCTCCGGCAGTAACACTCTGAACTCCCTGGGTGGTTCGATTCTCTTTGACCAACCTTCCTGCTGTAGCTTGTTTCGTGGTTTTCCTCAGTCGAGAGGTAAATGTTGGGAAGGTTCCCTGAACTAATGAACCATTAATTTACCACCTCCTTTCCACCATCCATCTTTTCTATTTAATTATCATCTCCCTCATCATCATATTCTGTCATTGATTTGCTGGCATTCGACTAATTGGAGAACTTGTTGCAACTCTTCTGACAAAGATATATATTACCTCTTTCACTTCTTAATCTGACTGCCAAAAGATCTAGAATAAATAGTTATGAATACAGAGTATTTGTAGAATAAGTCAATACATAGATAATAAAATTGTCAATGTATGTTACTCTGGTACAGCCAGTGACTTCAGATCTCGAGACCTCCCCCCCCCCCCCCCCCATCCACAGGCTATTTTTTCGGGTCCCCCTACATTTTAATTGTCTTTATTGTAAACAAACTTCAAAAATATTGCATCCATCTTTTTGTGTTAATTTTTAAATACTTCATGCCACATTTCAATTATTGTAAATCCAGTTGCGTGCTGTGGAATTTTGAGTAGGAGGTAATGGTATAAGGTAAAATATAAATATTATAAATTATAATGTTACGTCCGAATTAGGTCTAGGGGAGGGCCGGACAACAATATGCGGGTCCAGACCGCACAGGCCCGGATTTTTTTTTTAACTTGACTGAATAATTTAGTAGACCTACATTTCAATGCGATCTTAACACAAATTTTGGTCAATTTAATTATCTAAATTCTTTAAATTACTACTAGTAGTATTTGCATTACTATTGATTATCGAATAATGTATTTGATTTTCACGGTATTCATTCGTGCCAAATTTTACCCCCCCCCCCCCCCCCCCCCCCCCCGGCTGCAGGGGCTGCTACATCAAAGTTATGCCAGTGGGCACAGCCCCATATCTCAGCATTTCAGGAATAAACTAAACTACTTTGCTGCTAATTAATTACAAATTGATTTTTCCCTCAGATAAACCGCAGATCGAAAGCATTGATTTTGTTACTGCTGTCGGAGCACGCCAGATTTATCTCAACTGGACAATCTATGATGGAAATATGCCAATCCTCCAATACTTTCTTCAGGTGTGTATTGTGTATCTATCTGCTATCTAGGTGTCTTCATTCCCATAATTGATTGCTTGCAATGGAGTAAATTATGCTTGGATACATTCATTCTTCCCCATGTGTTAAGGAATCCCGAATCCATATCTTTGACTTTGAAAAAGGAGCATTTCAATTTGTTATGAATCGTCAACATTACTTTGTCTGTAGGTGTTGTATACAAAAAGTATGTAAGAAATTATGGGAAATTAGCATAATTTTCTGAAACCCCACCAGAGAAGAGTTCTTCTTTTACCTGAGCATAAACTAATTAAAACTTGCTATTTAGTCAATGAAATTAGTTTGAAATGTAATTAGGTAAACAGTTTGGTCAATTGATCAACAGAATCTGACCAAGTCATTTGACAGTAGAACAAGACCTAGATACATATTAGTTTGATTTTGATATTAATAATAAGACACATTTTCTTTAATTCATGGCCAAGTATTAACTCAACTCACCCTAGATTATTACGTATAATATAATTCATACTCATTTTGGTTTCTTGAATATCCTGGAAATACCACTTCCTAATACAGTACAATAAGAACCTATTGTATCATATCCTCCTATGCTTTATCTCTTAATAACATTTGTGGTCAAGAAATATGGGTGTAGTCATGTCTATTAATAGCTACCTCCTATAACCACAGACAAGTAAATACCCTTCGGCTTGTTCTATAATTGTAAATGTGCTATGTCTGTGCTATAACTAATCTTATGAAACTTTCAGCACATGAAAAATGGATCAAATCAATGGACGTTTTATCCTGAGCATATTGGCGGCGGTAACACCAGCTACATTGTTGGTAATTTGGACCCAGGAACGGCCTACATGTTTCGAATCAATGCCAAGAACGCAATCGGGCAAGGCAAGGACATCAAATCCGATGGGTACACTCGAACATTGGATACTGATCCAAGGTAGTTTCAAGTTTTAAGTAGTTTTAAGTAGTTTTACTTTAAAGGTAGTTCTATACAAGGTTTAAATAGGATATTTATAATTCTGTACCTCAGAGGTAGAAAGCCACAATTTTTTTTTTTATTTTGTGTGCACATTTTGAGAATGATGTACCTAATCACAATTTAGTAAATACCATTGGACTTGTGTCAACAAATACAGCTATATTGAAGTATTTTCTTACAATGACTCACGTCACACTCACAAATATGATTATTGCATGTAGGCAGAATTACTGGTATTTGAGCTCACCATAAGAATCATTGCAATGGACTTCTGCCTTTCTATCTCTGAGATATCTTTGTTGATTTTTTCAACAAAAGAAAAAATGGTGTTCGAAAGAAATGGATTGGCTACTGAACCCAATTTGATTTGTATAGTGTGATGGACATAAGAAGCTGAGTTAGCATTGACTAGGTACTTCGGATGATACCTACCTAAAAATCTTTTTCAGACAATCCGTTTCTTTCGAATACCCTTTTTTGCTTTGGTCTAGTGAACATTAATTTACTTGTTTTCTTCCAAGTGATCTGTTGTTCTTGCTTGGTCAATGATCACATTTTCAAAAATGTGCATTGATGACATAATTAATAAGGTGATCGGGGACGATTTCATTCAAACAATTTATGAGATTGTCATGAGATAAGAAATCTCATGTCAAGAGAGAGAGAGAGAGAATGTGATTTTGTTTTAACTGTGTGTGTGTTTCTTATCAGATTTGTCCCTGAAGTGACCGTCAACGGTATCACATTAAACTCCATCTCAATAAGCTGGACGCGACCATCGCAAGAACTGAAGCCACACATCCATTATTACCAGCTGCTTTTGATATACAACGGCTCAAGAAAAGAAGCCATTCAACCTGTGGAGGACACCAGGAGTCTCTATCTCTTTCAAGATCTGGAATCTGCATCCAATTATTATATACAGGTGAGAAAAATCAATGTCTGTAAAAGATGGCTGGTCTCTCCGCTCGATTATTTTCTTTTAAATAAGTGAAAGTGTGAAAGTTGTGTAGGTATTTTTACCTAGATACATTTATTTTCGGAGTTACATAGTTACTTAACAGGCTGTTTGTTATCCAGTTACTAACATGCCATGTACCACCTATTAAATTTATAATTCAATCCAGTATAATGTCAGTTGAAGAGGTTTGTACCAGAATAGAATCGTATTATATGCTAGGTCTTATTATTCTTGAAACTCCCCTACCTGACATTTCACTTCCTTCTTTTCTATCTTCGTTCTCTAGTCTACTCTAGCTCCTTTACTCCTCTCTGGATATCTGCATCCTTCCCCAACTGACACATCCAAGGACAATCATTTGAGGGATTGTTGGTATTTTTTTTACTTCTAAAGTGACTAGTACTTGTGGGCTCAGTCGTCTTGTGTAATTCAAGCGACTAAAGCTGGAATTATCCACACCAAACGGGATTGCCCCCTTATGTATTCCCAGCATCCTCATAGCTATCCTTATATCTGTGACTAATCCCATGAAATTATTAGAATTTATTTATACTGGTTTCATTATGATTTTTAAATGCAGGTGGCTGCTTGCTCCGAATACACGCGCCAGTGCGGCAACTTCTCGACTCCAGTCAACGGCACGACATCGGATGGCGTCTCCGGAGCACCTGACAATGTCACATTGACGTGTCGACACGACAACATCAGTCGGACAAGCCACGTGTTGGTCACGTGGGAGCCGCCGACAAAGCCCAACGGCAACATTGTTCGTTACATCATCGTTCTGGATGGCTCGGCCACGTTCAAGAATGAGAAGGGAGTGGTGGAGAAAGTTCGCTGGGAGCCTAAGGTAAGGCATCAATTATGATTGGATTGTATTACCTATAATTTGTCTGTCTGACATTGAATTTCCACTACAAAGCTAGTAAGGCTAATAGTTTTATGGGTTTCACTATATCGCATCGATATTGTAAAACGGTGACAACAAATCACAAATGCCGAGTACCTAGTCACTATTTCAAAGTAAAGGTAGGTGGGAATTATTGACTCCATGGAAGTTTTCCACAGAAACCTACATTTTCATCATTCGAGCTGAAAAGCAACTCGTTAAGTCGAGGAAAAGAGGATTGCGCATGCAAGTGCAAAGAGACATGGTGACAGTATCGTCACCGGTGGTATGACAGTTCGTAGTGAGCATTCTTTACCTTCATTCCATTCTCCTCGGAGATCTCTAACTCTCATCTGTGCATTGTGTCGAATGTCCATCCAACCATCCGACCGGGTAGCTCAGTTGGTAGAGCTCTCGCCCGGCAAGTGGGAGGTTCCGGGTTCGAGCCCCGGTTCGGTCGGATATTTTTCACAACGCACATCCCTTCCTAAATAAAGTAATTAGTCTGTGATTTATGATTTGCACCTGTTACTGTTTCACAATAAGGGTGCCCTTAAAACTTTATCACACAAGAATATTTTTTTGTAAATCGATGGCGTATCGGAAGGGTCTATGAAGTATGCTTGTTGATTCTACATTCCATGTTTACCAACGGTGATACCGGTCTTGTAAAACGATCTTCTCATCAGGTGAAGCACGTGGACGAGAACCATCGCACGGTGAACTTCTACGACGTGATCCCGCCCAACACCAACTACACCGTGCGTGTGTCGGCAGTGACGAGATCGCGCACCGAGGGCTCGCAGGCGGTCCAACATTGCAGCATGCCGGCCACCGTGCCCGATCCCGAGAAACTGGCTCGCTTTTACTGGGGGAAGGTGAGAGACCACAAGTGATGTTGTTACCAATATTGTGAAAGTCTGATCCTGATCAGGAAAATCTAAAGTGCTACTGGAGCAAAGTGAATGATTTACTTATCTGGTGCAGCTTAAGCCCATAAATTACAATGCTTATTCTGTTGGTAATCGTAAATTTTATGGATGTTGTTTTGTGTACCTCACTGTCTTAGCCTCAAAGATAGAACTCTTTGTATTAGTGTTTGTGTAACTTGAAGGGAGCTCATTCACAGAGACAAATAATCTAATATGAAGAAAGATCATTGAATAATTAATATGTTATCAAAATTATTTTAAATAAGATTGTAAGTCTGCCATTGTAGATAAGACACTAATCCAGTGGTCCACAAAACAACGAAAATCTCATATGTCAAACGACCCTTTTAAGGGTAACAAGAAATTACTAATGGAGCTTACACCGAAGAAAAAACGAAAACAAGTACTATGTACAAACATTCTGTTTATCACATTGATTTGTTATGTTTTTAACATTTTCCCACGGATCAATACCTATTCCAAATGTGAGTAGAATTCTTCAATTTTAAGTAATACATTATGCACACTACAGATGTCATCCAACAATTGCCTCAGTAAATGCTCTTTCAGTTTGTAAGCTACCAAAAAGCCTTGCATGCATAACAGAAAGGTTGTATTCCTTGCTAGGTGCACGAGCAAGGGCGATGGCTCATCAAGCTGGTCCTGCCGAGAGTGACGGAACGCAACGGCCCCATCTGCTGCTATCGAGTGTTCCTAGTGCGTCTGGAGCCCCAGCAGAACGTCGGGGATTTGCCCCCACCTGAAGAGTGCCCCATCACTACGTACAAAGTTGCACACGAAAATCGTCGGGGCGGTGCTTACATGGCAGAAGTCTTTGAAAGGTGAGGAGGATAATTCTCCTCTGTTTTTCGTAGATATGTTCAACTTACCACATCTGTTATAGAAATCGTCATCAATGTTGCTGATGAAGAGTAAAGATATTATATATTATATTTTGAACTCTTACGATCTGTTTCACTGCTGGACTATTATCATTCACATTAATGTAATCAACATTAAAGACAAATTTAATTTTTAATGTTATCATAAAATAATAATTACCTATTTTTTCAGTACAGCTACAGACAGATGCTCAATGTGTCTCTCTCGCCAAAAAAGCCAATACATATTATGGACCAGATGTATTTTTTTTGTGAGATTTGGATGCAAAATTAATCTATAATTAGAAGATTTCTACAATATTAGACAATTCTGTCCTTACAAGTTCCATCAAATTCGATGTGAGTCATTAATGTGAATTTCATGATTTGACATTGATTGACCTCAACCAAAGTGGAACATTTTTCTCACTACCCTTGGTTACAAAAAGCATACTACTGCTCCATGTATCATTGCTTACAGTATAGAGATTGTACTGTACAACTAACAGGGACACCAAAACTTATTGATTAGCCTTCAAAAGTTCAATTAATTGAAATTCTGAATTGTTTGTTGCAGTGACACCGTGAGCGGAGAGGTGTTCCTCGGCGACGGCCAGTCATCCGAGGCCAACAACTCAGCCTGTCAACATTGCGTGGGACTCAAGGCCGAGGTACCTCCCGAGGTCACCACGGAGGTTCTCGAGATCACCACCGAGCAGGAGATCACCACCGAGCAGCCACCACCGGTCCGAGAGAAGAGGTCGCAGGACTGGCGACTTCGACCCTATGATGGGGTTCTGGATATTGAGAGCAACTACACAGGTGAGGATGACAGATCGTCGGAAGATATTTCGATGCATAGTTATTAAATTGCCCCTTCTGTCACTTGAACTTTTCTATTTGCTGTAGGGTAAAGAAGTATTGATTGAGCCACTAGGTTACTAAAATCATAGACATTGTATAGCCTTCGGCTTGGCAGACTGTTAGCCAAATGGAAGGGTTGTCTGTCCGGTTTGCGACAGTGCTCCCTACTGGATGAGCAATGTACTTTGAACTTGATGCAGGACACACTAGATGCCAGCCTTGTCATTTTTCTTGCCGATTTTGTTACCCCCCTAATTACACTGACCGCCAGATTCAAATCGTCACCAGCCCTTCAAACGCTTGTGCATCGTCGACCGGCAGCAGGTAGTGGGAAGTGACTCACGCGGGTCCCGTTTCGGACGCTATTGTTCAACATTATTTCCCCCCTTCACTAGAAAAACTCGTCTTCTGCCCTTGCAAAGAGGTCTGGCGCAAAGTTTATTAGTGAAGGGTGGGTGGGCGGACTAAATAACGTCGTCTATATTTATGTTTTTAAACTTTCATTACTATTTCACAATTAATATTATTGGGATATTTATAGTCATGTTTTAATCTTCATTAGATTATTTATGTCAACATAATCGATTCGAGTCTTGAAATATTCTTCAGTACATTAATTCACAACACAGATAGTGATAAAAACGCGACGAAATGTCCCAATAATATAATAATATTAATTGTGAAAATGCCGTCTTTTGTTCACTGTTTGTTCCAAGCCGGGAGACAAGTGCAACAACAATTGACAAACAAATACATTTGATTGCCATTTTTAATTGGGGTTTAACGCCGCACTGTTCTGCAGCAAGGCTTATGTCGATTTGATTGTCACGGCTAGAAATTATTAATTATCTCTACAGTAATATCTACACAAAATCTAGACTGAAACCAGTCCAGCAGTCATTATCATCACGTGTATGCACATATTATGCTGGATCAGAAACCGCTGTGAGTGACCTGCATTGCATAAAAAGCGCGGAAAAGATGACATGAGACACCATTTTCGCTCGATTATTTAAAAATGCAAATGATGTAGGTACGAAGAAAGATAGATAGTATTGGGTGCACATGAGATGACAATGAATTATTCGTTTACCAATCACTGTCATTAAAACATCAAAATGTACTAATCTTCACTGTACGATGTAGATTTTTAAATATTTGTGTACGATAGGTGCCACATCAAATAAAAGTCAAATAATCAAGTCACTACAACGTGATACCTACTTTATATTTAATGTCTCTTTTAGGTATTATAGAAATTCGTTCAAATAAGAGAGGTCGTCATTAATAATTATTGATATCTTTCCGAAAGTATTTAGAAGAAAAAATTGTGTAGTGTAAATTATCTTTTGAGGCAGCCTCCGTTTATTTAAAATCAGTCTATGCATTCTCTGTTCTACCTGACTTGGGAGTTGGGACCACATGCCTAGACGGAAGTTGCGATTTCCTCGAGATAACAATGTCACTTGCAAACAATCTGAGAGGTGATCAGATCAGGCAGTGCGAGGCAGAGACTGCTTTTTACGACGCGTTTATATTCTCACAAATATGTAATTCAATTGTAAACAGATTACAACAGTATTGATAGAATGTAATTCGTATGCAATTATTCAAATGATACAATATCAAAACATTAAAAGCCGGAAACAGCGCACTGCTGTGGGGGTTCGAACTGAATGATTTCATGGTGGATTCTTGTTTCCACATTGATGAGTCAACGAAAGTCAGAGCATGGAAAGAACCAGAATTCCATACCGAAATCCCCCACCCCCATCCCCCCTTCTACCCTACTGAGCAATCCCTCGTCGAACGGTCAACAAGTCTGTCAAAGCAGAAAGAAAAGGGTTGACATCCTGCCGCCGTCCTAGTATCAAATATTATTTAATGCGGTTTTTAACACAATGCAATAGTTTCTGCCATTTCATTATACAAGATTGAATTTAAATATCATAAATTTTTTTATTTAAAAAAATTTCAATTTTTTAAAAAATTACGGAAAAAGTTTATATTTAAAATAAAATAAAATATTTGCTGAAGATGTCGTCTATTATTGATGTTTTTAACTTTCATGACTATTCACAATACATATTATTGGGATATTTGGTCATGTTTGATGTCAACATAATCGATTCATATTCTTCCGTACATTTATTTATAACACAGATAAATGAATAGAGATAAAAACACGACGAAATGTCCTAAATAAATTAATTGTGAAAATACCCCACATTTGTTCACTGCTTGTTCCAAGACGAAAGACAAGTGCAACAACAATTGACAAACAAATACAATTTTGATTGTCACGGCTAGAAATTATTACTCTACAAACAAATGAATAACCATTTCTTCTTATACAATTTGTAATCTCGAGTGCCTAACCCAATCGGAACTTGCATCACCTGTCAATCAAGCGGAGAATATTTTGTGTTCAAATTCAACGAATCACAGGATTTTATTCAAATTCAGTCCAGCAGTCAATATCATCACGTGTAGGTATGCACACATTCTGCTGAATCAGAAAACGCTGTGACCTGCATTGCATCAAAAACGCCCTTTCCGCTCGATTAATTACAAATGCAAATGATATACGAAGAAGAATATGCAGTATTGTCTATGTATATTTTACAGAGGAATACAAATAATGTGTATCGCTTTCGCCATAACGTATTCCATAACATTTTACTACATTTGAAAACTTGTTATTCAACTTGAGACGAACTTATAGAATTCTTTCAAATAAGAGAGGTGATTAATTATTCATATCATTCCGAAAGATTTTAGAAGAAAATATTGTGTAGTGTAAATTATCTTTTGAGGCAGCCTTACGTTTAGCGTTTATTTAAAATCGTTTCGTGCATTCTCTGTTCTACCTGGACCACATGCCTAGACGGAAGTTGCGATTTCCTCGAGATAACAATGACACTTGTAAACAATCTGAGAGGTGATCAGATCAGGCAGTGCGAGGCAGAGACTGCTTTTTACAAAGTCCTGCGATATTCTCACAAAAATGTAAATCAATTGTAAACAATTTACAACAGAACCTATAGTGATAGAATGTAATTCGTATGAAATTATTTATAATGATACAATATCAAAACATTCAAAGCCGGAAACAGGGCACTGCTCATGCTGTGGGGGTTCGAACTGAAATGATTTCACGGAGGATTCTTGTTTCCGCTTTTTGATGAGTCAACGAATGTCAGAGCATCGAAAGATGAATTCCAGACCGAAAGCCCCCACCCCCATCCCTCCTTCTACCCTACTGAAAATCCCTCGTCGAACGGTCAACAAGTCTGTCAAAGCAGAAAGACAAGGGTACAAAATTGAATTTCAATATCATACCTTTTTTAAATTTAAAAATTGTAAATTTTTTACCAAATTGCGGAAAAAGTTTATCACTTCAAAATATAGCCGATTAGCTGCCGTTTACAGCATAATTTATCCTATCCCCAATTTAAAAAAAAATAGTTTGTATATTGCATTTGCATTGGCAAGAAATAATTCTTGGTTATTAAACTGCAGGAAAATAATTATGATTTTAGTTACGTCAGTGACTCATTGACTTCATTACGTCAATGTACATACTGACTTTAGAAATAGCCTCTAGCTCAGTGTTGTTCTTCTTTGGAGGTGATTAATTAACTTAAACAATATTTCTGTAGTCATTGTAATCTCGTATTATTCAAGTAATACGACAGAAACATTTCAAATGGTTCCTTCTGATTGGCGCTGCACATGTACACTCCCCCAAATAATAAACGGTACTTGGTACAAAACGTATTGGCTGCTGGGCCGGTTCCTTGACAATCAATCCTTGTTATTATCAATGAAATCAGAGCTGACCTAAAAGAGTTAGATAATGCGTTAGCACTGACTACATGGGATGATGCCATGAAACCTTAATCAGTAAATTCATTTTCTTTCGAGTACCGTTTATTATTTGGGGGAGTGTACGTATGTGATGCAATCAACATGCGTTTCCAGCGATGGTTTGAGTCGATTTGGATCGATTTTCAATGAGAAATCTGTTCAACAAAGTTTATACCTATGCACGATTGTGACCCGGGTTCGAACGCACAATGGTCACAATAAACCAAACAAATTAAATGTTACTTTCCAGTTCATATTCACTCTCATTCATATCCAGCGTACTTGTAGGACCGATGAATTCACAAAGTGATCAATTTATCGTTCCATCAATTTATCGTGCTGGAATGTATGGTGGTGCAATAACTCGCAAACCAGGCTCCTCTCTGATTTCCGTTAAACAATAATTTCCTGAAGTTACAAAAATATGAGACGCCCGCATCATAAGAATAAGATTCTTGGGCCCGGGCAGTCTATATGGACGCAGTATTTTGTCAGTGCTTCAGCGTGCGGGATTTCCAGAAAGATGGAAAGTTCGTTGCGTGGGGTTGTAAGGAGTGCAGGTGTGGGAATTAGAAGGTATAATCTCTGGAATTTTCCCATGATGCTCACTCCATGATGCTCACATCTGACTGATCTGTCTTTTGAACGATAAATTGATCACTGTGTGAATTCGTCGGTCATTACGTGTACTCTGGATATGAATGAGAGTGAATATGAACTGAAAAGGAACAACATCGAATTTATTTTGTTTATTGTGACCAATGTGCGATCGAACCCGGGTCATAATCTTGCATAGATATACTTTGTTGAACAGATTTCTCCCTGAAAATCGATCCAATTCGCCTCAAACCATCGTTTGAAAAGCATGTTGATTGCATCACATACCTACATGTGCAGTGCCAATCAGAAGGAACCATTTGAAATGTTTCCGTCGGAACATGTATAGGGACTTGAATAATACGAGATTAGATGATAAAAATAATTGTTATTCACGTCACTAAGAAGAACCGTCATGTACCGTCAGTAGGTACATTGACGTAATGAAGCAATATATTTCAAATCATATGTCCCTAATAACCAGTTTAATAACCAATAATTATTTCTTGCATGAAAGGGAAGCCTTTTTTGTGCCAATACAATATACAAACTATTTCTTAAAATTGGGGATAGGATAACAAACAAGGAATTGAATTATGCTGTAAACGGCGGCTAATCGATTCTCCGGTCATTACCTTTTTTGAAGTGATAAACTTTTTCCGTCATTTGATTAAAAATTGTAATTTTTTTTAATTTAAAAAGATATATTGAAATTCAATTTTGTATAATGAGAATTCATTATGTCAAAAACCGCATTAAAGAATATTTGATACTAGGACGGCGGCAGGATGTAACCTTTTCATCATGCTTTGACAGACCTGTTGACCGCTCGACGAGGGCCGAGGGGTTCAGTAGGAGGGATGGGGGTGGGGGCTTTCGGTCTGGAATTCATCTTTCGGTGCTCTGACTTTCGTTGACTCATCATAATGCTGGAACAAGAATCCTCGAAGAAAACATTTCAGTTCGAACCCCCACAGCAGTGCGCTGTTTCCGGATTTGAATGTTTTGATTGAATCATTATAAATAATTGCATACGAATAACATTCTATCAATAGGTACTGTTGTAAATTCTTTACAATTGACTTACATATTTGTGAGAATATCGTACAACATCGTAGAAATCAGTCCCTGCCTCACACAGTACGATCTGTTCACCTGTCAGATTGTTATCAAGTGTCATTGTTATCTCGAGGAAATCGCAACTTGTAGGCAGTGGGGTCCCAAGTCAGGTAGAAAAGTGAATGCACGAAATGATTTTAAAAATGAGAATACATTACACAATATTCTCTTCTAAAAACTTTTGGAATACATCAATAATTAATCGCCTATCGTAGGTGCAGGCAGTCACGTATCGTATAGTACAGTCCTATTGGACTGTGTAGATTAGAACATTTGGATGTAATCGGTAAACGAATAATGCATTTACTTCTCTTTTCTTCGTACATCATTGGCATTTTTAATTAATCGAGTGAAAGGGATGTTTTCATTTACTACTTTCCGCGTTTTGATCCAGCAGAATTTGTGCATACCTACATATTGTGATGGCATTTACTGCTGAAATTGTTTAAGTCCAGATTTTGAATAAAATCCGGTGCTTGGTTGAATGTGAACACAAAATATTCTCCGATTGATTGACAAGTGATAAAAGCTCCGATCGGGTTAGGCACTCGAAATTATAAATTGTATCAGAAGAAATGGTTTATTCACTGTAGATATTACAGTATAGATAATAATTTCTAGCCGTGACAATTTAATGTATTTGCTTGTCATTTGTTGTTGCACGCTAAATATAAATCACAGCGGTTTCTGATCCACATAATATGTGCATACGCGTGATGATAATGACTGCTGGACTGGTTTCAGTCTAGATTTTGTGTAGATATACTGTAGAGATAATTAATAATTTCTAGCCGTGACAATCAAATCGACATAAGCCTTGCTGCAGAACAGTGCGGCGTTAAACCCCAATTAAAAATGGCAATCAAATGTATTTGTTTGTCAATTGTTGTTGCACTTGTCTCCCGGCTTGGAACAAACAGTGAACAAAAGACGGCATTTTCACAATTAATATTATTATATTATTGGGACATTTCGTCGCGTTTTTATCACTATCTGTGTTGTGAATTAATGTACTGAAGAATATTTCAAGACTCGAATCGATTATGTTGACATAAATAATCTAATGAAGATTAAAACATGACTATAAATATCCCAATAATATTAATTGTGAAATAGTAATGAAAGTTTAAAAACATAAATATAGACGACGTTATTTAGTCCGCCCACCCACCCTTCACTAATAACTTTGCGCCAGACCTCTTTGCAAGGGCAGAAGACGAGTTTTTCTAGTGAAGGGGGGAAATAATGTTGAACAATAGCGTCCGAAACGGGACCCGCGTGAGTCACTTCCCACTACCTGCTGCCGGTCGACGATGCACAAGCGTTTGAAGGGCTGGTGACGATTTGAATCTGGCGGTCAGTGTAATTAGGGGGGTAACAAAATCGGCAAGAAAAATGACAAGGCTGGCATCTAGTGTGTCCTGCATCAAGTTCAAAGTACATTGCTCATCCAGTAGGGAGCACTGTCGCAAACCGGACAGACAACCCTTCCATTTGGCTAACAGTCTGCCAAGCCGAAGGCTATACAATGTCTATGCTAAAATGCACATGCCACATTGACTACGTCCAAGCCCAAAATCAGAAATGGTGGCTAGATTGTGACATGTTAGTGTGTTGTTTATTGGCACTCAACGATGTGAATATAGAGGCATGTCGAAGGGACTGGTGGACAGAGTAGAAGATGATGAGGATGTAGTTGAGGGAGTAACATCAGATCTGGCCAACCAGATTTGCTTTAGAACAGGGATTCTTAAACTTGGGTCTAGGGAGTCCTCACAGGGGGTACATTTAGGTAGATTTCAAAATTATATGTGTATTGGGTGTACATTTGTGTCAGAAGTGTGTGTAGCCCATTCACTCTATTTATTTTAGTGATGAGCAACTTGACATAAATTCACTTTTGATATGGCAGTGATATTGATATTGATATTTTAATGTGGGGAGGATTCTAGGTTTTCCTTCATGCAAAATTTTATTTTTTATGCAAATTCTAATAAGTTAAATATTATTAGGTACCTACTAGCTAAGTATCAAGTTGCCAAAAATGATTGTCCAAAATGAATAAAAATAGGCCAAATTCACTTCCTCCAAATTTCCAAATTTTCCCGGCCTGTGCAGCTTGTTCCTGGGCCGATGTTCCTGGGGTCCCTCACCCTAGTTCCTTCATTGTTTTGTATGCAAACTGTTTCCCCCTAAATACAGATTTGTTGTAGTACTATATAGAATGAAATTAAATGATTTTCATTTAATTCTGTTGAGTTGTTTCTGTTTAATTCTGTCTGTTGTGTTCATCTACTGTCTCGTATATTGATTTTTGTGTGCAGCCTGTGTTAGTCTAGTGCAAAATTATAGCATATTTCTTGTCATTGTCTCCTTTTGCAAGGCGGATGGGGGGCTCAAACTAACTACCTAAATAAGAATCGCTGCCTTAGTTTAACATGTTCTTAATCTGTTGTCAGGTTTCATCGAGGTGATTGTGTTTGGAGAGGATCGCTCCCTGTTGCCTGCGTACAGTGGCTACTTGACGCCTCTGAATCCTGGCCCGATGGTGACCACTGCGACCCTCCAGCAGTCGCCAACCGTGACCTTCTTCATTCACGTCCTCGCCTCACTTGGTCTCATCATCGTCTGTCTTCTGTTGCTGACGCTATTCTTGCACATGCATTTGAAGCACATGAATCAGCGCCAAGGACTACCCAGGAGCGTCTTTCAGTCTTTCAGGTGATTGCTTAGTAAATAATACATTTTATGTGACCGTTTCAGTTTTTAACTTTTAATTAGCCTTTGGTTGTATATTGAAGGGTTTCCCCTAAAAAAACACTATAAATAAGGAAACCAAGAAAAGAAAGAGAAAAGATTGCTTTTTCGGACTGAACTGGAGTGTTTTAAAGAAGTAGTCAAGTTAATATCAATGAAGTAGGTACAGTTGAAAACTTAGCTTCATGTGCTGCATTCATTAGTTAATTCGCCAAAAAAAAAAAATCTCCGAGTTTGAACCAAAAAATTACATCACATATTTTTCTTACATAAAATTCAAACTTTTGGCCACTGTCTGTAGTACGCAAATGACTGAAGAACTATTGTCCCATCTTAATAAATGTGTCATGATGGTGGCAACATAGACAGAAAGGTTGTTTTGTGGTTGCTGTGATCAACATCCTCTCAATGTTTGTAGGTATCTGTGCAGCAGCCTCCGCGGTCGCCACAACGTGTTAGCGTCTGCGAGCCCGCCCGACATGAGTCCGATCGCCCGGTCCGATCTAGCCGAAGCCTATGCCGAGCGACACAAGGACTCGGACTACGGTTTCCAGCACGAGTTCGAGCTGCTACCGGACCGGTTTGCTGACCGCACGACAGTGAACTCCGAGGCCCGAGAGAATGTCTACAAGAACCGGTATCCGGATATAAAGGCTTACGATCAGACTCGAGTGAAGCTGTCAATGCCGACTGGGGGTGATACTGAAGGAGCTGATTACGTCAACGCCAACTTTGTGGTTGGTTACAAGGAGCGGAAGAAATTCATCTGTGCTCAAGGTACCTTACCAATTGTTATAATTAATGTTATAGAATTATCTTCTTGATTTGACGTTTTTAAGTTCTTGCAACTTCCTTTGTACTCATTAACAGCCTCACGCTGAAAAGAAGCTGCGTCCGCAAGTAGATATTGCGGATGTCAGCTCAGTCCTCAACACCACAAGACCTTAAATGGATCTTATAGGCGGAATCCAGTAGTCTCTGGGCACTTGCGTCGATAAACCTAGAAATACTTTTGAGCATGAGCAGTGGCGTGCCGAACCTATCTTGAGGACCGGTGCTTATGCATTGATGGGTATACCTACTCACCCCCAATGGTCATTTATATAAGCAATAAAAATACACAAAAAATATCGCACCGAAATTTTTTGGTCTTGACTTCATTAGAACGGGTTTAAAATGATTTTACATGTACTATATTTTGAAAAGAAAACAAAAATGTCATTAATTAATGAAAAGAAACACGTCATAAAAATGCCGTGCAGCAAATTTTTTGGTTTTTGGCTACCTAAGGAGGACAGGTTTAAAATGATTTTACAGGTACTATATTTTTGAAATAAAACAAAAAGTGATTAATTTGTAAAAACACATTTAAAAAATGCGGTGAAGCGAATTTTTGGGTTTTTCGGTTTCCTAGGACGGGTTTAAAATGATTTTACATACTCTGCTTTTAAAGGAAAGACAGAAAATTCCTTAATTTATATAAGTGATAAAATTATGCATAAGAAAGCCACGCAGCAAAAATTTTGGTCTTGGCTACATTAGAGCGGGTTTAAAATGATTTTACAGGTACTATACTTTTGAAAAAAATAAAAAAAGTCTATAATTAATAATAAAAAAAAAATCACACTTAAAAATGCCGCACAATGATTTTGTTGATTTTTGGCTTCATTAGAACGGGTTTAAAATGATTTGACAGGTACTATATTTTTAAAAGAAAACAAGAAAGTAATTAATTAGGTAATAAAAGAAAAGCACACATTTAATAGCCGCGCAGCGAAACTTTTTGTTTTTGGCTACATTAGAAGGGGGTTATAAATGATTTTACAGGTACTATATTTTTGAAATAAAACAAAAAAATGGTTAATTTATAATACCTAAGAAAATCTCACATTAAAATCCGGTATAGCGAATTTGTTGGTTTTCGGCTACCTAGGATGGGTTTAAAATGATTTTTCATTACTCTGTTTTTTAAAGGAATAGTTCAGTTTACCTTCTAGCAAGTCTTAATAGATAACCACATTCAATTCTATTTCATATAAAAAAATAAAAAAATACATCTCCCATGGATCATGAACATTGCGCGATTTCCTGACTGGCTACTAGTCCGAGCTGTGACGTGCTAAGAGGGTAGCTCGCCTGCACAGGTAGACGCGTCCAGCTGTCTAGGCGGGGGAGTTCAACGGGCCGTACGGGGGGAGTATTTGTTATGATTTGATATTTCCCATTCAATAATTCAAAAATCAGTTCAATAATGGTTTATATAAATATCTATAAATATCGTTCAATACTGTAATTGCAACGTTTCCCTGTAGTTGGCGGTAAGTTTGCCCAAGTGTTTTTACGTGCGATACAAATAGTGTAACCAATACTTATTTTTACTGTCTGGAAATCATCCGTATAGATATGAACCAAAGTACAACCAGTGAAGAAAATCAGGAAATTGCCGAATTAAAATTCGCACAAAATATTCTCGTTTTAAATTGTGCATCCATTTCTTGTAAAGCTGGAGATATTTGTCTTTATAGGAAACTTCGCGATATACTTGTGACACCATTGAACTGTAATCTCGTCTTACAATTCGACAATTACAATTATCTTGTCACAAGAATAACAAATAAAAGCAAGTACTTTACACACACGATCTTAAAATCCGAAGAGAAACTGATAATCGCGAATATCAGGAATAAAGCTACGTAATAAGCATGTCGGTGTGCTAAGAATCTCTGAAATACAAGACAAATAAATAATAATTAACAAACCTTCTGCTAACTATGAAAGATAAGAACTGAACATTTTGTACAAGTACTACGTTGACAAAAAGCAAGAGATATTTACAGATTTCTGAGAATAATTAATTTCCCCGGAATACGAGCCTGTGCAGGTAGCGCGTTTCCCTACCCCCAATGAAGTGCGGTTGACTGGTCCCCTCTTAAGACGTCACGAAAGGGTCGGTTTACTCGCAGTAAAAGTGAGATGGAATGGTACACATGAGATCCAACATTTTTCAAAACATATGTCTATATCAGAAACTGTATGAATCACCCACCACAGAAAATTTTTAGAAACCCGAACTATTACTTTAAGGAAAAACAGAAAAGAAGAAAGCCGAGCAGCGTAATTTTTTGTTCTTGGCAACATTAGAATGGGTTTTAAATGATTTTACAGGTACTATATTTTTGAAAGAAAACAAAAGTCAATAATTAATAAAGAGAAAAGCACGCATAAAAATGCCGCACAGCGAATTTGTTGGTTTTCTGCTACCTAGGACGGGTTTAAAATGATTTTTCATTACTCTGTTTTTTAAAGGAATAGTTCAGTTTACCTTCTAGCAAGTCTTAATAGATAACCACATTCAATTCTATTTCATATAAAAAAATAAAAAAATACATCTCCCATGGATCATGAACATTGCGCGATTTCCTGACTGGCTACTAGTCCGAGCTGTGACGTGCTAAGAGGGTAGCTCGCCTGCACAGGTAGACGCGTCCAGCTGTCTAGGCGGGGGAGTTCAACGGGCCGTACGGGGGGAGTATTTGTTATGATTTGATATTTCCCATTCAATAATTCAAAAATCAGTTCAATAATGGTTTATATAAATATCTATAAATATCGTTCAATACTGTAATTGCAACGTTTCCCTGTAGTTGGCGGTAAGTTTGCCCAAGTGTTTTTACGTGCGATACAAATAGTGTAACCAATACTTATTTTTACTGTCTGGAAATCATCCGTATAGATATGAACCAAAGTACAACCAGTGAAGAAAATCAGGAAATTGCCGAATTAAAATTCGCACAAAATATTCTCGTTTTAAATTGTGCATCCATTTCTTGTAAAGCTGGAGATATTTGTCTTTATAGGAAACTTCGCGATATACTTGTGACACCATTGAACTGTAATCTCGTCTTACAATTCGACAATTACAATTATCTTGTCACAAGAATAACAAATAAAAGCAAGTACTTTACACACACGATCTTAAAATCCGAAGAGAAACTGATAATCGCGAATATCAGGAATAAAGCTACGTAATAAGCATGTCGGTGTGCTAAGAATCTCTGAAATACAAGACAAATAAATAATAATTAACAAACCTTCTGCTAACTATGAAAGATAAGAACTGAACATTTTGTACAAGTACTACGTTGACAAAAAGCAAGAGATATTTACAGATTTCTGAGAATAATTAATTTCCCCGGAATACGAGCCTGTGCAGGTAGCGCGTTTCCCTACCCCCAATGAAGTGCGGTTGACTGGTCCCCTCTTAAGACGTCACGAAAGGGTCGGTTTACTCGCAGTAAAAGTGAGATGGAATGGTACACATGAGATCCAACATTTTTCAAAACATATGTCTATATCAGAAACTGTATGAATCACCCACCACAGAAAATTTTTAGAAACCCGAACTATTACTTTAAGGAAAAACAGAAAAGAAGAAAGCCGAGCAGCGTAATTTTTTGTTCTTGGCAACATTAGAATGGGTTTTAAATGATTTTACAGGTACTATATTTTTGAAAGAAAACAAAAGTCAATAATTAATAAAGAGAAAAGCACGCATAAAAATGCCGCACAGCGAATTTGTTGGTTTTCTGCTACCTAGGACGGGTTTAAAATGATTTTTCTTTACTCTATTTTTAAGGAAAAACAGAAAAGAAGAAAGCCAAGCAGCGTAATTTTTTGTTCTTGGCAACATTAGAGCGGGTTTTAAATGATTTTACAGGTACTATATTTTTGAAAGAAAACAAAAGTCAATAATTAATAAGGAGAAAAGCATGCATAAAAATGCCGCACAGCGAATTTGTTGGTTTTTGGCTACCTTAGCACGGGTACCTAGGTAATAGGTATACAATAATTGTGAATGAAAACAGAAAAGTCATTAATTTACATTTGTTATAAAATTACGTATAGGTAGGTACAAATGCCGCACAGCGAATATTTTTTGTTTTGGGCTACCCCAGGACGGGTTTAAAATGATTTTGGTGCATATTTATTTAATGGATTCAATGGATTCATGTTCGTTAATTTACATCCATCATAAATTATACACAGACAAATGTATCACAGCGATATTTATATTTTCAATGCATATTGCATATTTGCTGATAAAAAAATTACTATTTTCGATCCAGCATGCAGGAGCAATAGCATAAAAGAAAATACAGAAGCTGATTCCCTATCAGTCATCCTGTTTTTAGGGTTCATCAAATCCTTTCCATAAGTACTGGAAATAGGTCAATTGAATATTGTTTCATAAATATTTTAGTATCCATCCACCCACCGAACCATCAACCAGTTTTTGTAACCACCCACCCACCTAGTCCTACTCAAGCCCCAAATGTATCAAGCAATAGCACACATTTACCTGTTCACTGCATGGTACACCCAACAAATCATAAAACGGTATTTGAACGAAACAGATTGGCTGCTTGTCAGGTTCATTGACAATCAATCCTTGTTATTATCAATGAAATCAGAGCTCAACTACTAGAGGTAGATGACGAGTAAGCATAGACTTCATCGGATGATGCCATCACATTTTTTTCCGACAATCCATTTCTTTCAAATACCGTTTTATGAATTGTCGAGTGTACATTTCTTGATAGAAAACTTTTGTTCCCTTTCCTTTATTGATGATGATGATAGATAGATGATTTTTGATGATGCAACTATGATATTACTGTTTGCTGTGTGAAATAAGACATATACACCCTCATCTCCATGTTTATGTGAATACACTTAAGTTGTATTAGTGGAGAATGTATCACTGTTAAATAGACCAAAACAGAAATGACTAGCGCTCTTGTTCGGTACTAAAACCGTGTGACAGCCGCCCCTCCTCCATGTTCTTAGTAGCAGATTTAGGCATTTTGTAAATTATTTAATAAATAATAGGAGTGATGTTTTGGTATTATGTTTACACTCAAATAATCTGAACCTTTTGCAAGACAAATGACCACTATCAACTTGTATTTCCAATAACCATATCTGATGGAATTTCAAAACAGAACCACGTAATTAAACAAGAGACAGCTGCCGGGCATGGTTCGCTCGTCGAGGTGTCACACGCTTGACCTTGAGGTAGCGCATGCGCAGACACATCTTACTTAGTTCATGTGGTGGCGCTGGCAACTTTCTGTTTTGGTCTATTATAAAATGAGTCTCAATACCACACAATAATACCACTCAATAATGGGGGTGGGGGGGGACCACCCACCCCCAAAAAATGACTGTGCTATAGCACCAAATTTAGATAGGCCGGCATGCCACTGAGCATGAGGCTGTGAGAGCTTCATCTCTGCTGCTGCAGCTGGTTCATTTCCTTTCGTCCAGCTGCCCACATCTCTGCTCCATCATTAGAATTGGCAGGAGATATTTAGCTGTATACATTTGAAAATCTTACCTCAACCACAGATCTTAAAAGAAAACCTTACGGCAGAGAGAAAAGCATGCCATTTGATATTATTTATTCTCTCTCGTGTGAAGGGCCGATGGACAACACCGTCTGCGACTTCTGGCGCATGATCTGGGAACAACATCTGGAGCTGATCCTGATGTTAACCAACCTCGAGGAATACAGCAAGACCAAATGCGCCAAGTACTGGCCTGACCAGGACGACGGAGAGAAGTGCTTCGGAGAGATCCGCGTGGTCCACGTCAAGGAGAAACGCTTCTCGGACTACATCGTCCGCGAACTGTTGATGAGCAAGAGAAACGGGAAGAAGGAGGACGAGCGGCGAACTATTGTGCAGTATCACTATCTCGTGTGGAAGGATTTCATGGCGCCGGAACATCCAGCGGGAATTCTCAAGTTCATCAAGCGAATGAACGAGGCGTATTCTCTGGAGAAGGGGCCGATTTTGATACATTGCAGTGCAGGTGTAGGCAGGACAGGTGAGCTATATGCAGACATGGGCAGTATCTAGATACTTGTATCTTAAGATACGTATCTTAGATACATTTGTATCTTGTATCTAGTATTTTAAATACATGAGCCAAATGTATCTGTATCTTGTATTTTAAATACCCATTTCTAAAGTATTTTGTATCTTTTTTGAAGATTTAAAATACAAGATACATTTTTATGCGCCTAGAATTTCAAAGATAGCTTGATCTCTTGCTTGATTTCAAACAAGCATCAAATAATACACGTTGCCGTATTGAATCGATCAAGAAAATGTTAAGAGGGCTTGGTAGTGAGCGTGGCATTAACGAGTTTCTTAATCGATTTTTATCAATATCTTTTTCCAGTGTAATTGTTAACAAAATAGGGCTATGGACGTGAATTCAGAACAGTTCAATGAAAATAATTTCATAGTTTGGAATAAGTTATTAGTTGTATTTTGTCCAACAGGTGTTTAAAACCCGAAAATTTAGTAATTTTCGGGTTCTAAACACCTGTTGGACACAATAAAACTAATAGCTTATTCCAAACTATGAAATTATTTTCATTGAACTGTTCTGAATTCACGTCCATAGCCCTATTTTGTTAACAACTAGGAAAACGCTCTGTGAAACGCGTTGATGAGCGAGCACGGATACGCGCAACACCTCGAACCGAAATTCTGCGTCTATCAAAAATATCATTAAAAGCCAATTTCTTGAATTTTTCACAGACTTGTTTAAAAATCTCCAAATATCACTCAAATATTAGTCCCAATAACCATGTAAAGTTTTAAGTTGATCGATTGAACCTTTAATTTTGAACTACGTTCCCAGTATAAATATTCAAAAATCACAGAATCTCTTTCAAAAAATATACCTGGGACCACTCATACGATATTAGTGTGTGTACACAATATCAGATCGATCTGTTGAACGGTAATTATTAGTTTCATATGCGTTTAAAAGTTTTGCTCAACTACCTTGGAATAGAACTGAAGAGTCAAAGTAGCCGTGATCAACATTTTCGAGAAATTTGACAGCCAACACGCAAAATGTCCGTAAAATGTCAATTACTTTTGGATTTAAACACAGAATAGTCTGAAAGTAGTCAAAAATACAGATTATGTTGGTCCCAATGACCATGCAACGTTTTAAGTTGATCGGTGATACGGTTCTAGTTTAAATTTCAAAAAACACATTAAATAATTTTTTTAATTTTAATTGGATGAAATTTTGTTTGATTGGGCAAAATGTTGGTCGTAATGACTTATCAAAATTTCAAATTGAACGGGAAATTTTCAAATTCCCAATCGAAAGATAATTTTTTTTAAATTTGAACCAATCACAAGATCCCTTTCAAAAACGATCCCAGAGACCGCATAGATCACGTTAGTACGTGTGCAAAATTTCAGATCGATTGGTTGTGCGGTTTGACCTCGGCAGTGCAGACAAAAAAAAAACAAAAAAAAACACACAGAGAAAGTGCCATAAGAGTACCGTGGTGACGCTCGCTACGCTCGCTCAATTACACTGGAAAAAGATATTGATAAAAATCGATTAAAAAACTCTTCAAGGTCAAACTCACTACCCAGCCGTCTTAAGTATGTTGCCTTACAAATAGAACAAATTAAAATTTAATTTAGAAAGTAAGTCCCTAAATTTTTTACTGTTGGATGATATGTATGAGAATAAAAATAAGGATCTTTAAATGTATCTTTTTTGAAGTATCTAAAGATACTATCTTGTATCTTGTATTTTAAATAATCTCTAAAATGTATCTTGTATCTTGTATTTTAGATACCCAAATTGAAAGTATCAGTATCTTGTATTCCAAATACATTGAAACAGAGTATTTTGCCCATGTCTGGCTATATGTTATTGTTCATGTAGCAATCGCCTAATAGATTATTTATTTCTAGTTCCTTAAAAAATATGCAAGTATGGTGTTAGCCTGTGTAATAGGTACATTTTTTAATAAGAATAAGGTACTAATCAGTAATCAATAAATCTTGTAAACATGTAATTAATAAATTATGACTTTGTCGAGGGCTTTAAATTTTGAGCTTAATACCTACTGAACACTAAAAAATCTCGGTGTAACTCGCCCCAACATTTTGTTTGTTGGCAACATTACCTATTACTACTACTACTACTACTTTTTTTTTTTTTGTTATGGCGTTACAGGACTGGTAGTCCTACTGCCGCCTCAACAACTCTACTCCATTGACGATGCGCCATTATAGGAGGTGAAGTTGGTTGAGGATTCGTAACTTAGGGATGATAAGCGAGTGAGTAGTTAGCTCCCTGCGCTCTGCTGTTGTTTAACGTCCCATCCCAAGGACGATGTAACGCCCGTCGAGAGACTGATACCAGGTGGAGGGGTGTCGTTACACTAACCCCCAAACACCCCAGTCTCTCTGGCCCAACGGCAGCAACTGGCAGGTCAGAGTTGAATGGTCACCCATCCAACTACTGACTGCGCTCAATGTTGCTTAGCCTCGGGGATCTGACGAGAACCGAGGTATCCATTACACCAGCCGTTGGGTTACTACTACTATTACTAGGTATTAATAGTAGAGAAACTACTACCTACTACTATTATTACCTACTACTTCTCTTTTTGTTGTTAAACTAAAAGTGTAAATTGTAGGGTGACCTAATGAATATTTCTTTTCATCAGGCACTTTAGTCGCTCTCGACTCACTCCTCCAACAACTCAACGACGAGTCGCAAGTCGCCATCTTTAACACTGTGTGCGACTTGCGCCACCAACGTAACTTCCTCGTGCAGTCGCTCAAGCAGTACATCTTCGTCTATCGCGCGCTCATGGAAGCAGCAGACTTTGGCGACACGGAGATCGGAGTAGCTGAACTCAAGACAGCGGTAGAGAAACTGAGAAAGCGAGACAACTCCAAAGAGAAGAACGGGATGCAGGAGGACTTCGAGGTGAGTCATTCTGGGCGTAATTCAATCGTAATAGCTGAAAAGTAAAACTTATTTGCTGTTTCATCACTTTCGTAAAATGATCACGAAAAATGTTAGGTTGTCAGTTTAATTGTACCTACCTAGGTACAGGGTCTAGAGTACCCTCATTTATGTATTGCAATGATGTTAGTTGTAAGATTTGGGTTGGCTGCGGATTTTTCATAACAAATATGTTAGAAGATGTGGAATAACTATACATGGGACATTTTACAGAAAATCTGTGAGAAGACGGAAGAGGTGAAATCCTGTAGCGTTGGAACTGGTGAAGAGAATGCGGGCAAGAACCGAAGCGAAGCTGTTATTCCATACGACAGAAACCGAGTCATACTGACACCGATGCCGTCTAGAGAACATTCCACATACATCAATGCCTCTTTCATAGAAGTAAGTTTAACAAGACTTTCATATTCAAGTAGCTATCAGAAAAAATTGTATTATTTATTCATATTGCTTAACACTCACCTTCAGAATCTCCATAGGTAAAAATTTTCAGTTTGCTTTTGGCTACTTTTTTTATTTGAACTTTGTTCGATTTACATTATTAGTTATTACATAATTAGTACATAATCATTTATTTTTAATTCATATCATAGGCCATAGCCAATATAATTTAATTTGTTGTTGTTTTCCAGGGCTATGACAATACTGAATCATTCATCATCACACAAGACCCTCTAGAGTCGACAATACCTGACTTCTGGCGAATGCTCTCTGAACAGAATATCAGCACACTAGTGATGCTCTCGGATGTAAGTAACACACTTTCTAGACACCCAACAACAACCCAGTATGGCCCATTAACAACCATGCAGATAGGATTGTATAAGTTTAATATGATTCTTTAACCTGACGTGTCTGAGCTTTGCAAGGACATGTGGAAGTTATAGTGAAACGTAAGGTGCATGCTGGCCCAGGCTCTGCGATATAAGGTGTAGAATCATAATGAATGCAACTGCTGTTTTAAGTTTGCGAAAAAGAACCATTTCATTATTTTATAGTGGGTTCTTGCTTTTCCAATATTTTTTAATTACTCACTTGTGTGCAAGTTACCTTGTGTAACACTTCGATGAGTGTGGATGTTATTATCAGTGCATCATTTTGAAAATCCGAACCAGTGTGTGCACAGCAAAGTACCTGCCATAGTTCAGTGAATGGGAATTATATCTACTATCTGATGCTTTTATTGTCAAATGAATATGCATATTTATTGAGAAAAGTTTTCAGATAATGGAAAAACTAGATTTTATTTTGTAGGTATTGACATGTGTCTTGATGTTTGGGTGTGTGATTGGCAGCTGGGCGAAGGCAGCAAGAAGTGTCTCCGGTATTGGCCCGACGACGAAGTCACGCACAACCATGTCAAGGTGAAGTACATCCAGAGCGAGAGCTGTCCCTACTACACTCGTCGAGAGCTCAGTGTTACCAACATCAAGGTATGCAACTCAATAGATACAACGTTGCCGAGGCAGTTGGGGAGGGATGGGATTTCACTGGTCAAATACTTTTTGGTAAAAGATAAGCGATCCACTTAAAAGAATATTTTTTCTTGTAAAAAAAATAAAAATGTTTTACATATGGGCTTCCAAGTCTATAGAAATGAAGCATTCTCCATTCTATCTGATGAGAAAAATATGCAAATATATTGTATCTGTGGGTGTACATAAAAAAGTATGTAGCTACCGACGGGAAATTCGAATAATTTTCTGAAAATCCCTTAGTGAAGAGTTCTTCTACTGTTACCTTAACAGGAACTAACTAAAATGTGTTATTTAGGGCCAGTTTTTCAATGCCTGCTAACTATTAAACAATTGATTAGGACTAGATTGCCATGGCAACAATCAATGACAATCTTGGAATGACCGTTTAAACCTTAACTACTGTTTTAGCAGCATATTGGCATACCGATCCTTAGGGGCCATATTATCATCAGTTTAGTCTTCAGTTTAGTTAAGCTCCACCTCGGGTAATGTGATGTGATATACTGTGTGTGTATATACTGTGTATATTGTGATGTACTGCGGCATAGCTTAAAAAAATTGCATTATATTGGTAATACACCGAGTTTTCTGATGTGGAGCTTAACTAAACTGAAGAATATACTAATGGTCAGTGTTGAGTAGTAACTTAACGAAAGTAACGCGTTACCGGTAACGCGTTACATTTCAGGAACTTTAGTGGTAACTTAGTTCCTTTTTTACAGTCAGGAACTTTAACTGATAAAGTTCCTTTATTGATGTAACGTCTATATTACGTTACGTTACTTGCAAAGTTCCTTTTTTTCGTTTGAACAGACTCTACTTTTTTAGCAATCTTCCCAAAATTTCCCAACTTATTTCCGGAGTAGCGATCTGCCATCAAAACAAGTTTCCACTGACTGGCAGTCAGTGCAGCTGCATGAGTCATTGCTGTGGAATGTGCATGCTCTCGCCAGGCCATTGATGATAAGGGTGTGGGGAGGGGTAGAGAAGGAGAACCAATCACTTTCCCTTCACCCCCACAGTCCTCACTTGACCTTGGCTTGTTGCAGTGTGACGTAGCAGCTCATTCTCCCTTCAACCATCGTCGCCATTACTTGTGCAGAGCATTGCTTATATAACCTCTTCTAGTATTTCAATTTCGTTACGTGTGAATTTCTATCTTTTGTAGATTTATATTATGGTGATACAAATGCGTGAAATTGAAACTATTTGCCGTGATACTTTGTGCAGACAAAAATACTATACTGCATGTATGACATTACATTTGAAACCACTATTACCCTGCCACAATATTCCTGTTTTTTCCCTAAAAATCCATCGCGGTAACTTTAAAAGTAACTTTGCAAGTTACTTTTGGGTAACTGGTAACTTGTAAGTTACTTTTTTCATGAAGTAACTTGACTTTAACTAAGTTCCTTTTTTGACCAAGTAACTTAACTTTAACGAAGTTCCTTTTCTCAAGTAACTTACTCAACACTGCTAATGGTAATACTGGCCCTCATTGATACTAGTCAGTGAACTCAGTATTATTTTAGTCGGTATTATTGGCCAAGAGTATATGAACAGTCAATTGACCATGGAACATCCCTTCTGCTGGCTTAGTGGGCTGTCCTTTAACCCATTGGCTTCTGATTTTTCAAGAAATGAAAGGGGCTAGAAATGGGATTTAATTTCAAGGTATTCCAATGGATCACAAAAATTACAATAATTTTCCTAATCCTGGATACTTTTCATGATTTTTTTAATAAAGGTAGATTAAACATTTGTACAAATTAATAATTTGCTTGTGAGACTTGAGAAGTTCCACTATAGGTAATTAGTAGGCCTTGAAACAAAAAGGTAAACACATAGCAACCAAAAAATTACGTGTGTTGTCATAGCAACCAAACAGTATACTGTTTTTCTGTCAATTTATGATCCAACCAACCCCTGGTTACTTGAATTTTAATTTATAATCACTATCACTTTCCGAATAATTACTCTCATTAAAGTCCTCAGTACACTCCACTAGTAATACCTAGATTTATGACAATTTATAGCCAACAATATTTCAGGTCACCATTTTTCTCCTGTTCAGAAACAGTGTGAGATAAGTTTCAGAGTTAATAGCACTACCAACTCAATATAAAATAAGACAAAATGTGTTCAGAATGGTTCCTGAAGATTTTAGAATCAATATGCATACGCCATCTGTGACCAAAAGGTACTATTAGTGTAAGGTGGGATTGTTTATCTGGCGAGCTCAACTCGTCAATCCACTGGCTGGCCACTTAGAATATGGCGAGTTGTGTTCGTCAAAATAAGCCAATGGGTTAAGATACTTTGTCCACCTTAGTTCTACATAGTAATATATGCACGTGGTTGACCTTAGTTAGGAATGCACATGTTCAGTAACTATGGACATTACTAGTGTTAAACTTGGGACTCCTATTGTCGACTTAATCTTCTCTTATTTAATTGTAATCACCTCTCACGGCATTGTTGACTCATGTCGAAGAAATGATTGAACATAAATATATAAATATGAAATTTGATAGATTACTTGCCTGGGATAATAAGCCCATTAATACAGTGTTGAAATATGGCTTGACTCTACATTGTACAAAATTATTAAGATGAGCTCTCTCCCGGCAAGTAAAGGTTCCCGGGTTCAAGGCTCGGTTCAGTGGAATGTTTTTCACATTAGGTACTCATTCCTTCAATATCAAATTACAAAGTTTCAAATAGAGGTGCCAGTACACTGCTATATGGTATTTTAATATTTTATTGATTGAATTTGTGATGGGAAGATGGAAGAAACAAATGAATTGTAGAGAGGAAAATATGTTCCTGTATGACAATCAATACTTTCAATATCGTTGTTCCGGTCCTTAGAAGAGTGTTGGCTAGTGAGTTGCAAAAATATCGTTGCTAAAACAGTTAACCGACTGTCAAGTTCAGTTGAAATCAGTGAGTCATGTTGATCGCTCATTAGCTATTTGCCAGCATTTCTTGGCGCTTTTCGATCATGATCGATAGTTTCGGCAAGACTTCAGGCAAGTAGCCAAAGAAGAAGCGCCAATGGTTTACCTTCAACACTTGCCACTCTTCACTTTCAAAATGGCAACAAATTAATGTAAAATCCAAGTATACAAGAATTATATTTATTTCAGCAATATGCTCTGTATTACATGTTTAATGTGCAACATTTCGCCGACGAGGAGTCGGCTTCTTCAGGCGGGTGACGAAGGTATGGGTGCTAACAAAGAAAGAAAGAAATAAACTAAAAAATTATCTCACAAAATTAACTAACAATCTATTTTCTTCCTTATCGAACGACGACAGGCTATTTTGTCTGATTTGTTTTCCCCTAAGCCATCTTGACTTCTAGACAAGGTCTATATTAACACTGTCTCGTTAGCCTTGGCTCGGCTTCGTGTATTAGGTCCCAGTGGCGGTGGCTTGGCGTCGGGAACGTTTACTCTACCAGATGGCTCTGTCGGCGCCACGGTGATCCGAGCCATCACCGGCTTCCACGCGTGTGGCCGGCGTATGGAGTCATCCCGCTTGTTGATGTTATGCGGGCGGCGTTCTATCTCTGTCGCCTCCCTGATGGTCCGCCCGCTGTAAGGGGGACCATGGGGAGGGACTTGTCGGCGAAACGTTGCACATTAAACATATACTACAGAACATAAACCGCTGAAATAAATGCAATATCAATAAATGGCTCTGAACCAAATGTTAACATAGAAGAATTAGTTTTGAACAAGACTGACTTGTTGTTTAATCATTGTAGACTGATGAAACCGTGCTGGTGACTCAATACCAGTACAACGGCTGGCCGACCGTGGAAGGCCAAGTCCCGGAGGTGACCCGAGGTCTCATCGAGCTTGCGGAACAGACGCGACTGCACGAGAGCACTCCGATCGCCGTGCACTGCCACTGCGGCTCGGAACGCAGCTCGATGTTCGTCGCGTTGGCCACCCTCGTGCAGCAGCTGCGCACGGAGAGGAGGGTCGACGTGTTCGCTACCACGAGAAAGCTGCGATCTCAAAGACAGGGCATGCTGCAGACGTTTGTAAGTGGATTAGCTTAATGACTTATGGATGGGCTTGTAGCTTGGTATCAAGCAATTGTTTGCCAATTTACAGTTAGTGTAGTCCAGTGGTTAATTTTGGGGGGCGGACGATAGCGGATGCGTCCCCTCACTCGTTTTTCAGGGTGGATGCCGTCCGCCCACTTAAACATCCATTATTATATCCATTAAATATCCATATTGAACAATATAGAACTAAATGCACACAAAATAACTCACAGTATAGCAATACAATACTTTACAATGCATTGCCCCCAAAAATAAAGAATATCGAAAAATATTGTACATTTAAGAAGCAAGTAAAGCTACACCTTACAAATAATGTGTTCTACTCAATAGATGAGTTTTTAAATTATAGTAACACTAACAGTACATCATGACCCCACAAACATTTAACTTTATTTTATTATTTGAAAATTATTTGAAAATTTTTATTTCCGTAATGTAATTATGTAGTTAAATTGTGCATAGCCAAATAGACTTAGCATTATTTTTTAGTTATTAGTATTATTGTTATTATTATTTGTAAATGTTAATGTTTCCAAATACCCAAACAAGGCATAAAGCCTATGGGTCACATGCTTGTGTATGCACATGTACTTTTGTATATTGTAAATTACCTTGTGTAAAGGAAAAAATAAAACTGAAAAAAAACTGAAAACTGAAGTAAAAATTGGCTTAAAATAATGTACAATTTGTGTAGAGTAGAAAGGCACCAAAAAAATTTCGTCCTGAAATTCAAAATTTTCCCGGGGCTATGCACCCCGGACCCGCATTGTGTTGGGAGGGCCCTGCCCCCAAACCCCCCATTGTTTTTGAAAGCAATATGTTTCTCTAGCAATAGCCGGGCATCCAACAAATTAACCACTGGGGTAGAGAGTTGTTTAAAGTTACCATCTGTGAAAAAGTTGTTTTGATTATGTTTTTATGGAAACTCCAAGCATTTAATGTGCATTATCTAGGCCTGTTTAAATATTCGAAAATTTATTGAGAATATATTCTTTGAATATTCGACTGCATGGGAATTATTTGGAAACATAAAGAAGTTAGGTAGGTATTCAAAAATATTAGACCGATTCTCGAATTATCTTAATTTTTGCTGTATTTTTCTCTTATTTTTCAAAAGAGATTTGACTTTAAAAATGTTCAATTCCTGTAGTTCCTACATTCTTCATCCTTCACTCTTAGAATTATGAGATAATTTATATAATGTATTAGATATTTTGTCCTCTGAATGTAGTTTCTAACTATTCATTATTCAAAATATATTTGTTTATTATTATTTGATATTCATATTTTAAGTAAAAAATTACTCTTCACACCACACCCCTAGTATTAGCTTTACATAGGTACAAAGTAAATTGCCTTTTTGTTTTCTAATTTGTATAACCTCGCACAAAAAGCCGTTGTCATTGACTGCTTTTTCATGTTTTTGTGGCTACATTTGAACATTTAGAGGAAAATCCTTTATTGTGATGAGAATATAAAAGAAATCCCGAATCAGTAACCTCAGACTTATTTTTATTTTAAACCATTTTCATGTAAACTAAATTAATGTTGTAACTTCAAACTTTTTCTATTTTCTTCTATATTTTGTGATACAAATTTCATTGTGCACCCTCAGGCCCAGTACGAGTTCTTACATCGAGCCATCGTGAACTATGCCGACCTCCATCACCTGACGGAAGAGGCCGAAGAATAAACCAACGGAACTCAACAATGCCACTGTCCTCACTCATCAACTGCTCTCACAATAGGCGAAAAGTCTCAAGAAAGCCTAGGCGTGATGGAACTGACATTCGGAGCTGAAATCTCTGGCGCAGTGGCTATACCTCCAACGCTCATGTACATACACACTCAATTCTCAAGATACTCGTCTAGTCTAGTGGCCATGTATGTAATTGTATTGTCATTTGTATAACCATTTAATGCACCTATGACCTAACCTAGTGCTTTAGTATACCTAAGCTATTTTGTTTTATATCCATTTTATCTTCTCTACTTTTAATTATTTAATAGGTTTTTATAGTATTATACAAAAATAGGTTAATACTTAATATTACTATTCCAATTTACTTTTGTATATAAAGGATGCAGTCAATTTCAAACGCTATTGTGTTGTGTCTAATCTCGGTGCCATAAAAAAAGTCGTGTATAATTAGTACCTCTACCTACCTAATGTATTAACAATTTAATTGTTATAATAACTTGATTAAGTGGATTGAGCTGCCAGTGAAAGGCTTGTAATCCAGAGGTGGATCTGTCTTGGTAACAGATGAACTGCAGCTAAAACAACTAGATATATGCAGGTGCGATCGGGTCGTAAAGCAAGGAATCTTCGAGTCTGACATGTTAGATTTTGCCTGGAAAATGTGATGACTGGGAATTTTTACTGGATTTTATTAATTTAGTAATCATTAATAATAAAATAAAATACAATAATAAATTATTTGTTAATCTTTTTCATCTCCTATAGTACCTATATTCCATTCTTTCAATTCAAAAGAAATCCCCTAGATTTCGAGTCATTCCACGCAAAAACAGCAAATCGATTTTTTATGTACGAATTTGATTTTGTTCATATTTGGTACGTCATGTTACCAAGCCGAAAGAAACACATGGCTCTTTCAGCGTTTTTCCATATTTTGAACGGTGTTGGAGAAATGGGCTCCTCAAAAAGTCATTTTTGGGTGCAGCCTTGCTTTTCTTAATCATTTTTATCTTTCCTTCAATTTTTTAAGAAATAAGACCTTAACAGCCCATGCTCAAAAGAATTGCGTCCGCAAGTAGATATTTGCAGATATCAGTCCTCAACATCACAAGACCGTGTGTGCTAATAATCTTATGGATGGAATCCAGTAGACTCTGGCACTTGGGTCGATAAATCTAGAAATTCTTTTGAGCATGAGGCTGTAAAATGAGAATTTTGAATTTGGTGGTGCAAGCGCGAACGATTTTGCCGCATGTTGGTGGCACTTTTTTGGATACAATTGGAGACAAAATGGGCTAACGAAATGATTTGAAATTTTAAGCATGATTAGATAAAAGACAAACTTAGGGTTATCACTTAGCACATTTTTAATTTTTTGCTTTATTAATTAGTAATAATTAGTTGGTTTTGTGTGAAAAATTGTATTTTTTCTTGTCTCGATGGGTGCCGTATGAAATGTAGTTTTAACATCAATGTGACATCAATATCAAATGTGCCAAGTGATAACCCTAAGTTAGTCTTCAATCTAATCATGATTAAAATTTGAGATCAATTGGTTAACAGGTTTGGTCTCCAATCGTATGGGAAATTTCATCGTTTTGCGCTGTTTTGTTGAATAACCGGCGCCTAATTAACAAGGTACGAAGCAAAAATGAAAAAGTGCTACTAATATACAATCAGACTGATCATGTGAACTTCCTATCAAAGTTACACCCACTTATGAAACAATTTTTCCTCTCAATTTTCTAAAACGACCAAGCGCTTGCACCACCTTAACAGTTTGAAAAATGAAAAAAATGTGGAGGGGTTACCAGATTTGTCCTTGAACCCCTCATAAAAAATATTTTTTGATATTTAAAAAAGAATGTGTTTATCCTTATTGTATATTAAACATCCTACCAAATTGTAGAGTGGTAACTTTTACAGTTTGGAAGCTTCAAGCTACATGACAACCTCCTAATAGACCATGAGCCAGCCGAACGAGACTCTAACCACCCTGCCATGGAAGGTTTGAAAAAGGTTTTGGGTATCGCAAAAGTACTTGTTACAATTTTGCCTCCCCCCCCCCCCCCCCCCCCCCATCACTATCATGTAGCAATTTTCAATTGTCTCATTCTGTCCTTCTTTCTTAAAAGTACTTGCATTTTTAGGGTATTTATACTGTTCTGTCTTTGCATTTAGCAAAGACATATTATTATGAAAATAAATGTGTACAACATATTTTTAAATATGTAAATTTATTGTATCATGCTACAATTATAAATAATACTTGTCAATGATCACCATGGAAAATTGTCAATGGACAATAAAAATAAATAGTAGTTACTGATTAATGAAATCATCACATTTGATGAGCTAAAAACTAATGATAATTACTAATTTTATATCGGATAGGTACTAAGAGTGATGCGGAGCGATTCAGATAAATGACCGTTGGCCTTGCCTCTTAGTATGTTCTTTGGCTAGGTACCTAGGTACTCTATGATTATACCCATTATACGGTCTCGTTTTAAGAGCTAAAATCTAAATAATATATTTATATCGGAGACTTAGAGTATATGCCGAATGATTTAGTTGCATGGCCGAGGTTCTCCGTGCTTCTTTGTAAAGTCTTCGGCTTCTTTAAGAAAAGCCCTCTTATTCTTTTGGTGTTGATCGGCCAGGTCCCAGCGTAGTGAGTTGCTTAGCACAGGATTGTGAAGCATTATGACAAGGGCTTGTAAGACTGTGAACAAATTAATACATCTTATAACTGGTATTCAGTGTTTCTTTGCTGATGATAAGCAGAAAGTTACAAAGTGAGATCATTTAACATAGGTACCTTGTTCTATATGGAAAGCAGGCTTCCAGTGCTCGGGTTTAACCAACTGTAGACTGACTTGTCCATTCTCATCAACGTTCGGATGATAGATCTTGGTTTTGAAGTTAATCTTAGGGGGTTTGTTGGGGTATTCCGGTGGCAGGTTCACCTCTACTCGGAATGCACCACGTTTATACGGTGCCCTGTCCTAAAAATTAGTAATTGACAAATGTAAATAGACTTTTTAATGCTACCACATGATTAAGTTTAAAAAAATTGTCAATCAAATATACCTACAGGCAGTAAAAGAATCTCCAAGCTGGCATTGCTAAATTGTACCACCTTGAATTGTTTGCCATCTTTTTCCTTGATGTGGCGTAGTTCCTATAAGATGAATGAAAGTATTATTTACCAAAAGGTGTTGATAGTTTGCATTAATTAAATCGGTACCTAGGTAGGCTAGTATACCTAGGTATGTTTTATTCATTATGTAGAAGTATAGTAGGTAGGTACCTACCTAGGTAGTAGTAGGTACTACCTACCTAGGTAGGTGGTAGGTCATAGGCCTATCCATTTTGTTTGATAAGTATGCAACTTTTACCTTGCTTAGACTAAATTATTGCTCTGTTTTTTCTTTAAAAAGTTACAGATAGTTGACAATGTTTTGTCAAAGTACCTAGGTAATTGAATAATGTAATTAACTTACTCTTTCCACTTTGCTTATCGGCGCCATCACAAAGCTTTTTTTTACAACAGTAAAAACTGGAAAGTGTGTTCAGAAAATGCGCAAGAAAATATAGATGGTTCATTATTATTGAATTCAGCCTAGAGGGGCCCAACCAATAATGAACATAGTCTCAATAATTCAAAGCCTCTATGAGTGTAAAGAAACAATTTGAAGTTATTTGAAGTTTATTTCACTTTATAAAATTGACAATGTTCATACAAGTATTATACTCTGTGATAACTGATAATAAATAAATAAATAAATAAATAAATAAATAAACAACAGTGGAAAAATGAGTTGATCGAAAGCTGACAACAATGGAAATCAAGGGAAATAAAATTTGGAAGGAAAACATGAAATAAAGAAACTTATTGTATAGAATTAGGTAATCCAAATGAGAGTGGCTATTTTCACAGTATGTACGTACGATGAAAATAGCCGAGATGCTATTTTCACTGTATAAATGGAAAATCTCAAAAATATTGACGGCAAATACCAAACTTATTTTCAAACCACTGAGAGTAGGTGTAATTGTTTCGCATTATGCTTTTTGCACGGACCATGGGAAGAATAAGTACCTATTGTTTACATCATATGACAGTCCCTTGTACTAATCGTAATGTGTCTCAAAATGCACCGAAACATAATGTATTTGGTATAAAAATGTTAGTTGGGACTTCGCCCCCGAACCCTCTCCCTTTGGCAGTGCATTTTAACAAATATCAGAATGGATTGCTTCCCTAATTTATTCTCCGAGCGAGACTAATACTTTCAACCCTAACATAATCATACAATTTAGAGTACAAAGGGAAGACAGATTTTAGTTCAAAATCGAGTTAAAGTGCACCAAATTCAATTAAGAAATATAAAAAAATATGTCTGCGTGACCACGTTTTCTTGGCGACCTCTCTTGATTCCCAATACCTTTGTCGTGACCGTTAACCAAACTCACCTCCTTATAATATTGCCGGAAAATCATATCTTTTTGTGTGGCGCCTGCCATCAGATATAAGTTCTCAACGCGGATCTTCAGCCACAATGTTTACCCAGGTCTGCACCTGCATAATTCTTGTATCCGACTGGAAAGTTAGATCTAGGCCATAGGATCCATTCTGCATTCATGACCCTTATTATATTGAGCAAAGAACCCATATTATTTTGAGGACCTACTATGATCTCTATTTAGTATTTCTGTATAATTAATGTGTTTGTTATTGTGTTAATTTTGAATAGCAGTATATTTTGGAAGTTTTCAGTCACTCTCGATGAGACACACAGGGAGTAGAGAACGGCATGGCGTCGCTATTTATTCCTCTGCGTATCTAGAGTGAATCTAACACAAACACATAGTAACATTGCCGAAGCAAGTTGACTCAGTCATGAAGCTTTGGACTTGAAGTCTAGATGTCTTGGGTTCGATTCCCGTGGCTTTCATTCCACATGTTTCGTAGCAGAGAGGCAAATGTTGGGAAGGTTCTCCACTAATAGATCATGACTGTCTCCTTCCCAGTTCCCACCCTCCAGCTTTACCTATTCTTCATCATTATCTCCCTATCTTCATTATAATCATTCTTCCGTTGATATTATCCGAGTTGCAGAACAGTGCGACGTTAAGCACTAATTAAACATGCATATAGTATTAAAATCAAAACATATAATCGAAATTGTAAATTAAATCAATTACTGAATCTTATGATCAGCTTTTACACGATTGCTTCATTGCAAGTTTGTTAATTTTTGGAATTGAAATCTGTAAAACAAGACAATTCTTTGAACTTCTACGTAAACTTATTTATTATTAGATAGTACAATATTTCGTCCTGTTTCACAGGACTTCTTCAGGACGTTTGAAAAATTAAATGGAAGGAAACAAATGAAAAATTGACTAATCCTTCGCATTGTACAAAGATTCTAAAAATATCAAAAAACAAGATAATAAAGTTACATTTAAACACCATGGATAAAAATTATAAACTAACTAAATAACCTGTTGCCACTTTTCTTGCATAATTGACATCTTAAAGTGGACAGCCATACTTTGTCGAAGTCACAGCGTGGTTGACTGATTATGTATATTCTGTCTTCGTTGAGGCAGGCCATGGACGCAGCTTCTTTGAACCTTCCTTTTCCCCAATTCTCTTCCTTCCACAATCTTTTTGTCTTGGCCCATTCGACGATATGGCAGTTTTCGAATGCATGGTGTGCAAGCAGAGAAGATTGGAGTTCCAGTTCATTCGGGTTTTTCCTTCGGGTCTTCACATTTCTGTCATATTCATTTATTCTTACATCAACTGGCCTCTTCGTTTCCCCTACGTAGACACTGTTACATGAACAAGGGATTGCGTAAACCCATCCTTGTCTTTCTGGATTGGATTTTCCGGCTTCGTCTGCATTAGAATTTTTCTAAGAGTTAAACTGGATTTAAAAGCTGTTCGTATGTTTACTTGCTTTAGGATTCTTCTGATGGCGTCGGATATGTTCGAATAAAATTCTGACGATAAAGTGTTTATATCTGATCCTCCCTTTCTCTTGGTAGTTTATTAGCATTCATAATACGATTTATCCAGTTGTTTATGGTATCCATTAAGAAGAAAGGATACTTTAATTATCTGCAATTCTTTTTGATGCCATCGAAATTGAAATCTGCTTCTAGCTTGATGTACCAATTATGAGAATAATACCTATATCATGTTACATATTACAATTATCCAATTAAATTCTGCATAATTTTGAAAGTGATCAATGCTCGTGTTCTCAGTTTCGAGCGATCAGAACTTTGTGTTGCATTCGCCTCCACTGTTGTCATTCTCCACATGCTCCGCTGCCTTCGCCGATGAACTGCTGCTTGAGAATTAATCATTTTGGCAGGTTGCAACTTTAGCAATATGTAGAGGACATATTCAATATCGTCTTAATAAAATTCCCATTGCTCTAAGCTAGGCAGGGTGTGTTACATGAGTTATGCCATTTTGGGAGTAAATAGTTGTTATCTTTAATACTGATTGTCAATCTATGAATAAAATTGTTCAAATTTATTGTAATAAACGGATATTAAACTTGACCTTAATTTATGTGAAATCTCTATTTCTGGAGTATACTCTGGCATCTTTGCTCTACATCCATCCAACCATCCAACTACTGATCCCTCTCAATGTTCAGAAGACTAGAATAGTGGTATCGAACTCACGAACCGTAGAGTGTGAATTTCTCTCTATTAGTCCGTCTTACCCTAACGTGGCAGTAGAATGAGATTGTTTTACTTCGATAACATATACAATATGTTTCCAATATTTCTTTTGTGTAAATTCGTTGTTTGAATTGAATAAGAAGGACAGTTTTAAGTGTTTTAGGAGTTACTTGTAATCTAGGCATAATCAAAACAGTTGATTTGCTGATAGATTCCACTGCCACGTTAGCGTGGGACGGACTATAGAATATTTCATCTTTTACAGCTTTCATTTCTAATTCAATGTATGTACTATAATTTATAATAATTCTAGCATATTATTATTATTTCCTATATTTAGGTACAATTTCTAGTAATGTTATACTGTGCCCAGGGTGCGAATTGATGGGGGGGGATGGGGGGGATTCCCCCCCCCCCCTCTCTGGTTTTCCCATCCCCGGCTCTGTTTCTCAATAAAGCATCCCAAGGGGGGATAGATTCTCCTTCCCCCCCCCCTCTGTAAAATGTTGACTTTTAATCTACGAAACAACAGGACACTTTTTTCAGATATAAATCTAAAATTATAAAAATAAATTGTCACACAAAACAACTGTCAAATTGCCTTTATTAGCAAATAAGCTGTATCTGATAAGATTTATTTATTCCAAGATTAATTTTACTTGCCCACCACTTCTGATCTCCCTTTAAATTAAAAGCAATTCCTCTTTTAAAATGCCATATGTCGTGATGAAAAAGGGCTTCAAACAGTGTACAGATCACTTAGAAATGCACCAAATCCAATTTTTAAATTCAAAATTTCACGGGGCTATGCGCCCCGGACACGCATGATGCTGGGGGCCCTCCCCCCAGACCCCCCCCCCCCCCCATCCTGTTCGTGAGCAATCGTATTTTTCGCCTTTGCTATATTTCCCAACATTCTCGGAATTTTTATTTTTCCTATCCCCCCTCTGAAAATTGAACAATTCGCACCCTGGCTGCGTCCTTGAGGCATCCATTTGATAATGACAGTGTTTTCAATAAGGTTCTCTTTCACTCTCTTGTTCTCATTAGAAGGTCTAGTTATGCAACCTGTCACACAGATATGTACAGCGGGTTGCATAAGCGGGTTGCGTTAGCCATTTCAGAAAACTCGGTGTATTACAAATTACAATTACTGCAATTTAATTCCGGAGTTTAATTCCTCAGTTTAAATTAAACTCAATCTACCTTGACTGCAGTTTTTAATCTATAACGGTATTATGGTCCCTAACTTGATCAAGATTGTAGCATCAACAGAAGCGGAAGTGACGTATATTATTTCAATTATTATATTATATTATATTTATATATTATTTCGAATTATCGCAATATATTTCGTCAAATCCACAAATAGACAATTCGTAGTTCATTAAACGGTAGATGGGTGTATTACAAAATGTATAATAATATTGCAATTTATTCAAAAAAACTGTTATTGTTTATTTTCTTAGCTAACGTTACAAGTACTTTTATGAAAGAAATCACTATTCTGATTACTTTTATTTTGTTAAATTGGTAACACTTTCTCTTTTTCATCCTGCTGAATGCTGGTGCCAACTTCAACCTCCTCTGTACTCTGTACTCAGACGCCATTTTACCTTCCGGACGCATCGCAAGTAACGCGTGCTTTACATTTCAAAACACCTACCAAAATCTCTGTAATCTCCCGACACCGCGATCATGTTCTCATCTAAAGGAAAGTGCTCTGCCGGAAAGTTCACGTGTGGCTGCCAGAATAGCGTGTGTGTGTACCCATATCATCTGGTTCTGCTTCTACTCGTCGTCATAGCGTTGGGGCTGGCTTACTACTTCATGCGCAAGCGACGTGAGGCACAACGGTAAGTTCCAGAACATGACATTCTCTTAGAATAAAGCATTGCAAGTATAAATTATTGAAAATAGACATGTTTATGTATTCGATGGACAAAATATTATTCTTGTGTGATAATAAGTTGTCAAGGAATCTCTATTCCAAATCAGACAAAATGTCCAACATCGAAATTGCAAGAACAGCCTATGAGACAAGTCATGTCCAACTCCAAGTCCAAGTTAATGCACTCTGGCGATGTCAAAACCTTGTAAGCTACCTACCTACTCTAATAATCATAATATACTTTGTAAAATCATGATAAGACTGGTTTCTGATAGCAGAGTAAGTTCAAACCCCCACCCAGACCCTTCTTCAAATTTGTCCTCATCTTCTGGAGGGTGGAAAAGAAGAAAATTGTGTTCAAGTAACTCCAGACTCCATTTTACTGCCTGAATTGTAGTGAGACATTTCCATGCAAGATTTAACATTGCTCATAGTCAAGTATACGACGGATTTATAAACTACCCTATCTATACCTATAAAGTAGAATGTCTGTCTGTCTGTCTGTCTGTCTGTCTGTCTGTCTGTCTGTCTGTCTGTCTGTCTGTCTGTTCTTCATACATTCCTATACACCCTTTGACCGATCTCCACCAAACTTGGCATGGAGTTTCTATAGGGTCCTGCGCACTTCGTAGGGTACGTACCCCCATCGCCAAACCACCCCTAATTGAAAAAACCACCCCAATTGAAAAAATAAATTGACACTTTCGGCCATATACTCCTACACCATTGACCGACCTCAATAAAATTTTGCACACATGTACTTCGTTAACCTGCCCACATTTAAGGCTACTCACCCCCTCCCCCAAATTACCCCTAATTGAAGAATTTTAAAATAATAATGTATTCACGTCGGGCCACATTCCGATTCCTACACCCTATGACCGAACTCAGCAAGAAGTTGCAAATGTGTACTTTGGGAGCCCTCACATATAGTAGGCTAGACACCCCCTCCCCCAAAAAATATTTCATGACCTTGACTAATTCTTGATCGCAAAACATGACTTCTGCATGAAGCAACTATACTTCCCGGAAACTTGGCGCCGGTATTGCGTAACCACTTGCATCATCCTCTAATCCAGCGGCCGAACATTTTGATGACGTTGACGAATTCTCAGTAGGGTGTGTTTTATTGTTTTTGGTTTCACGCGAGTCAGAACATTCTGGATCGCCGTGCCGTAAACAATACTTTTCATAGTTACCTACTCAATACAAACGCCCATGCCGGGTACAAACAGCTAGTAATTTCTATACGAAATAAAGTGTATTGAGAACTCCCTATTGAATGTGTACCTATACTTAGTTATAGTATAGGTACAATTTTGCCAGTGAAGTGTGCAGGGTATCTCTTGAGCTAGATAGGTGCCTACTATAGTAAGTAAAAGGAATTGGAATAAGTTGGTAATATAATTTATTATTTACTAGTAGCAAAATCGTTTTTTATGACCTCAAATTAAATATCAACTACAAATTGAAAATACTTGTCCTCCTGTGGGACCATCTCCCAGTCCCAGTCCCAGTCCCAGTCCCAGTCCCAGACACGATGATGTGGCCAGAAGACCATGTAATCTGTCCCAAGCTTGATACCAGGACTAACAGCATATCTTCTACATTGGATTTCCTCATTGATAAGTACCTATTGGAATGCTGTAAAATAGATTTTGTTTTCGGATAACCTCAGTAGGATAATAATGATATTACCTATAGGCTGTATTTTACTTTATGGCTGTATCAAGTGAGGGGGTCAGGAGGAAAGCCAAGCAATAGTGTTTGTTTCAAAAGTGTACAATAGGTAGGTATCAATAGTGATTTAAAAAATAGATAAGTGCCCTTTATAGTTCCAATGCTAAGAGTTGGTTTCGTTGAAAAAACCATAAAACCCATAAAAATCATAGACTATATTGCAATAAAATCCATCTCCTGAATAATAACAGGATAGTTACAACCAACAACCAGGATATATGAAATACTTCATCTCCATTGAAGAAAAGGTCACTTGAATATCTTTTCCTCTGACAGCCTCAATTGAAAATATTTACAATTTGCGGTTGAAATTAATAGATATACGTACCTTTCCTAGTTATCGTACCTATGCACCTACTTATTAACTTAGTAATTGAGTAATTACTGCTGCTGCAGTGCTAATGTGAATAGAACTTCCTCCAGAAAAATGATGTCAACTAGGTATTGTACTCACTCACAACAGATCTTTCGCTTTAACATTTCTTATTATTATGTCTTTATTTTGCATGAAAGATAGTACAATACAAAAATGGCGATATTCAGACACATTCGTCTGTTCTTCCATATAACCATATAATCTGTTTATGTTCTAGCCTAAAAGATAAATAATAAGCATACATTGAAAATAACAAACACAAAATAAGATAAATGATATAATAAACAACTATAATGTTAAAATAGAGCAGTGTTACAGGAATATCTATTAGAATATTAATTCAAAAACTAACTAAGATTGAACACATCATAACAACATAATAGTATAGGTACCTATAATCTAAAGCATCATTTTGCATAATATGAGAAGAAGGTAAAAATACATTGCCATGAGTATGATAGGCCAGATAGGTTTCACATATTTTGGAGTTACTCTTAATATAATATTCTGTTCTTGTTCTCTAAGAAGTAAAGTTTTATATTCCCACTTAAATATTTTGGCTGACGAAATTTCTTTAAGAGATGCTGGAAGTCTGTTCCATATTTTTGGACCATGTATACTAAAAGAGTGGGATGATAAGGAGTTGTGGTGGTTGAAAAGTAGGTTATTTTTTTGTCTTGTGTTGTAGTTGTGTAAATTCTTTGTCAACTGAAGTTTTTCGTATAGATATGCTGGTGACTTTGTGTTAATGATTTTGTGAATAAAAGTAGCCATGTGGAGGATCCTGCGGTTCTCCATGTTCAACCATCCAAGCTTGATGAGTTGTGGAGAAATCTGTTGCCTGAAAGGAGCATTCAAAATAAATCTCACACAAGCATTTTGAACCTTTTGTATTCGTCGTGAGGTAGTTTTGTTGATGTCTATGTAAACTATATCACAATAATCAAAAATAGATAAAACTAGGGATTCCGATAAAAGCTTTTTTGTATTGATGGGCAAATACTTTTTAAACCTATTTAGATATCTAATTATACCCTGTGCCTTATTGCAACTTTTTGGACATGTTCTTTCCAGCTCGCATGTCAGTTTGGAACCATCCATACACCTAAGTTTCTAGCTACATTTTCTAATTTGATGTTTACCTCTCCTATCCGAACTTTATGGGTGGAGTTTGTGAAAATATCTACAGATTTAGGTTTACCCAGCGGAACCAAAATTGATTTATTTGGATTAAGGCACAGACTATTACTTTTTGAATATGTTTTAATTGCGATGAGGTCAGCATTAAGATCTGCAATACAGTATTCAATTTGTTCGATACTCTCGCATGGAATGAATAATTGTAAGTCGTCCGCATATTGGCAGACTTTACTAAATTTTACTACCTGAGGAAGATCGTGAACATATAAGTTGAACAGGATCCATTCCATGGATCCTTCCATTTTCTTCCATTTTCTTGGAAGTCTCAAGATGTTTACTGCTGCTATAGTCTGAACTAAATACAGAAGTTTCTTGTTAGTAAATCGTCATGCAACCGCCGACGAATCTGGAAATAGATACACATTTATTCCAAAAGTAGAGGGATTATTTTCTCAAGAAAAAATGTCTCCAGACAAATTACGATGAAACCATACCACGTGACATATAACAGCATAAAACTATTATACATTCTCGTATGGTTCAATTATAACATTATGCGCCATTACTTTCTTACGTGGCTGGTGACCCTAAATTTTGGAACGGCAGTCTTATTCTAAAAAGTGTTAGGTAGGTATCTTTAAATTGAGGCTATTCTCAATATTTTTCACTCCTATTGCGGTTTTAGAAGCAATAAAGTCCAATATTCAAGGATCTTCTCATGTCTCCCTGTATTATCTTATTGCGTAAAAGTGGAACTTCAAATCAAGAACATATCAAATAATTAAATCATGCGGTGGGATCAATATTTTTGCTAGTTGTAGGTAGGCATGATTTCATTAAATTGCTAAAGAATTACAACAAATTCTCATTTTTCGATATCCTGGAACCCCCTTAAAAGAGTAGGCACTCTATTGTTTGTTCTCTGTTTGTTGTTCTGTTTGTTACCTACTATGCAATCATGTCTTGCCCATCTTATGATACAGCATCCTGTTTCTGCTGACATAAAGTTACTAAGTTTGATCTGAAGCTTGTGTATTTCCAAAGGCTTGTGCAGATATCAACAGTGTTTTCATGTGTAATATGGTTCATGTTTCAGTGAAAGACATGACTTGATGCAATCCGTCAAAGAAGCCGTGCTGCGTTCAGCCCGGGAGATCATGGCCGCTCGTCAGACTAGTTCGCTTTATGACGATGATTCCGACGACTAGAAGATTCTGCCAGCTACACGTGGAGGTAGGCTCATTAGACTGGAGACAGAATATGAGGAAACCTGTATTCATACTTATCTGAGGTCTACCAATGTGCCCTATACTGATAACGTAATTGATTGTTCATACAACATTTTGTAATATATACAACCAAAAAACAGTTGTTTTACAAAACAACTAATTAGAAGATTTGCTGAACATGTAAAACCAAAGGGACTCCCTATAGGCAGGGCCGTATTATCCATAAGGCAGCATAGGCAGACTGCCTAGGGCCTACAAAAATTTTGGAGCCTACGAAAGTGCCAGAAAATTGTTTTTAAAGTGTCAAAAAAACAAAAAATGCCCTGCGGGGCAGATTTGAACATGTCCCTCACCATCCCAAAGTGCAAAATTAAAAAAATATTTAAGATTTCAACAAAATACACCTCATAACGTCTCAAAATTGATTTCAAAGAGTCCAAAAACCAAAAAAAACCCTGTGGGGCCCCCCACCTACCCCTTAACCCGTCAAATATTGTTTTCCTTGCCTTGCCCCCACTTGCCAGAAATCCTGCAACGCCCCATGCCCATTGTTTTCTTCAGCATAACACTAAAGACCATTGATCGTCTCCTCGCTTATTATTTTACAAATGAACCACTGGAAAAATTAAATTTTTTCGGACAAGTGTGTGTGTGTGTGGGGGGGGGGGGGGGCTACGAAAAAAGTACTGCCTAGGGCCTAAGAAGGTCTTAATACGGCCCTGCCTATAGTAGGCTCTCTAGGACTCCCCATCTCACCTTTAGGTAGTCCTGCCATCTAGTCATTTTTTTTTTTTTTACCTTTATGGTTTAATATTATTTGTATGACTGTGATAGCAAATACATTTAAAAAAAGTAATAAGATTCTTCAAAATAGTGCATCTGTTTCTACCAAACAACCAGGTTATCATGAACTTGTGACAGGGTGAAGCTGGGCAACATCTTCTGTGATTCAATTCACTTCAAATGAAGCAATTAGTTCATCAGCTTGAGTGCATGTGAAATTCATGTTTGTGCTTGTGTGATTGTTTCAGAGACTAGAATGGTGTTAACATCTGAGAAGAAAGCGACAACATGATCAGCGCAACTCACAACCGGACACATCTGCAATAGATTCACCTGCCATATACATCAAAACTGAACAACATTACCTGCCTTCATTTCAAATTTGCAATAAATCATTCACACTAAATATCTATGTGTGTACCTAATTAATTAACCTAGGTATTGAATTGATCACGAATACCACATTCCTTAAGTATAGTCTTTCACAAGATAGCACATATTTCAGGCTAAAAAAACATTGATATATTTTAAAATCAGAATTATTGCTTTACATTTAAATCAGGGGCCAATACAAATCAAGTTCAAACTAATTATTACAAATTGAAGCTTTGAAACGCTGAAATATCTAGAAAAAATTGGATCCAGTTTAATATTTTTAGTTGCATTGAGTTAGTTAGTATTGTTTAATGGCGCTCAACAATAGTTGCATTGAGAAAGACCTCATAAAAAAAGTTATCGAGAATTTTCCAAATGGATGTACCTAGATAAAAAAATATGAAGAAAAATATTAAACTTTTGTTTAAATTATATAGGTACTTTATGATGAGTGTAAATTGAATGCTAATTTCAATAACAATTTCCATAAATTATTTTAAAAGTAATTCAATTATTATTTAATGCGACTAGATATTAAAAGAATTAAAATCAGTTGTTTCCTCTTTAAGCTGGGGTTTGTCTTCATCAGAACAAAGTGTTTGAGCAGCTAGTTCGGTAGTAATGGGTACAGGGAGATGAACAGTGTCAAACTCAGCATCCTGCATGAACATTCATTGTGTGAAGTTGTCTTGAACTAGCAGGGAGATGCTGTGGTACATGTTGATTATCCTAAGAGACAAGCAACTGAATGCTGTTGTATTACCTCACTTCTTCAATCCTAATATAGTTACTTCCATGTGAAAACTTTGTGATTTCTAAGTGGAAGTCAGCGTTGCTCTCCACATTGAGTACATTGAGTTTCTTCAAGCTGCAGGTGAGACTAAACCCAGAATCTCTACTTAGTCAGAGCGAAGTCATCTCTCACTGTTTCAATCATCAGATGAGACCCGATGTCCATTTGGTGAACTCAACAATGAGTAATTCTACCTTTATCCAATCTTATTTGTATTTAGTGACATCATGTTATTTTGAAAGTGAACAGTGAAATTGCAATATAGATTGATTACTTTATTTTTTATTTTATGGCCGCTAGTCGACTATGTGGTAATATAGAATTAGGGTAACATACATGGATACATTGTGAAAAGGTGAGTCTAGAGGTTGAAGATTTACATTATGGATACACTGCAGTGCTAATTATTATTAAGTTAATAATATTTGGATACATAAATAAATAGTGAGGAACACTATTGTGAGTTATTTACATTACTATAAGGCTAGAGGCTAAACTGCAGTGCAGATTATTAAATTAGAAATAGTGGGAATACAGGGGATATATGAGAAAATGATGATACAAGAAAAATAGTGAGCCTGACGTATTAAGACGTATACGACTAAACTACAGTGTTAATTCTGATTTTTGGGGATAAACCATTCATGCGGTCCTTGGGGAAATTGTTCCACAGCCGTGTGATTTGACCGAGGAAGGAGTGACGGCCCGTGTCGGAGTTGAACCAAGGCATGAAAATCTTAAGGCTATGGTCGTTCCTTCCGTAGTACGTAGTAGCAGGGCGATTGTATAACTTCTTAGCCGAGATAATGGATCGTTATCGATACCAATTGATGAAAGTAAACTATTAATAGCATTGTTAATCATTTGAATTGTGAAAAAGCTACGAGGATAATGAAATATAATTACATTATTTATCTCAGGAAGTCGACTTTACGCACTTTGAATTGCTTTACCTTCTGATAAGCTAAAATACCTCAATCAATTGGTATCGATAACGATCCATTATCTCGGCTAAGAAGTTACCCAGAAAAAAACACTCCGTGTAAAAAAGGCAGCCAAGTCTCTTTACTTTAAAAAAATCAACACCGAAAAGGAGTGATATCAAAAAAGGAGCCAAGTCAATGACATTTCCAAATATTTAATCGTATTTTTGAAATAAAAGTATAAAAACCGAGAAATACTTTACAAAAGGACTTAACGCATCGTTTTTTTAAAGACCTCATTCAATACTAAAAGTGGAAAGAAATTTACAAGTATAGTCACATTTTCCTCTTTCTATTCGAGCCAGTATCTATGAAGTAATGGCCGTTACTAATGTTATGCTAATGTTACGTTGCCGTTTAGTAATGGCTATTTTATAGTTTTGTCAATGGCGATAGAAGAAAGATTTCATGCTGTAATAGATAAGTAATATAAGGGTGGAAGAATTAAATAACAATTTAAAGTGGGCTCATATATAATTCTTAATGCACTGTTGTGGTGATATTAGAAGGGTATCTTTTCATAATTTGATCTTAACTGAGGTAAATCATGAAACGTTGTAAAATAATTACTAACTATCTGTGGAACACTTTTATATATTTTTGAAGTGTCAAGTGTATAAAGTTAAAAATTTTAATAGAAAATCAATGTGACTGTGTACTTTGTGAAATGTATTGTTATAAGATGTGGAGTAATATAAATTTATTTCATTCTGAGAAGGTTTAAAGCATGAGACTTAATTTATTGACCACGAAACAATATTACGAAGATAACTATTGTGTATTTATTACAAACATAGGCAACAAGTTTCATCGCGACATATTCAAATAGAAAATATTTTACAGTAGGTATATATAATATGTAATTGAAAGATGTGTCCCTATTATTCTAAAAATTCTAAATTACGGTTGTATATCAATGGCATATGCTTATGAATAGAAACATTTCTTTAAAAAAACGATGCGCCAAGTCCTTTTGTAAAGTATTTCTCGGTTTTTATACTTTTATTTCAAAAATACGATTAAATATTTGGAAATGTCATTGACTTGGCTCCTTTTTTGATATCACTCCTTTTCGGTGTTGATTTTTTTAAAGTAAAGAGACTTGGCTGCCTTTTTTACACGGAGTGTTTTTTTCTGGGATATCACTTCTTTTGTTAGTTTATTCATACAGCTTGTAGCACATGTCGGAGCAAGGATTAATTTCTTAAAAAAATACGCCTCAACCGATTTGGTTACTAAGAAAAGTTGCGTTTGGTATAAGCTTAAAATGATTATACAAGAAGAATAGCTTTAGTTCCGTTCAGCCGTTTTCGATTTATGACGTCACTTCCGGTTTTGAAATAGCGGCCGAAAATAATGTCGTCTTGAATTCATAATTATAAGTCACACATAATTGCATAATTTGGTTGCAATCGGTACAGCCGTTTTCGATATATGACGTCACTTCCGGCTTTAACAACGGCGGCCGGAAATAATGTCTTATTTAATTAATAATTATTAGTCCTACACATTTCCAAAATTTGGTTGCTATTGGTACATCCGTTTTTGATATATGACGTCACTTCCGGTTTTAACAATGGCGGCCAAAAATAATGTCTTCTTTAATTAATAATTATTACTTATTAGTCCTACACATTTCCAAAATTTGGTTGCAATCGGTACAGCCGTTTTCGATTTATGACGTCACTTCCGGTTTTAACAATGGCGTCCGAAAATAATGTCGTCTTTAATTCATAATTATTAGTCCTACATATTTCCAAAATTTGGTTGCAATTGGTACAGCCGTTTTCGATATATGACGTCAATTCCGGTTTTAACAATGGCGGCCGAAAATAATGTAGTCTTGAATTCTTAATCATATGTTCTACATATTTACATAATTTAGTTGAAATCGGTAAAACCGTTATCGATATATGACGTCACTTCCGGTTTTAACAATGGCGGCCAAAAATAATGTCGTCTTGAATTCATAATTATTAGTCCTACATATTTCCAAAATTTGGTTGCAATCGGTAAAGCCGTTTTCGATATATGACGTCACTTCCGGTTTTAAAAATGGCGGCCGAGAACACTGCAACCTTGATTTTATAATTATTTTCAAAGTACGTTTACTAATATCTATTTAAAAGTATAAAGTGGTGAATTTAGTGTCATTTAGCATATTTATGACGTCATTTAGCATATCTATGACGTCATTTCCGGTATAGGTAATAAGAAATCAATCTAGTTGATACTTCATGAACGACCATCTGAATTCATAATCCCTATATTTCCGTAAAATCGGTCATGCCGTTTGTAATATATGATGTCACTTCCGGTTTCATTTAGTGGTTCCTGCCGCCATTTCCGGTACCGTTAATTTGTTTATTCATTTTTCACAATTGATTTTTCAAATAAATTGCAGAATGAATACGCAGGAGCTAGTTCTGTTGCAATTGGTACAGGCGTTTTAGATATATGACGTCACTTCCGGTTTCAGGAATGGCGGCCGAGTACACTGCAACCTTGAATTTATAATTTGTATTGTCTATGTTACAATGTAAGTTAATTATGTATGTATTTTAAGTATAATTTGTTGAAATAAGATAAATATTGCGTATTTATGACGTCACTTCCGGTTTAAAAAAAAGAAAATAATTATTTTATTATTGACAATTCATATAGATGACCATCTAAATCGAATGGCGCTAATTTCGTTCTAATCGGTCCAGACGTTTTTGAGATATGACGTCACTTCCGGTTTAAAAATGGCGGCACAAAAATTCACAAGAGGCAAGGTATCATCAGACGCCAAAAGTGCATATGTGGTAAAAATTTCAGGTTGATTGGTTCAGCCGTTTAGGCTGTGGCGGTGATAGCAACTTTTTCGGGAATCATCTGAAGAAGAAGAAGAAGAAGAAGAAGAAGAAGAAGAAGAAGAAGAAGAAGAAGAAGAAGAAGAAGAAGAAGAAGAAGAAGAAGAAGAAGAAGAAGAAGAAGAAGAAGAAGAAGAAGAAGAAGAAGAAGAAGAAGAAGAAGAAGAAGAAGAAGAAGAAGAAGAAGAAGAAGAAGAAGAAGAAGAAGAAGAAGAAGAAGAAGAAGAAGAAGAAGAAGAAGAAGAAGAAGAAGAAGAAGAAGAAGAAGAAGAAGAAGAAGAAGAAGAAGAAGAAGAAGAAGAAGAAGAAGAAGAAGAAGAAGAAGAAGAAGAAGAAGAAGAAGAAGAAGAAGAAGAAGAAGAAGAAGAAGAAGAAGAAGAAGAAGAAGAAGAAGAAGAAGAAGAAGAAGAAGAAGCAGAAGCAGAAGCAGAAGCAGAAGCAGATGAAAGCGGTGTAATTTTCACGATTTTCACTGCCCTCTAGGTCGTAAACGGCATGACTGGTTGTTGCCGCGTGATGTATATGTTGTCAGGTGGGTCATAGCTCAAAATTAAGACATTTCACAACAATGAGAGATTTTCCATTGTTGAGATCCAGTAGGCCGAAAATGCTATGTTGTTGCCTTTAGTAAAAGTAGTTGGTCTGCTCCTCAGTTTATATAGGCATTTACGGTATGTTGAGTGACTGTGAGTGTACGGTACGACTTGGCTGAGTGGAGCGACCGCTCCACTAGATACAATCGCACTGCTGGAGCGATGAGTTGATCCACGTCCGCCCAGGCTGGGAGACCAGATATGGTTTTGAAGAGACAGCCGAGGGCAGCGCGGGATCTTCGCCGGTGTAGTAATTCCCACTTGAGTCTGTCTTCATGGTCTTGCTTATGCTGAGGCAGAGCGATTTAGTTCTTTGGACCATCGGCGGTGGTTGTCCACTACATGTCGGGCTGCTTTATTCTGAACTGCTTCAAGGGCATGCTTCTGCTTTTCAGTGTGTGGGCTCCACACAGCACTGCAGTATTCGAGCAGGGGACGGATGCGGGATGAGGCACTTGTAGGCATGCTCCTTGGTTGCCGGCAAACTCCCTCTCAGGTTCCGCATTACAAAGTGAAATAGCCTTTTGGCGTGTGACTGTGTTAAGCTAATATGGTTGTTCCAGGACAGATTGTATTGAGGGTTGATGCCGAGATATTTACAGGATTTGGATTACATTGATTCCAAAAGTCCAACGGAAAATCGAGAAAATTGACTTCGGTCTTTCCAGGCGCGTAGGAAGGGGGATTATCCCCCCCCCCCCCCCCACTCAAGCAGAATACTTATAAAACTTAAAAATTAAGTTTATTGTCCGAGAATCACTTAATTTAAAAAAAAAACGCCCTTCGGGGCAAAATAGGTAGTTATTCTACCAGAATCTATTTTAAAACGGTTTATATTCGAAAAAATGCCTTGCGGTGCAACAATTGGAGGTTTTTTTGCTTCAGTTTGTGCATTTTTAAACCCCGAATCACTTTTAACTGGTCTAAATTCTAAATAACGCCGTGCGGGGCTGAAACTGAGGGGCTTCGCCCCCCCCCCCCCCCCATGATGAAAGTAGTTCCTACGCGCCTGGGTCTTTCTACTTCAGAGGTACAGATTTTATACACTGAATAAACCAGTCATTATAATTGGCGATTTAAATAAGAAGCACATTACCCATGGAACTGCTTTGCAAATAATAGAAACGGCACCACACTTTTAGAACACTCTACTACCAAGAATTCCAAATACACACACCTGAGAACCGACATACCAGACTTCTAGGAACAACGCTTGTCCCAGAGTGGTTGGACTTAGCGCTAACCAAGGGAGTAGACTTCGTCTCGAGCCTCATGTCTAGACCATGTCTGATCATCACCCAGTTTTTTATACTACACAGATAACTGGAAAACATTTCGTCTCAAACTAAATAAAAATAATATCTCTAATCCTAGACACTCAATTATTTATTAATATCATATTATTTATTATTATTATTATTATGTATGTATTTATTAATTATCTCATGGACATTTAATACACTGGTGGTTATGCATCCAGTCACACAGATATGTACTGCGGGCTGCATAACCCCGCTCCGTCATGTCCATGGTTCGCTCGTCCTATAAGGTGCTATAAAGTTTACAAGTTTCAATATTTTATTCACTTCAGTGAGTAACACCTTTAGGTAGAGCAATCGATCGATATATACAAAAATAATTTTTCTTGAAATTACAAGTTCAAAAAACGTTTTCCTACATTTCAACTATTTTAAGACTCATTTAATGTCCTGTAGTTTGCAACTCCAGTCCAACAATGCATTTTCAATTGTATGTCATTATAGGATGAACAAAACTTAAACATGGGAGGGAGGTATAGGAAAATCATTTCGAATTTGGTTTATAAGTTTTAAAATAGCACACGTTTGTATTGTTTTCAATTTTTTCCTGATTGTATGCTCATATTATGTCTACATATGAGTCTACCTTACATTGAATACTTATAGAATTGTTCCGGCATGTCTCTATAGTAACACAACGACGGGCGGGAGAATTGACTGTTCATCTTGAATATGAAACTTTACCTCAGAGGTAGAAGGCCGGAAGTCTATTGCAGTCATTCATGAGGAGAACTTAAAAACCTGTAAATCTGTCTTCATATCCCATCATTTGTACAGTCATGTCATTGTGTAAGAGAATACCTTGACTATAACTGTACTTATATAGATATAGATAGATATAAATATAGATAAATAATAAATATCTATAAATAGATATAGATATAAATATAGATAAATGATCCACGGTCTGCAGTCAAGATGGCGACCTACAACCACTGTTTAGTGCTTTCTTATCATAAGATAGATATAATAAACCATAATATCAGCTATCTTATGATAAGAAAGCACTAAACAGTGGTTGTAGGTCGCCATCGTGACTGCAGACCGTGGATCATCTATCTTTATTATGTAATATATGTGCAAATAATATGTATGTATTTGATAATTAGAACTCAAGTATTGTATTTATGTATGAATACGCGTAAGCGTGTATTTTTATAATATTTGAGTGTATAATGAACACTAAAATAATGTTTGGATTCTTTTCACACCCTAGATAAAACATAATGAAAGTCGGACACTTTTGAAGAATGGAGCTATTACCAAAAAAGTTCAGCGAATTGAAAGTTATCTTTCTACTGGATACGAATTTGATTGAACACTCCCCGGCACCCGATGTCCATGCTCTACAACAGTTTCCCAAAGTTCATCAAGAACAAGTAGGATTGCACGCCAAGTCTGTGGCAGATATTAAAGTTTTGTTTGAATTGAACGTTCCAAAAAGATTATTGATGGATTTAAGAAGTTAAAAAGACATCAATCGTCATCGGATAGTAATATGTCTGAAGGTCATTCCTCCGAATCAAGTGAGAGCCTGTATGATCCATTGAAGATGGATCCATTGATCAATTGATTAATCTGCAAGCAGCATCTTCAAATAGTGTTTGAGGATCAGAAGACGATCAGGAAGAACACATTTTTTGTCACAATGTCACAATTTTGAAATTGAATAAAAAATTAATTGGCACATCCACGGATATAGAATTTTGGCAAATTTTTTATATGTTATAAACTATTTAATTTTGGGTTGATTGGTGTCAAATAGTATATTATTTACTTTTATTAACGATGACATCATGTCAATTGTCCTTGGACGCTTAAAAATGGGAAATTTTACCATGTTTTGGCCTCTCATGACCTTTGTACGACCTTTTTAATAGTCAAATTTATTTTAATTTGTTGTACTAATCATAAGCTTTCATTTGATATGCTACTCGACTAGGTTGATATAATTTGATAATTTGAAAATGACAACAATGAGTTTTATCAAAATTTTGAAATTTGGCCCAACCACCCTAATCAAAAGTTGGAGAACTTTTGATATGTTTTAGACAGCAATGTTCTGTATCGTTTCACACCAAAAAACCTTTAGTTATAAGTACCTAGTGGCTAGGAAATTGGTATAATCTTAGATTTTGCTCTCAAAATAAAAATTGCCCTTATAAACTATATGACAGATTCATTAGCCCATTCATGTTCAAAGAACAATTTATGATAACTTTTAATATGTTATAATCAGATTCATATCGGATCGATTAATATAAAAAAGTATGTTATGATCTTTATTAGGGACGAAGATACCGCATTTTCCTGGAATACTTAAAAAATGTGATTTTGACTACTTTTTGACCCCTTTTGACCTCTGTATCAACTATACAATGGTGATATATATTTTTAATAATTGTTCTTAAGATAAGCTTTCATTTGATATGCTACTCGACTAGGTTGATATGATTTGATTATTGGATAATGACAACAATGACTTTTTGACAAATTTGGCATTTTGGCCCACCCACCCTAATCTAATTTCGGAGAACTTTTCATACGTTACAGAGGTGCGGGTTAGGCCCCTTTTTGCAGCTTAGACTCTGGACTATTGACCGTGTATGGGGCCATGGCATCTACTGAGGTGATGACTTAACTCGGAAGGTCGCACAATAATGGCTCTAAACTGAAAACTGTTGGTCGCAGGAAATTTTGTAAAATGCAAATTGTTCACAATGAAATTGCCTACAAATTTTAATTCCACATATTTTAGTCCAAGTCCACGCGTTTCGTAATAAATTGAGAGCAAAAAAACACATAAACGTGATTGGTCAATTCCAACAATGAAAAAATAAAATGTCATTCACGGCGTATTTTTTTTTCAAGTCTCCACATTTAATTTAGTTTTAGTGAATTATTTCATAATTTGTCAACCTTTCCTCTACCAACAATTAAATAATTTGTAAAATTTACGTTTTCCGCCATATTTTCTAAGATGGCCACCAAAAAAATTGAAGGCACGTCAGGTAATATTAAGAATGATGTAAACAATCGATAATTATGAAAAAATCGATTTCGGCACTCCAATCGAGCGGAAAGCATTTTTTCTACACTTGAACCTGCACTATTATGGGGACAAGTGCATGATTTTCCATAGAAGAATATTTTCTACTATTGTTTGAGTTTGTTTCCTTTTTTTTAGGAATTTCATGACAGCGCGACACTCAATTTGTGGCATTTTCTTCGAGGTGGACTTGCTTATTTGCAGCGTTATGATAAGATAATTTTATTTTTATCTAGATAAAGATAAAGATAACCAGCAAAAAAATTATCTAGATAAGATAATAGATAAATTTCCAAGAAATCATCTAGATAATAGATAAATATAAAAAATAATTATCTAGATAATTGTAATAGATAATAGATACAAAAAATTACCAAATACTTAAACTGTTCCCCAATTTTTTCGAATCCTAAATTTGGAACTCAAGTTTTTTAAAAATGAGGTCGTCAAACCAACCTAACTAATGTGACTAAATAAAGATGATTTTCCTTTTTCATATCATCTGACATTTGAGGTTTGTGCATGTTCAGCTTTGGAATAGTATCTCGGTCATCCCTACGCACCCTCCCGCCATACAACGGAGATCGTACAGTGGTATACCAGCACATTAACAATTAATTGAATTGCTTATTATAATAATAGAAAGAGTGGAAGAAAGAAAAAGGAAAGAAAGATCTTAAGAAATTTTTGAAAAATATAAAATATTTTATTTATTTTAAATTATGTTTTTCAAATAGGTACCTACTCACCAATCTGATTTTAAAAACATCCGAAATATGTGCTATCTTTTGAATGAAATAAAGAATAATGGTAACATGATCAATGCATGATCAATTCAAGAGGTTAATTAATTAGGTAGTCACATAAGATATTTAGTGTGATTGGTTTATTTGTGAAAGTATAGACAAAGCAATCAGTTGATCAGTCGATGTTTATGGAAAGGTGTGATCCTAATGGAGCTATTACAGATGACGTGCCCGGTTGTTAGTTGATGAGCTGATCATGTTCTTCTAAGATCACCATCCTAGTCTCTGAAACAAGATCACAATCACACACATTAATTTCACATGCACTCAAACTAATAAAGTAATTGCTTCGTTGGAAGTTAATTGAATCACAGCAGAATGTTGTCCAACATTTCCCCTGTCACAAAGTGCATGATAACCTGTGTTGTTTTTTGTAATATTTTGAAGAATACAACTAGGTACTTGGTTGTAATTTGTATATTAAGTTATAGAAAAATATTAAACCATAAAGTTTAAAAATGTACAGTGCTGTTTTTTAATCTCTCATGAGGGGATGTTGAAGTGGACAAATTAGCCATGGGGGGTTGAACTGTCATATTCCCCATTGGGAATGCCATCCCCCCCTCCCCCCCCCCCCCCCCCCCCCCGCCCCACACAAGTACAATTCGACCACTCATTCAATTTATTGGGTAACGTTTAAATTAGAAACTGGAGCAAAAGTAAGTTTTATTTTAAAAGTCAGTCATGTGCAATGTTAAATCTTGAAGGTAAATATAACAACATCTACGATTAGGTCCAGAATTTCAATACATACTCTGCTAAAACCAGTAATTAACTTAATACAGTCACTCTAGGAATATCATTGTTATTGCCATGACAATACAGTCCTAATCAACCGTTTAAAAATTAGCAGAGTTCTGATAGACTGTCCATTAGACGGGAAAACAGAGGTTAACTACCTGTTACCTACCTCATACTAGCCCCACTTCTTCCACTAGAAGACGAGGAACTGTTTTGAACATTTTCCAGTCACATGTTAGAAGTATTTATATTTTCAACACTCATGCTTTTTATAATGTTATATTTTAAAAGAATTTTCTAGTCAAGAACCTATACGTTGTTTGTTCTTCATTCGGCTCTTCGGTTTTGAAATTGTAGACGACAACTGCTATAATAGCGATTACCACTACAAGCGTCAGCAGAAGGCTCAACATGCAGAGGTTCTTTCGACATCCAAATACAAAGATGTTCCTCTTTGGTGACAACATGATGATCTCTAAGATTACACTATATTATTTAGTTCGATTTAGTTATAGTTTTGGAAATGTGAAGCACGCGTCACTGTTGAATGTTGAGTCTTGCAATGGCGGCTGAAGCACGGACAGAGTAGGCTGAAGTTGGCACCAGCATTCAGGGTGGAAGTGAAAACAGTTTCACCAATAGAACAAAATAAAGTAACCAGAATTTTGATTTCTTGCATCAAAGTCAGGCGCGTAGGAAGTTATCACCCCCCCCCCCCCCACATCTCGCTAAGTCTGACCACCAATTTGTTGTAATTTGAGCAGTTCAGCCTTTGAATATTTAATCGTAAGGATTAAATACTCAAAGGTTCAGCAATCCAGAATCATTTTTAATTTGATTAAATTCGAAAACCCCTTCGAGGGTTGTTTGCTTCAGTTTGTGTATTTTTTATCCCCAGAATTACTTGTTTAATTTATAAAAAAAAAATCATGATGAAAGCAAAGTTATTTATATTGTTGATATAAACATAAGTAGAGGGGGGGATACCCTGGCGCCACAAAGGATGCCGCCGTCAATCATCATTAGTCACGGTCAATTAGTCAAAGGGTGCCGCCTATTGTCCTGTCAATCATAATCACACGAATAAAAAAGTGCATTCAATCAATCAAAAACAGTGCATATTAAATCCAATCAATTCCATTCAATCAATCAAAAACTGCATATTAAATTCAATCAATCAAAAAGTGCATTCAATCAAGTGCATATTAATCTTGGTCGTCAGAGGCGCGCGCATTGCTGTGTCATCTTGGAATCAGTAACTCACTAGTCTTAACTTGAAAACGCAGGTGTAGTACTACGTAATCGTGACCAGGTAGTGCAAGGGTGTGGTCCTTTTGTATCCAACAACATCACTTGACATTGAGTAACCATCAATAGGAACAAGGGTTTAACTCTATTGTTAATGCTTACGCCTGAGTACGTATATAGTGCGCTTCGTTGGTTTTCTTTAGACTAATCTTTAACGGACTTCCCGTCTTAAACAATAGAAACGAGGGTGCGCTGCCCAACCCAAAGACACAGGTGCTTCGAAATAACAACTGAACGAGGTGAAAGTAAAGGGTACTCTTGGTGTAGATCACTAACCGCATATTTCCCAATTTAAAAGTGTAAAGTGGTAGTGGTTCGATCCCCGAGGGTTCTCCTTTTTTATTTTCCAGCGCTTATCTCTTTTCAATTAAATTAAAACGATTTGTTGTTTTTAAAGGAAGAGGCGGGGTTTACTCAATAACAAAATAGATTTCCCATTAACCAGTATATTGAATGAAAAAGTACACATTCATGAAAATATTTAGTACCTAATACATAATCAATTATTAGAAAAAGCATCCCACCAACCACTTTGGTACTCTAAAATATTGTCTATATCCAACTCAATCATCACTTCACGTACACTAAATGGAATGTCCTGATCTTCAAATGCTTCGATCCACTTTCTTGCAGTCGATTTTGGAGGTACACTTTCAATAAAATCATCGTCGTCACTGTCTAAGCACTCGTCCTCAAACATTTCCCAGTACTCTTCAAGTGTATTCCCCCCCAGCTATCATCCTAGATTTGATCCTAGGTTACATTGTTAATTTTTATGCTTACATTTACTTTTTGACATGTTTTATCTTGTTGTTGAACAATGCTGCTCTCTTGCGGTAGGAGCAGAACTTTACAATTATAGGCCGAGCTGGCTTCTCATCAGCTGTGCCCTCACCCTTAGACCACCCCACGCGATGGCTCCGGTCAATGTCCCCCAGGGTGAGGGCGACGCCGGCGGTCGCCGCTACCTTCAGCACCAGCTGGTCAGTGCTCTCGCCCTCGTTCTCCGAGATGCCAAAAATTCGTAAATTGTTCCGCCGTTGGTATTGCTGAAGATCGTCAAGAGCTTGGGAGTGCTTTTCTTCGGTTTTTTGAAGAGTTTCCTTCATCTCTTCCTGGCTGGCGATGGCTTGCTCAAGCTTAGCAATGTGAGGCTTTAGAGCTAGCTCGATGTTCTCAGCTATTATGAGCTTGATGCTGTCCATCATCGAGCTCACGATCGCGTTCACGATGTCCTTGGAGCTGAGCGCAGTTTTGATGCACTCGATCATCTTGCTCGGACAGAGAGCAGCCGTCACATGTTCCGAGATTTTAGCGGACATCTCATTTGCAGTAATTACCTTCTTGGAATCAATTTTTGGCGGCATCCTATTTGGCTTTAGTGCTGATTTCTTTTTTATTTAATTTAGGTTGGTACTACTGCTCTACTATGGTGGTGAAATAGGTGGTTCTTTATACTTGCAATGGGTAGTCAACAACTTTCCACGGTCCTCGGTTCCCGTATTATACGATATAAAGAGAGTTTATGAAACTAACAGTCTATAATCCCTACTAATCTTAAGAATCATTTTACTAATTAAGCACATGAATGAATGGACTGATTGACATCTCATTCTTGACAAAGAGCTCCTGAATAGAAGCCTGGGTCCGGATGGGTAGAAACTCTGATATTTTGCGAATACGAGGTAAGGAGGCGGGTTATTGGTGCACACGGGCTCAAGTATTACTTGTTCAAGGAAATCTTCCGCAAAAATGGAGATAATTTCATTCTCTTAAAGACTTACGAATCTATGTGAAGATTTATTTATATCGAATTATTATCATTGCCTCATCCCAAAATTTTCCCAAAATTTTTGAAATAGTTTCTGGAATTTTAGAAACTATTTCAGAAATCGTTGTTTTTTTAGTAATGTATTGCGTCTCCCACAGAGCGAATATTAACATTCCGCCACTTCCCTGCTAAAGAGACATTTTTCGGGAACCTACATAAAAAAATCAGGTCAATCGGAGACATATTGACCGGATAATATTGGAATGAATATTCGAATATTTGGGAGTTAAAATCTTACTTTCCAGCAGCTAGTAGAAGGGGGGGGGGGGGGGGGGGGGATTTTGGATCGCTTACAATCTCGAGAGCCTGTCACATTAAATCATTCTGCGGACGTGACATTTTATCAACAGGGCGGCGGTGTTCAGTGGTGTAGTCGAGGGTATACGCGGGTATACGCCGTATACTAACCTAAAAAAGTATTTTCACTGGAAAGTATAGGAATCCTGCTCGTGACGTTACAGTTGTAGAAAAATGGAGGCTGTTATGGTAGGGGAAATGTGTCAAAGCTCTAAATAATAGCAATAAATCATATTTATCAGATGAATATTTAACTTGAACATGTGTAAAGATAAATATTGCGTATTATTATTAGCTTGTACTTACTTAAATATCTTTCTTTCACAAGTAATCACTCAAAATATGAAATTTGGATTGCCGCTGTCAGATTTGTTTTTCCCTATACTTTTGTATAGGTTACTATGGCAACCTTTTCTCACGCAGGATGCCTATACCCAAAAACTTAGATGGGGTATACGCGGGTATACGCCGTATACCTAAAAAAAAATTGCTGAAGAGCAAAGATGTCAGGAATACTTAATATTTTTGTGGTGTTTTACGTCTAGTTTCATTTCGTAAGCAAAAAAGCAAAAAACTCTAAAAAGTTAATTTCAAAATGTAAAAAAAACAAAAAGCGCCCTGCGGGGCAAGGTGGTGCCATGCCTCCACCACCCCAAAGAGTAAAATTATAAAATATATTGAATATTTTAACAAAATACGTCTCATAACGTCTCAAAATGGATATCACAGTGTCCAAAAACCAAAAAATTAGGACTACACCACTGGTGGTGTTGGATAGGATAAGTTGGTCGCCCGCTCGAGCGCCGGTATTCGTGTCCAGTTGGTGGGAGTGGAGGTTCAGATCATTGTTTATAACCATCGAACTATTCGCCTGAGGCTGAATTCCAAGTTTCGTAATAACAACGTTGGTAATATGATCTCATCATGGACTTTTAACACTCCAATGAACATAAAGTACGTGTTTTCAATTAAAAATAAGAAATTAAATTATATGAATTACATACCTGATGGCATGATTTGATCTCATTTGATATCTCACACGAAATTTAATTGACCATAAATGTATTAGTGGCCTCTTCTAAGTTAATTTTTTATTACTAGTATTTTCAGATTTATGGAGGTTACGGAAATCTCCCGCAAAAAGGAGATATTTTCATTCCCATTGCGCTAGAATAATGTTGATAGACTGACGAATCTACGGTCAGTTAGATCTTATTGCATTATATCATCCCTAAATTGACAAACAAGGCTTACATTTTAGAAATTATTTAAGAAAGAAAACGATGATTTTTACTTTTTAGTAATTTATTGTGTTTTTCAAAATGCGAATATCAACATTTCGCTTGTGTGCGGGAAAAGAGACCAACACAAATAAAAAAATCATGTCAATTGGGGAAATATTGACCCGACAATATTTGATTAACTATTCGATTATTTTGGAGTTGAAATTTGTTGTCCAGTAGCGAATATCAAGGGGAAAGTTTGGTACCGCTTACAATCTCGGCATTCATCATGTGGACTTGACATTTTCAGGAAATAGGAATGGTTCTGTTTATGTAACAACTCATTTTTGCTTCGAGTAGGATAGAGATAAGTAAGTTGCAACATAATCTCAAGAGACCAAGGTCTGACCAAGGTAAGAAAATGGAGTAGGTATTCTACTAGAATTGGCACATAAGTCTGGTGTATTACCTGATGGGATGATTTTATAACATTTGATATCACAATAATATTATTAAATTATTACTAACTCAATACAAAAATGTTATTAAAAAAATATTTGATTGTCTATTCAAATATTTTGTAATTAAAATTTGTTGAAGTTGAAGTTGTTGTTGACTTGTTGAAGACCACATTTGACCTTCGACCATATTTAGTAATATAGGATGTTTTATGTGAATGATTGTTTGTTTTTATCTTCTCTTGCTTTTGTGTTAAGAAGTGTACCGCCTCCGTGTTATTCAGTGTTCCGTGGCTTGGCGCTTATAATCTTGATCCCAACTGAGTTTTTCAAGTAAAGGTCTTACTGTTGCAATGTCTGCACTTACAAGGGTACCTCCAAGCACTTCCTTGCTGTAGGCACAAGTAGAGATGTGAGCCGGAAATATTTCCACGGAAATATTTCCGGAAATTTTCCGAACTTTATTTTTCCAATTTTTCCGGAAAAAAAAAGTTTTTGAATGCTTACTTTAGAAGTACTCAAAGTTCAGTTTTCAAACCTTCCGTGGCAGTGTGGGAAGGGTCTCGTTCTGTTAGCTCATGATCTACTCTTAATAAGTTGTGGAATATAATGCAAAAAACTAGTACTATTTTTAAATTATATCGCATAACTTCCATACCGTACAATTTACCACTCTATAACTTTGCAAGGATGTTAAATATACAATTAGGATACACACAGAAAAAAATATTTTGTTTAATTCAACTAAAACCTTATGTTTACGTGATTTAGTGTCTATATTTAGTTAGATTAACTATAAACTTTACTTAATCCAACAAAATCATTTATTGGTTTAACTAAATAAATATAGTAAAATCAATCAAAAAATATGTTTACTGATTGTATTCTTAAATTAGCGAATCTTTTTGGTTAGTTTTAGAATATCAAAAGTTGATGTTGGAATTCACTAAACAGAGAAGCTTGATATAAGTATATTTCGGGGAAAAGGATGACAACCCGGTTATTTGTTTTATGATGAAGTCTGTGATTGGTCAGTTTCGTCACGTGATTTCTTCCTTGCGACGACGTACTGCCACCGGCAGTTTGGCCGGCACGGCAGCCATTTTGCACGCTTCTCTCTCTCCAAGCAAGCAAAGCGATTCGTTTCATTATTGTGATTAAAATGCACTTTTAATATTAATATCGTCATGCTATGCGGATATCTTATCTTGAAGAGTTTGAACCTTACAACATTGAAGAAAGACAACCATCAAGACATATTGAACGAGCAAGTTGTAAGAAAGAATTTCAAGAGGTAAGAATACTCAACACTACCTTGCCAAGACTCATTCATGGTATGTAATGGTTTGAGGTTAATGTGTCTGTGTCTAATAAGTAGTTTCCCGTTTGTATGGACGCACCTACTTAGTTGTAAGAATTAGACACAAAAACAATGACCTAACGTTAGAATCCACCACATAAAATAGGTACCTAGGTAGTAAATACCGCATGGAATGGTCCTGCTGCGGTGTCGACAAATCAGTCAATTTTTTGCTTTTCACTCTGCAACAGTTTCTAGTAGGTACTACTACCTAGGCTAGTAGAAAGTAGGTAGGTACCTACCTAAACATAAGTGCATTTAATTCCGAAGTTATATTTGCCTAGGTATTTACCTCTAGAACTTAATCAGAAATACATGTTCATCAATAATCACGTGCGATGGTAGGTAGTTTAGGTAAGGTAGTCTAATTATTTGTCTTTAATCAAAATCCGAAGAACAATCTTGCACCTTACCTACTGCACATTAAATGTAATGAATGAGGTAACCTAGGTACTTCCCTATTCATTACATACTTTTTTTCTGGATAACAGGATGCGAATCACCCCAAAGACGGAGGGAAATCAGTACGCTGCATCGCTGTCATGAAACCAGGGAGCGCAATCGGTAAAGCTTCCGGGCTGATCTCAAGAAGAGCACATAATGAAGCGGACATACTTCCCTCTACTTCGTAAGTACCTAAACTAAGTAGGTGTAGGTACACTTAACAAAGCAAAAAAGGATCGCTCAATAAATCTGATTTGTTGAAAAATCTAAGGTCACATCATTAGAAGCCAATCGGTTTGATCTCCTTGTCTCACTCTAGTATGTGACCTCTCATTTTAATAACAAGCATACATAGCGTGTTATTGAACATGCATTAGATTACAGTCATTAGATTGTAATGTAGGTAGTCGGTATCACAGACGAAATATTGAAATAAGAGAAAATTATCTTGACTCTTAAGACCATGCAAAATTTTAAATTGATTGGACCAAGTCAGCTGATTTTAACAATGCACATACATGAGCACCTAAATTGCATAGGTACAATGCACCTCTCAGCTAAAAAATTGCAAAATTTCACCATAGATGAAGTTGTGTGACCTGTAGTACCTATCCAACAATGCAAAACAAATAATAAGAAATCGATAAAGAACAGAGGTCCGAGCAAAGTGTCAAAAGTCCCCCCCACCCCCCACCCCCAATGAAAGTGTTAAAGATAAAGTCGTGTTAATTTTGTAATGTTGTTTTAAAGATGATGCTGTGTTCGAGAACATCAGAGCCTGGTGTGATGTGGCGACAAGCAGTTCCCTGGTCGCTGTACAGCGATACCTAGTATAATGACGGTCGGTGACTTTCATCGGAGGATTTTCCATCTTGGGGGCTTCAAGTGGATATGTATTGGTACGTTAATTTCCAAGTTTGTTTTTACAACTTTTAAAGTTTGAAAAGTCCATTCATTCCACTCAATAACTAGGTAAGTAAGTCCCATCCACGGACTTTCCAAAATTCTACTTTGCATTTGATGAAGCTCTCATTTTGGTTCTAAGTAAAATTTTAACAAGTTTGAAATGAGATGAACATGTTGTATGGAAACATTTTGTGTGGATTCTACTTTCATTTTCTCATGGAAAAACAAAATTAATTTAAATTATACATTCTATTGATACCTACAGTTTACAAAATTATACTACTTGAATTCTCTGAGAATATTATGTCAGCTTCTATGTTATTGTTTTGAAAAGTCTGAGCGGACTTGTTGTGTGGAACGGATTTGCTTTGCAAGCATTGTTTGTTATTGAACATGACAAACAATCTTCCAAATTTGTTCAACAATAATTTTTATCATTATAAAAATTTTGATCATTTGATTATTTTCATAATTTTTTTTATTGAGTGGAACGGTCTTTTCAAAACTCAGAAGCTGACATCTTCTCAGGGAATTCATTGTAAATTGAAAACTGTATCTAGAGAATATGTACACTCAACAAATGATTAAAACGGTATTGAAAGAAATGGATTGTCTGAAAATCAAAAAAGTGATAGCATTATTCGCAATGCAGTCTATGCTAACTCTTCATCTAACTCTATAGTAGTTGAGCTCTGATTTCATTAATAATAACAAGGATTTATTGTCACGGAACCTGACCAGCAGCCAATCAGTTTCGTTCAAATGATCTCGTTTAATGATTTCGATTGTTTCGTTCATGATTTGTTGGGTGTACAATTTAAAATTAATTTTGTTTTTCCATGAGGAAATGATAGTTGAATCTACACAAAATGCTTCAATTATTGGACCATTTTTCTCATTTTAATGTTGTTAAATTTTGTTTAAAATCAAATGAGCTCCATCAATATTGACCTGGCTCTAAAGTAGACTATTGACAACTTTAATGTTATAAATGTACATAAATATTCAACATTTAAGGGATTGAGGAGCCCCAATAATATGTATGTTGTTTATATCTACTTCCATTTTTGGTAGAGATAAAGATGTACATTGTTTTAATTGTTAAAATATATTGTACTCTTTGCCAGTCCGTAAACATTTTGTTGCTGAAAATAACAGTTCCAATTAGAGAGCTTAGGCCCGGTTGTACCAAGTCCCGATAAAATTAGCGGTAGGATTTATCGCCTGAAACCATGGCAACAGCCAATGAAACACAGCCATCTAGACTGCTAAAGTTCACTTTAAGGTAGGTTTACAGCTTGACGCTCGGCGCTCAACGCTAGCGCTGAAAGATGAACATGGTTTATAAATCTTTGACATTGAACGCCAGCGCTCAGCGTTGGCCAATCAGGAGGCTCAACGGCGAGCGCTGAGCGCCACACGTCGAACGAACGCCGAGCTGTAAACGTACCTTTAGTCTAAAGTGAACTTTATCTTACTTATCGGGTCATCGTACAACTGGGCCTAAAGGTACGTTTACAGCTCGACGTTCGCTCAACGTTTGGCGCTCAGCGCTCGCCGTTGAGCCTCCTGGTTGGCCAATGCCGAGCGCTGGCGTTGAAGGTCAAAGATAAACTATGTTCATCTTTCAGCGCTAGCGCTAAGCGTCGAGCGTCGAACGTCAAGCTGTAAACGTACCTTTAGAGAGTTAGATTATCTTCAAAGGGCCAAGAGTTTTCACATTAATTCGTATTCAATTCAAAGGCTCACTTATCAACGCGTTACACCGAGCGTTTTCCTGGTTTAATTAAATTTAGTTTGGTCAAATGACCAAGAATATTTGTCCGGTCAATTGACCTTGAACTATCCCTAACTATTTTTATTGTTTTCAGACTTCCGGAGAGATTTTGACTTCCGAGTGGCGAACGTGTGTGTAGATGGAGAAACTAAACCCTTTACAAGCAGACTCGTCAACCATTTGTCATCTTCATTGGCCCCGACATCTCTGCAGTCGAGACGTCTTCATCGACCCGATCCAGTGCAAGGTGTATTCTTCACCCGAGTCGTTGACGTGTGCATTGAACATTAGCTATGAACACTCGTTCCACCGTAACCGATTCTGTTCGTAACGCACGGTCATTGCGTATGATCATTGATTGGGGTTTGATGACCACGTGCGAGTTTGTACAAAGTGCGAAGACTTATGTTCTCTTTGAATCAATGCATTATTCTATTTTGTTTCTACTTGTGTGTTCAATGTTTGTAAGTGTAAATAAAAATGTTTTACCTACTACATTCTCAATGTTTGTAATTTCTTGTTTTCACCAAATCATTTTGTCCCAATAAACAAATTATTTAGTTAAATTAAATTAATAATTCATTTATATTAACTAAAGCATATTGTTAAAACAAGAAAATAATTTTGAATCTTAACCTAATATGTATGTAAAACTAACCAAAATATATACTTAAATCTAGTTTATAGAGTTGATATCTTAGATTCAACTAAATAATTATACTTAATTCTACTAAAAGCATAGAGCTGATTCCGTAAACCAAGATGGCCGTACTAAAAGTTATTCTTAAATCTACTAAATAATATAGTGAAAACAACTAAATATTTTAAACATAAAATATGTTTAACTTAACTAAGCTTGTCGTTGACTGTATAGTAAACATAGAATATAGTTAATTCTAATCATATTTTAGTAGATCTAAACAAATATTTTTTTGTGTGCACATATATTTTTTAACAAAATATCAAAATTCCTTATTTTAGGTGGGGGGGGGGGGGTCGTTTTTTAAGGACAAGTTTGGGCATCCCCCACCTTTTTTCATTTTTGGGCCCACATAAAATTATAATCAAATTATTAATTTTATTATCTTCATTTCTTAAAAAAAAATAAGTCTCTATCATTAACGGTAATAAATATAAAATTGTTTAGAAAGCAAGGCCCACCAGAAAATGACTTTTAAGGGGCCCGTTTCTCGGACCCCGTTCAAAATATGGAAAAACGCTGAACGAGACATGTGTTTATTTCGGCTGCCTAAGAAGTAATACCAATTATGAGCAAAATCGGAGTCATACCCTACATAAGAATTTCAAGTTTCATCATTTTTTTATGCTTTGGCGTGGAATGCCCTGGAATTAGGTACTTGATCTTTTGCAATCAAGGAGTGTACCGTAAGGTTTGTTTCGTATCATCGCTTTTAAATCTTGGTACTGCCATGATATCAGAATCGGTATGTAATTTTGGAAAAATACAGTGAATGTTTTAGTTCCTCCATAACATTTTGTAAACCGTGAGGTTCCATTGCTTTAGGTGGGTTACTCACTCCGAAAACAATATTCTGCTAAATTGTAGCATAAGATTTAAAGAAAAATTTCCTTGACACTTTGCACATTTCCTCTTGCATACAAACTCTCAAATGTGTTGTCTAGTGACAGTCTATGTGTTGTCTGTTATTGCTTATGGAAATATTTCCGGAAATTTTCCAAATTTTATTTTTTCCGGAAATTTTACATCCCTAGGCACAAGACATTACATACATTGGAGAAGAAACACTAACGCAACCTATGTGACTACAGATCGCACCACAAGCGCAGTGTTGTGATTCACATGCGCAAGCATTCTGAGGAGCGTCCACACGCATGTGGCATGTGTACCTACAGGAGTGCCTACCGTAGTGCTCTGGTCACACACAAGCTAGTCCCTTCGGATGAAAAGAGGTTCCAGTGCAGCCAATGTGACTACGGTCGCACCATAAGGGCGATCTTGTTCATCACCAACCAGTGTTGAATCCAGGCATACCTCGGGGGGGGGGGGGGGGGGGGGGGGGGGGGGGGCAGTGCCCCCCCCCCCCCCCCCCCGAGGTATGCATGTGTCCCCCCCCGGCACAAATACCTATTCAAAATACCTTCAAAATAATATGTGAAAAAACACGTAAAAATAGACGGATCATGTCAAAAACCTTCCAAAACGGTTAGAATTGAGTTAAAATTCCAAAACATTTCCGTGGCTATGCGCCCCGGACATGCATATCCCGATAAGTTCAATAAATGAACCTCTTATTAAATCACTTAGACCATTTTTTGGATATTTTGCAATTTAAAATACCCCAAAATAGCTATACACTGTGATTCAAAATTGTACCTAAACGAATGGCCTTGATCAAAACTTTTCTCGGGGGCTATGCCCCCGAACCCCCTGTTCTCCACTGTGACTTTTCAAAATATATTACGTATAATAATTGCTTTGTGCTTTGTACAACTATACAAGCATATTAATAAATTAACTTCTCCCCCCTCCCCCCTAACACCAACATAAAAAAGTACCCCAAAAAAATGCCACCCCCAACTATTCAAGTGCCCCTCCCGAGAAAAATGTCTGGATTCAACACTGTCACCAACTTAATCATTCTGGAGAGTGGCCATACGCATGTGACATTTGCACGGTCAAGAGTACCCGGTTTAGTACTCTGAAGCAACACAATTTACTCCATTCAACAGAGAAGAAGTACCAGTGCAGTCAATGTGACTTCACGTCACACCTGAAGCACCATCTTGTCCAGGCGCGTAGAAAGAGGGAGGGGAAGGGGGGGGGGGGGGAACGGACCACCCATGTCTGGAACCTGAGACCCCCTCTGCCAGAGATCCTGACCCCCCCCCCTGCTAGAGATCCTGAACATCCCCAAATATGCTGAGGTTGAATTCTCAATTTTTTTTGCTATTGAGACAAACAACTCATTACTCATTTTGTCCAACATAATCATCCTCATAAATAAAATTAAATAATGACACGTTTAACTATTTAATTCCAAGACACAACATACAGATTTTTCTTATTGATTGCTTATTGCTGTTGCTCTTGCAACCTTTTTCAAATGTCGATTCCAAAATCAAATCATAATCGATTCTCTTTCACTAGAATTCAAGTATTTCCCTGCGGGGCCATTTGGGATTTTGTCAAATAACAACATTTTCATTTTGTCTCTTGTTTCCCAAAGAATATTGCATACACACATTTTAAATTTCTTTAAAAATGATGCCAAAAAGCGTTGAATTCGATTTTTTTTATCAAGATGTAAAAAAATGCCCTGCAGGGCCATTGGGGATTCTGTAAAAACAATTTTTCTTAAGTTCCCACAGAATATTGCATATCACACATTTTATATTTTTTTGAGTAGAATGATAAAATAGCGTAAAATACTATTCTTTTGTATCAAAAATTTTAAAAAAGGACCTATTTTTTAGGGCCTTTTTAGGGCTAACTTGGGGGGCGAATCCCCCAGACCCCTTGTAGCGGCGAACTACCTTTTCCTGACAACCATCGATCCCCGATAATTTTGACCCCTCCCCCCCTCTCAAAATAAAGTTCCTACGCGCCTGATCTTGTCGTTCACCAACGCAATCATTCTGGTTAGTTATTTACACTGATGGTTTTGATGGGTTAAATATCCAGAAGTAAATTTAGTATAATAAAAAAGTATCACAATAGTTTATAAGTTTGGGATGTTTTTGTTGTACTCAGGCATTTGAATAATACCGCGCCTCCTTTTCATTGGCACAGTAACAGCCACTTGGACGTCAAGAAGAAATCAACCAAGTTGGCTGGCTATAATCTCTTCGTTTTGAACCTCTTTGGCGGATGGCAATTAATGTTTTCTGACTCTCACTCAACTCGGTCATTAATTTTTAGTGTTTACTTTTTATCTTCTCTTGTTGTGTTTAGAGGACAGAGGTGCAACTGCCTTCCTGTTGTCTGTTATTGAACTGAGCTGATTGAACTTGTTGAACGCCCAACTGAGCTTTTCAAGTAAAGGTAAGTAACTGATTACGTTTTGAACATCAGCAATAGTCGGTTCTTGTAATGTTAGGTTAGGTTTTTACTACTACAACATTGTACCTACTGGCCTAGTTGGCGAGTCGGAATTTATTTTGATTTCTACTTTAGAAAAAGATACAACTTTCCAGTCTTTTCACTTTTGTCTGATAAATTGTGAAGTAGATGTACCTACTGCTAACCGAGAAAATAATCTCCGCGTGTATCTCTCTGTAAATAGAATGGTGATGCATTCTTTCTATTGACCTTGGAGATAGGGGAACATAACATGGAGCACAGTTGGCCACTTGGCTTTTCTCAGATACTCAAAAAGACCCCAAAATAGCTATACACTGTGATTCAAAATTGTACCTAAACGAATGTACCTCATACTCAAAAAGTATGAGCAATTCTGTTTTCGGCGGTGCAAATTAAATTCAATGTCTGTTGTAATACCAACTAGTTTTTTTCATCATAATGTATGAAAATACTTGGTTTTATGATCATGAAATATTCATAGCAGTCTTCTGCACAAATAAATAATAAGTTTCATGCGTGTTTATTGCACACATGTTTGGAAAACTGCATTAAGCGATTAAACACTGTGATGGGGCACAGTGGGCCATGCTGTTACACCATACTTTATTACCTACTTTAAATGCTATCATTATAACATCAAAGCAAGTTTAAATGATGGGGTAATACATAGGAACTTTGTATTTAGCGATGATATATGATTATCCTTGAGGCTAATTATAATTTTTAGGAGAAATATGGTTCGCAAAAGAAAGAAAAATATCTTCGATTAAGGACTGATTGAGAAGAGGGCATTGTATCAAGATTAATGGACATCATTACTACATTCATACTAGTAGAGATGGTTGTCTCACTCCTATACCGATAACATTGACCGTAGTAGTGCAGCCTTTTCAGACCCTGTGATTCGGGAAATCTAGTAGGACCCGATGTGAGCGACGTCTATAGCGTGAAGATTGAACTTCTTGATGACCAATCTCTGACGATGGCTCAACCGCTAATTCATAGTTTGCACTTGATGTGCCTGCTAGCACGTAGAATAGCTGTTTTTGGACGATATTTAATAGGTGTATAGTTTATTTTATAGTTTAATTGTAAAATTCTGATATAAAACAAAAGAAGATCGTGCCTAGCATATAAATGCTACGACGGCTCAATGGGTAAATTTAGCAGTTAGTTCATATTTTTACCACTAGACGTGGCGATTACCAGCAAAGCTCAGTGACATCTGGCGGCGAAACGCTGAACCCGCTAGGTGCGGATTGAAGAACCCAACATGGCTGCTATGCACGCTATTAGTCATTGACGCTGGCCACTGCTATCTATTTGATTGTTCTTATATATAATTATGGAAATAGTGTCAAAGCACGGATATGCGTTAGGAACAAAGAGTACCGTTAGTAATAGATACTTTTCAGTGCCACAATGTAAAATAGAGCGGGAATAAATTTCTTTCATACATTTCCAAATGAACCATTAATGCGGGCAAATTGGGCGAAACCAGTGGAAATTTCATACAATCTTGATGGTTCGGTTGATTAAAACTTTTGTAGTTCTATAGTGAAATATAAAACCTTCATAATCTCTTCTTTAGCTTATGATTAATTAATTAATTGACACAAAAATCGAAATGAGAACAGAACTTATGATTGCAAAGCGAATTTGTTACTCGGGTACAAAATCTATGTGAATTTGCCCCATTTCCTGTCTAGGTTTCCATCCATACATCATTACGCATTTAAATTGCTGCCACTCTATAATAGATTGCTGAAAATTTCCCACGTACTTCATGATTTTATATAATTAAATGTCCGAGGTATCCATATTAATTCGTAAATAAAATAAAACTCCCCCAAAACTCGCCGAAAAAATCCCGCTGTTTGCGAGTTCACTCCGACAGAACTACAAATGATAAGGAGCTGAAATTTGTACACGTTATAGGACACATATGATAATTTATTGCATGCGATTTGTAGAAATATTTGAGTTATGAGAAAAAAGTTACATACATTTGAATTGAGCCTTTGATCAACAGTTTATACCTAGCGTTCGAAAAGCACACGTTAGAGATTAAACAATTTGGTAGCTTCTTATAAAGAATCAGCTCTGTTTTGCACAGAAGTTTCCATTGTTGTCATAATTTGCCATAAAAGGTGTCTCCATTTAGTATAAAGTATCTTATTGATATTTGTGGTTTCAAGAATAGAAATTGAGAGGGAAGAAAATAATTGTGTATGTGTATTCAGCGAAGATTTAGACAATGTAGGTATTTAAACTCCCGTTAATGTCAGTGGACGAAAGTTAAATACATTCTCACACATAACTCAATAAACCAAGGATAAATTCACATAGATGTATTAAAAGTTATTTCATGTTCATTTAGGAATTCATAAGTAAACATAAAATAACCCACTTCCTACAAAGTAACTGCAAACAAATCCTTCAAACACGTAATTTTGTATGGATTATTCTGTTTTTTCAAAAACAACTTCGGTAATTTTTTACATTTTTCCCATTCAATAAATATGTTTGAAACTTACATATATTATATGTCAGTATGTTTTCTAAAATATGTTCAAGTTTCAAACCCCTATCTTTAATAGTGTTGATGTAGTGACCTCTCAAACAAGGGGATGTTTTGCGCCACCCGGTATAAGAATAGCACACAGCGCGTGAAATCTCCACCTGCTTATCCGCACCCGGTCCGCCATTCGCAGGCGATCTCAGCGCTACTAGCGGAGGTGGTAACCGCGAATACCCCAATACTTCTCATGTCGAAAAGGCTTCACGTTAATTGGTGGAGTGAGAATACCTCTGCTATTCGACACTAAAAGTTGCAAAACGCCGCCTAGCGGAAAAAGTTAGCTTCTATATCACGAGTACTTGCGCACAGAGCGCGTTCAGGCAAGTCACTTAGATGTCAATCGTAACGAGTTCAGTAAAAGTTATAATTACATAGCGAAATAATAGAAATTGATGCTTACCTCAGTGTCAACAATCAAATACAATCGGCATATTTCATTACAGCACACATTCATTCAAATTCTTGTGAAAACGAGTTGTCTATTCACCAAAAATCACCATTTGACAGATGCAAATTGTTTTTCTCACGGCCTTCTGAACACACATTTTTCTTGACGCATCGTTCAAACAACTGCAATCTGTCAAATGCTGCTTTTGGTGAATAGACAACTCGTTTTCACAAGAATTTGAATGAATGTGTGCTGTAATGAAATATGCCGATTGTATTTGATTGTTGACACTGAGGTAACTGGTAAGCATCAATTTCTGTTATTTCGCGATGTATTTATAACTTTTTATTGAACTCGTTACGATTGACATCTAAGTGACTTGTATGTAAATGTACGCATGCGCTGGGATTGTACTCGCGGGAGCGTCCATCTTATATTTACTAGCGCACTCTCTATAGGTACTTTTAGTGTCTTTTCTTTCACTTCCGGTTTTAATGGCACTCGACATCTATGGTCATACTGGCCAGCTTTAATTTATATTCGATGTAGTTTTATAATGTATCAATTTATTATTATGCTATATATTTTCACTCGTTGTACTTTGGCACATAGGCCAGTTAGTAGTTGTTTAAAATTCAGAATTATTCTGTTCTTTAATGGCGCCTGACATGGTCAGATAGGCCAGCAGTATTTGTGACTCTCCCCAACGAAGGTTGAGGAAGAAGTCCCTTTTAGTGTCGAATAGTGTAAGTGTATATCTATATATATATATCTCTCTGCCGTGATTGTATCATGATTGTATCATGGGTGAATACCGATTTATGATCAGGTCGCCCAGTTTCCCTATCCTTTTAACATTGTGACGTAGCACCTGGGCGTGACCTTGAGTCGAATCGTGGTCGAATGAATGAAAATAGAGTAATCACAACGCCCGACCTCTTGAGCTTGAGTATTATGGGTACTGGTTTCAGCTCGTTTGTTGACGCGGCAAGTTTGATTTAACCCGTAAATCCTATGGTGACGTCAACGCCCAACCAGCTTCTATTTTGGACCTCACCCCATGTCAACATCTAATAGACAACATTAAAAAGCACCAGCGCCATCTATAATGGCGCGCATTGCATTCTGGGAGGCTTATAATGAGAATTGCAGGAAGTTCAAACTCAGCACTGTTTCCCTGCCTTGCACTGCTTGTGTTGACAGCTGCAAGAAGACGACGGATAGCAGTGCAGACTGCAGTGTTAAACCGAGTTACCGATGTCAGTGCAATGAATGTAATGGGAAAAATAGTTCCTATAATTAAGTAATACGTATTTAATATTATTTTTCAGGAAGCAAGGAAACTTTGCCATGTGTTTACATTCTGCCATGTTAAGGGAAGTAGGGGAGAAACTGGAAAGAGATATTTATAAAACAATGATTACAAGTTAACCTTTAGTGTTCATGATAATGATTTTTTTTATTACTTTTACCAATGCATTGAGAATATTTATTATTTTGTACATAATGAAATTTTGCATAATATCAGCAATACATTTGAGCTGTGAATGATTGTGACAGTACAAACATGAGTATATTGTTGGTACTATTGTTGGTTTATTAGACCACTATTGTTGGTAATTACTATATCAGATACTCGTCCCGGTGCCAAGTCTGATACAAGTGAAACGAAGCCATTGGATGTTATTCCGATCAAACCTTTGTACTTGTACGACGAATACGTGATGCTTTGAACTCTAAACTCCGATGGATTTTCTATAAATAGATCCGTACAGTCAAGAATTATTCTTGTAGAAGGGTACTTAGGCCTTAGGGTACTTATGGGTACTTAGGCATTTAAAAATATTCTAAGTCTAATCTTTTTCTGAAAACCGGTGTAAAACCGTAGCTTTGTATCATCATTTACTACCTCTCTAAGTGAAAATGGTTTTGTCGCCCGTCGCCGGTAGTGGCTTTGATTTTTCTATCTTCAGCTTTACAACCAAAATCTTGCATTTTCTTTGTAAATGAGACAACTGCATCTTCAACTTATGAACTTCTTTCTTCAATACCTTATTATCGGTATCGAGCCCATCATTGGAGGAGAGGACTGCATCAAGATTTATTTTCATTTCATAGACGATAGACTATCGTAGATGACGATAGTGTGCGGGTAAAGCGTACGAGTGCACTGAAACCAAGAATGAACTTAGACCAGTTTGTTTCAAAGATCTAACGTGAACTGTATAGAACCTTCATGAACAAAATTTAATCAGCTTCAGCACAAATAACATAATCATGAAAAATTATTGTCACCAGGAATAAAATGAATAAAAGGAATGAAATGTGCAAGGCAGCTCATTGGAATATTATAATAAAATACAATTTAAGTGGTAACTCAATGTTTAATTTATCAATGTTTAATGGTTGACACTTGCGAACTATGCCAAATTAAAGCTAAGCTTACATACAATTATTCGAACGCCCTCAGATTCCCTCAGATTCGAAAGCCGAGTTGAGTCCACTCGACACAATTTTTTCTGTTGGTCGAAGTTGTGGTACTTCTGTGCTCAACAATGACACTGGCTCCTAAATCAAAGTCTGCGATAATATGTGGCACATCTTAAACATTGTTGAGGGGCTGCTACCAGAAAGACGGAGATGCATCGTCGAACTGAACCGGGTAGATAATGCGATTGAGTGCATTCTGCTAGAAAAGAGTAAAAGATTTGGATTATGTTAGATTAATTTCTTTATGAGGACATTTTCTAATCACCTGAACCTACTGATGACACAAGTTTTTACTAAATATACATTAAAAAGTACCTAAAATAATATTTGTCAACATAACCTATTTCCAGCTGTCAAACTAGGTACTACCTCCCTACGCTAGTTTCCTAGTGCGCAGTAATGTGTGGTAGGAATGTAGTTAACTAGTTGGAAGCTAGGTATAGTTATTTCTATACAAATTAATATTAAAAGAATACTAATATTATAATCGTGCCTTGTTCTAGGTTGAAATGCAATTGCAAACTAAATATCTTACCTTTGTACTTGGCTGACTTGGGTTGGGTCTGACAGCAAGAGTGGTGTTTAGATATTTGATTGAATTGAATACAATTTATTTGGGAATACACACGGCAATTTGTCTTCGTATGACTTCCATCCTGTTGTTTTGAAATGGGCTCATAACAACATCATAAATGAAATGAAACAGTAAAGAATACATTTACAACACACGTACAAGGCCATCTGTCAAAACACTCCCATAATAAGGATACCGAATGCACTGCTTCGCTGCGCGCATGCGTAGTACGTTTAT